>JARDYJ010000002.1:35407537-35999877 GCA_029215755.1 Spea hammondii
CCTCCCCCTGACATAAGGCAGAGGCTGCCATTGACAGACTTATCAAAAGGCTTTGGACCTTGTATGTGCTCCCGTGGTACTGGAAATAAGAGGGGCCCTGGTGAGGGACATTCTGATGGGACAGGTTTAAGTAGGGGGCACTTTGGGCAACTTCACTCGTTAACCTGTTATAGTAGAAGCCTACGGGATCTGGTGGAGATTCAGCAGGTACCAGGGACATCACCAGTAGTTATAGAAAAGGCTGATTCTGTACCTCGATCTCATGGGAAACAGCTGGTTTCTGGGAATGTTTCAGATGGTTCCATCCTAAACTGCCCCTCCTCTCCAGGGGCATCCATTACTCCGCAACGAGACACAAATGGACTTGTTCGTAAGAGTTCAACCCAGGAGACGTTAGATGAATGCCCACCTTCAGTGGTCCCTAGTCCATCTTGTACAGAAACAGAAGATGAACTTCTCCCTCCTTGTGAGCCTCGCACGGCACAAGTACCCTCTCCAGCCAAATTCCTCAAGTTTCTGAAGCTTCCAGGTTCAGGGGAGAGGTTACAAAACCCCAACCCTCTGCGACTTAGTCCCCAGCTTACCCAAGCCTCTAAGATCCCTTGCCGTAGCAATAATTACGAGGCTTTCCCCTCTCCTCGTATGAGTAGGAAGACTGTGGAAGAGTTGCCTGGTCCTGGCACTGATGTTGACTCGCCTTCCCCTTCAGAATTCCCCCACTCTGATACAAACAGACAGGGATCAGTTGAGAGGCCCCTCAACATGATTAGTAAATCTGGAATACAGTGCTGCACCAAAAAATCACACGACTATGAAAACATCCCAGTTACCTCTGCTAGAAACTCTGAGCTTCCCAGTACAAATCAAGCTGCTGAGACTATGGAGCCTGCTTCCCATTTAACTGTTGAAGTGTGCTCTCCTACTTGCTCTACCCCAGGACTTTGCCTGCACTCTCAAGGGACTGAGCAACCTAATGCTCAAGTAAGCACTCCTTTTCTTAAAAAAACTGGAGTTTCTAGGAAACCCCCAGAGTCTGCTGGACACCTCCCATTCCGTGAGAGGATGGGAAAGTTAAGGGGCACAGATAACCAACAGTCGGACATTTCTGGAGAAGGAACTGATAGTAACAGGGTGGTGGGTGACAGCCTTGAGCTTCGTCCGTCTATGAAGAGATCCATTGCTGTGAGCAGTCTAAAAACTCCGGAGCCTGGATCAACAGAAAGTTACCCACCAAGATACCATGCTCAAAAAGGAGAGTCTGCTAGGTCTCGTCAGCCTTCTTCTCACTGTTCACCAGGATCACCTCATGGTCCTCGTAACCCAACCCGTGCTCCTCCTGTTCCTAGTAAATCTCCACGCAGTCCTCATGGCAGCCCTACAAAGTTACCGGCAAAGTCCCCAAGTAAGGCAACTGCAAAACCACTGATGTCTAGACCGTTAAGCGAGGAACTCAGGCAGAGCCCGCGGCATCCACCACAATCTAGCGAAGACAAACAGAGGATGCAGTCAACTGATCTAGGCAAAAAAAATGGAACGTGTCCTGAATATGCTTGCACCCGTTCAGCCGGCCAACAGAATGCAGAAAATATTCCTCTAAGTGCTTTGCATTCTGCAATTGAAGAAAAGGTAATGAAGGGTATCAAAGAAAATATGATGAGGCTTCAGGAACAACACCGTGCACCAGCCCCTGATCCTAAACAACGAAATTCTAGTGGCATAGCCAGTTGGTTTGGACTAAAGAAGAGCAAGCTCCCAGCACTCAGCCGGAGGCCTGAAGCTGGCCGACTGAAAGATGAGAAAAGAGAGAGGCTGGGTGGAAGTTCCCCTCGCTCTAGGGATGTGAAGGGGGAGAGCCTGAACATCTCTATGCTGATGGAGAAAGCTGAAGATCTGCGCAAGGCCCTACAGGAAGAGAGGGCCTACATCAATGGACTTTCCTTGGATAAGACTCGAACAGTACCTTCTGTGGAACAGACACAGAGTCAACGGCCCTTGACTGCTGACAACTTCATGCAGCAGCTCTTGAACAGGTATGTGTTTGAGGGCACCATGGTCAGAATATAAAAAGAAAAAAAATTGCGTAACATAATTACAGAACCAACAATACCAGGTATTCAGAAAAATATGATACTTTACAACCTGTGTGTATATGTGCAGTGATTTAGTATTGTGTGGTTCTGGGTAGCAGAGATCAAAACTTCCTTTTTAAAGGAAGTGATATTGAAATATATATATATATATATATATATATATATATATATATATACTATATTTTAGTCTAGTTTTTGATGGTCTTTAAATGGTCATTTTTGTTTTGTGCTTAGGGTCGATGGGAAAGATGCTCCACATGAAAGCCGCATGGACGGTAAGACTCCACTTCGTGACTTTGCAAGGCTTTCACCAGAGAACAAAGATGTCAGGCCTTTCCGCTCTCAAAGGAACGGCATGATTGCGCATGCCGAGCGCTGTGAACAGAAGAGCGTGGAGCAGGTAAGTAAATGAACAAGGTAGCTTTGCTTTGTCTTGGTGAAGATACAGGGAACGTACACATGCCACTTGACAATCCTTTTTTTCTGATTGCAGATCAAAGAAGTGGCTCTCCAATCTGATGACCGAGTTACGGAAGCGGTCGCTTCTCAGCACTTTGCAGGTAAAAGATTGTACAGAAATTTATGTATCTTTGTGTATGAAAAGCACTGGGGATGTCATGCATAAATGCGGACTGATAAAATCGCTAAATGATAAATTATATATAAATCTCTATGAATAGAGGTCTATAAGTCTGTTGGTGTGCCCTATGGACAGGGTGCAAGGAAATCCTGCCCTATCCACAATTGTCCAATCACCTGACCAGCAAGTCAATTTAGCCCCTTTGTGTCAGACGTACACCTGCTTTATTTGTGTTCCCTTATATTTTAAGCACCTTTATCTCATGCCTGTCATATGCTGTTTTGCACTGAATATTCACTTATTCTGTTATCTTCTTCCCAGCTTGTGATTCCCTCACTAGGACTCTAGACAGTGGCATAGGCACATTCCCTCCACCCGATTACTGCGGAGGAACGCCAAATAAAAGCACCCCAAAGTTAAAGCCTAGGCTGGAGTCCCCATCTGTTGTCCCTGTAGGAAAATTTTCTGCATTCCCAAAGGTACCACGGAAAGCAAGGACTTTGGAAAGGGACTTGAGAGGTGTGGAGGAGATGTTTCCTTCTACACAACATCAGAGTGTCCCAGCATTCCATGCTCTGTTGGCCCAGCCAGAGCCCACTTTGGAACACATAGTATATGGAGAAGGTGTGTATGCCACAATAATTTTTAATTAAGAAAAATATATATGTAGATGTATACCAATCAGCCATAACATTATGACCACTGACAGGTGAAATAAATAACACTGAATCTTGGTATCATGTTTAAGAAGCTGGGAAAATAGGCAAGAGTAAGGATCTGAGCGACTTTGACAAGGGCCAAATTGCGATGGCTTGACGACTGGGTCGGAGCACCTCAAAAACTGCAGCTTTTGTGGGGTGTTCCTTGTCTGCAGTGGTCAGTACCTATCAAAAGTGGTCCAAGGAAGGAATAGCAGTGAACCGGCAACAGGGTCATTGGCGGCTAAGGCTCATTGATGCCCGTTGGGGATGAAAGCCGGCCTATGTGGTCAAATCCAACAGACGAGCTACTGTAGCCTAAATTGCTGAAAAAGTTAAAACTGGCTCTGGTAGAAAGGTGTCAGAACACACAGCGCATCGCAGTTTGCTGCGTATTGAGATGCGTAGCCGAAATGTCTGACATTTGTGATTTCAGGAGCCAATATTGCACTGCTTATGATGAGTATGCAAACTTTTCTTCTGATTTTAGTTTGGACTGAAATACTAATGTATGGCTTATATTTACTGAACAGAAGCTGGACTGGATCGGAGCCATTCTCAACAGGCAAAAAACTGGACCTTTCCCAATGCCAAGTTCAGTGCTGGGTCTACAAACAGTTTTAGGTCTAGAACACATGATCTGGAGGAGGCAAGTAAAGTATTTAAAGGGCCAAAGGAAACTAGTGGCCATACTGTGTTTGAGTTCCAAGAATGTGAACCACCAACATTCCCCTATTTTCATCTTTTTAATGTCTTTTTTGGTATTTAAGTTTAATATATCTAACTTTAAACACCTTGTGAGATTAATTGGGTGCAAGACAAACCTTGGGATGGGATGGCGCTGTGAGAACGTTATCCCCTCAGTCTCATGCATTCCTGTTTATTCTTCTGGCTGCACTTGTCTTTTCAACCACCTTTTTGCTGTATCTATTTCGAAGAAAATAACCTCTGCCCCTTACAAATTTCCCAGAACACTGAATGAAACTAAGTACACAGGAAGCATTTCTGTTCCTCACGTCATACCCAGTTGGGAATCCCAGTTCCACGATGGCTTTTAGAATTGGTCATGATCAAGGAATCTCAAGAGTGCTATGGACTACTCTTGAATAACTTTTAACTTTTTGGGAGAGAGGCACTTAGCAAAAGTTCAATCTCATCAACTTCCCCCCCCAAAAAGAGTAGTGTCATCAGATGGATTGTGGCGACCATTCATTTTGGTGTTTTTACTGGCAATTATTCTAAAACTGATATGTCAAGCACAAGTCCAATATTCCTTTTTAACTGCTACTATAATCAAATTATACAAAAAGCTGCCGTAAACATGCGCTTTGTATAAATTCTCATCTTAGAGTCTCTAACTTTGTTCCGTTTCGTTTAATTAGCAACACTTCTATATACATAATCATCCTTTGTTTATACTGTTCTCCCGTGTCCAATGGGCGCCTTTTACTTGATTAAATCCAGACAACAGCCCTTGCTTTCTTGTCTGCTGTCATAACCTTGTAGAAATACACACAAAATAGCACTTTCTTCCAACCTAATACGTGCTTATGTCTTAACAATGTCTCAAATAAATTGCTGCTCGTGGATTCTGCCATCCAGTGGTGAAGATAAGACTCCCGTCTGTTTCAATATCTCCTGATAAATTAATTTGGACCTGTGCGTCTGCCCTATTCCCTGCATGTGTAAATGAGACTGGGATAGAACATCATCCGCTGCATCCTAATGAGCTAGACTGTTCTGTCTGACGTTGGGGACCGAGAAATGAACATCTTCAGTCTGCCTGGAGAAAACGGGGAGGTGTTGCCGCTAGCTCTCAGAACCCATGGCATTTTGTCTGCAATGTTCAAAGGAGGGTACCTTCGGTTAACTCTTTGATTGTTGGTGTTATTACCTCATAGCACTCAGTTAATGGTTTATTGTGTAGGTCTAGATTCCCTCAAGATTGGCCACCTCGCTGCACTCCAGACTAAATTATTATTTTGATGTGTGTGGAGCCTATGTTAATTATTCATTCCTCCTTGCCCTGCAGATACCGTCTGAAGGGGATAGAGACTGTGATGTGCCCGATTACCCACATCCCTCTCTCTGTTTCCCTGGCAGCGTGAGCAGCCGTACTCCAAGCACCTCTGAAGTCGGGGAGGAAGGAACAAGTGAAGCCAAATCTCGGGATAACGAACAGGGTCAGACTCGGTTGGAAAACTCTGAATCCCTGAGCGACTCTTTATACGACAGCCTTTCGTCCTGTGGGAGCCAAGGCTAAAACCATTTCCCACCCCAAATATTTATGCAACCAGTAACCTTAACAACTCGGGCATGGGTGGACAATGCTGGTTGTCTGTGGGTGCTATTCTGTGTGGAGTCCTTGTCCTTTCCATGACAGTGTTGCTTTTCTAAATTTGCCACTCCACCAAGCCTCCATGATCCCAAGTGTTAGCCGCAGACTAGAACCTTGATGTCCTTGACCTTACAGGTAAAGGTCTCAACGCTTCATGTTTGCTTCCTTCTGTCCCAAGCTGAACTCTAAACTCGATCCTACCCTCTGTCGCAGATGGGCATTTTATTTTTTTCCTAGCTGATATAGCTTGCCCCCTTTGCTATGCATTAATACCACCAGCGGATTGAACGTCATTCAGAGCAGTTAGACTGGTGAAGGGGAATTCACGGGTTTCTAGAATACCTCACGTTTCTCTGAGCTTCGTTTTCAAGTAATATGTGAAGCTCTGATTCAGAAACAGAATTCCACAATTTTATTTTCAGTTTAATTTTTTTTTTTCTTTCAAGGAAGAAGTTTAGGTGGATGAAAAATCCACATAGTTTATCTAGATGCCTCTATACTAAGGGGAATTATTACGATCAGCTGGAGCTTTGCCATACATGGCTCTTCACTCCTTGATGTGTATTTCATTTTTTTTCTTTGTGCTCTGATTATATATATATATATATATATATATATATATATATTTACATTTTAAAAAAAATATTATTGTGTAATATGTTTGGTATTTGTTGTGCAATTCATCCCCTCATTTTTATGTTTTCTATATAAACGCTATTGCTCTTACAAAGGTGCTAACCAGTAAAAATAATCCTTGTCCAGTTTCTCCCTCTTCTTGTTTCTTGATGGGTTTTTGTTTATTTTTTTTTTATACTGATGCTTTTTATTTTATTTATATAAGTTATTGTGACTCTGTTTTTCTGCCTCACTTTCTTTTAAGCTAAAAATAAAAAAATCATAAAAATAACCTGTAACCACTGGAATTTCTTTCATGATTTTAAACCCCAGGTAAAACTAAAAAGTACCAAAAAAAATCCAGCATAAATTGTATTCGCCTGCAGTCTCAGCCCTTATTGCTGGAGAAGCTTACCAGGGTCGGCCCTTCATAATCTATACAGAAGTCATATTTTAGATGCTTCTATTAGCACAGTGTGTGTTATTGTTTTGGGAAATTGCACTAATCAGAAGGAAAGGTCTTCTGAAAAATATCAGCTCCTTTAAAACTCTGTGCTTTATTTTAGGAGTATGTGCCTCTGTTTCTAATGCAAGTGAAACAAAGCTCATAGAATTTTGTGTGTTGACCTCTCCGTAGTTCTGTGCCAAAAACATTAGGTACCTAGATCCGGTAAATACGGAGTCAGGGTCGTAGGAATGGCGAGGCAAGAGAGGCACTGTGTGTTAATGGGCAGGTGTGTGTGTGTGTGTGTGTGTGTGTAAAGGCAGTGTAGGTATATGCGTGTGTGTAAAGGTAGCAGTGTGTAAGGGCAGTGTATGTGTGTTTATGGGCAGGTATGTGTAAAGGCAGTGTAAATAAAATAATAATCCATTCTTGCCTCGGGTGCAAAAGGAGCTAGCTATGGCTTGCAATAAGGCAACCGTACATCTGTAGCTAAACATCGGGTTAACATTTTAAATAGCTTTGTTTCAAGATAATCACAAAGACCACAATCTTCTGCAGTTGTTCTTAGGTTACTCCCCCAGCACACTTTTTATATGCCATCTGTTCAATGTTGAACTTTAAACCCTCCAATTTTCTGTAGGCACACTTGCTGCACAATTCTAAATTGCCTCTGGTAGCAACATCAGCACAAACTCTGTGGTTGGGTGTTTTATGAAATGGGTTTCCATGGCCCAGCAACTGTACACAAGCCGAAGATCACTGTGCAATGCCAAGCATTGACTGGAGTGGTGTAAAGCACATCGCCACTGGACTCTGTTCATTCGAGAGAATACTTTTCCACTGCTCCAATCACACTTTCTGGAAGTCTGCCACCTTAGGCCTAGGCTGACTAGGTCACCGGGCTCCATCAGTTTATATGGCCCTGCAAATCACTGTATAAACCATGTGGCATATAACTTGCCTCTTCCAACTCTTGGCATTTGCTGATATGAGCAGCTGTTGCACAACTTGCTTGAAGGTTTTTCCAAATGCTTGTGAAATATAGTTTATTACGATCACGCATTGTCTGCAATCTGCTTTTAAAAACATTTGTGAACATGAAACTAATGAATGGATCCATTAGATTATGTGAGGTCTGCTATTTGGACGAATACGACTTCCATGAATTTATTTTAAGGTAGATTTAGAGTTTTCACTCTTCTTACCTTGGACATTACTAATATTATGCTCTACATAATATTGAATATTCCTATTTTTGATGCCAGTTACATGGGTGATTGCAGGATAAGGCAAGCTTGGCACTCTTATCACCAAGGAATTTTGCACCTGAAATCCTCCTATAATCATCAATTGCTTGGCTGGGCCATTTTGTGGTACTAATATGTGGGGCACATTAAAGATGCTGCTCCATTTACTTAAAATAATGCCCACATTAATCTGTTGTGTAAAAAAAACATTCAAGGAAAATGCTTTGCAGTAAAATTGAAGAATCGGACAAAAACTTTACATTTTCTTTACAGGTACTAGGAGTTATTATTAGTAGTCACATTTCCATATCTTAATGGGACTTCAGATGGCGCTAACTACACACCTTTTTACTTTTTTCATTGCAACTCTTAGAAAAAAAATGAATGCTGACAGTCAATAATAGTAATGTTAGTGTATAATGAGGGAAATTGTCTGTAAAGAACATATTTTAATGCAGGTTCTTGGACTCTTACATTTTGTATTAGGGTCATGTACTAATAATAAATTAATAATATTGTAATATATAATGAAACATCTTATGTTTTAAGATCTTATCGTATAAAATCATATTGGGGAAAGGACATGGGGCAAGTTAAGCAGTTAAATAGCATCGGAACAAATCCGGCTGACAATACACTTAATATATGATGTCTAGTCCTGTCCAAAACTGCCCCTCTTGCCATCCCCTGCAACGGATATTTTATTTATTAATAATCTGGGAAATAGTTAAAGACCCCGTCTCACATTTTTAAAAGACACTGATGTGATGTTTTTGAGAAAAGCAAGGGGAGAATTGTTTGGATTGGTGCTTATGTTGTGCAGAAGATGAGATATTACTTGAAATAAGAATTTTGTGCTTGTGCAATGAGTGGGCTGCATCACTCCCACCGCTTTCGTAGCAGTAACAGGGAGTAGAGACCGTTTCTAAACAACATTCCATTTTTCACAGACCTGCTACTCTGATGGGAGTGTGGATTTATGTGTGGGCCGGAGTGATTTTGTGAATGTGCGTTAGTGTAAAATGAAGCTTGGATTGCAAAAAGGTGGGTAATCAAGTAAAACTTGATTGGCTTTTATCATCCGCGAAAGCAAATTTGGGCATGACGCCCCACGCATTTTACACAGTTTTTTTTTATCATAATGTAGCATCACTGCAATGTGGGACTGTCTGCTGCTTTCCATTGATAGCTTTTGTTTTTGCGCATGTGTCTTTTTACTTAAAGCCCCAAAATAATAAAGAGTTACCAAGGACGTGTTGCTAAAAGTAATCATAATATTAAAAGTTCCAATCATAATTGCCTAAAGGTGAAAGGCATGGAACATTTGCTCATCGTTTCATGTCGCCCTCTTTGATGTCACTGAGCCTTGAGTTTTCCAGGACCAGATCTCTGCCACGTCAGTGAGCGGACTGGTTTATTGGGCTGGCAGTGCTTCAGGGAAATGTTTATTTTTAAGCGAGTCCTCTGATGGAAGTCAGACTTATTTGCATTAGATTTTGCTTGGAGCGATCACTTGACTAGTGATGAAGGTAGCTCGCAGCTGTCGCACTCAAATATTTCTTTACATTTACATTTCTTTAGCATTTTCCTTGCAGGTGGCACACTTCTTGTATGTATGTTTTCTGTACAGATTCCGGTACATCTTGTTAAATGTACACAAATTATAATTGTTATTTTATTGCTAGATTAGCAGCAAACTCCTTGTGGTGGAAGGCAAATCATGTACCAGTTATGAAAAAGTATATAGGGATTTATATAGTGTACAGGTTGTGTATTAAGAGCCCTTTTGGTGACGGAGAAATGCCAAAAATGGTACAATCACTATAGCAACCAATATAATCTTCCAGCTGATTGCTCTCCATTTACCACTTTACACAATCATTTATACTTACCCCTTGCATGACAAGTTTTGGTTGGAAGAAGCAGGCATTGTGTGTCCGCAAAAAGGACCATAACTTTCGGCATTTTTAGAAAAGTGATCTGGAAAAGGAGAGCCAGACGCCCCAGAGCTGATATTTCCAGTAATGCTTTCAGAAGGCAATCCTGAGAATGATACCAGCGATGAGGGCCAGGAGATCCTCTCTACAAACCCAAGATTCCCATTACGTTTATATGTTGTTAATTTTTCTTAGACAAAAGTTAACTCGGAGTAATGACCAATGCATTGTCTGGCACTGGGGTTTTTTAAGGCTTTAACAGAACTATATGTCATATATATATCATCAAGGTGAGATGATCTGAGTTCCCATCAGTAAATAAGTTTCACTCTTAACGAGTGATACACTGCGGTGTGCCCTGTGTTAGTCTCCGTCTCATCTGACTTCCTTAAGAGTAAGTTCAACTTTTTCCCATGAGTTTTTTAATAGTAGTATAAGGCTTTTCTGTAAAAAGACACTTTAAATAGCCTTTGGTTCTTCCCATTTTTCCAATGTTGTCATCCAGTCATGTTATACAAGCTCCCACGGGACCAGTAAAAATAGGGCATCCAGTGGCTTCATCACTATCAAGCCTTTGAAACTGCTCCTATTTACGTAATCTAATACTTACATTAGGCTACTATAGGTGGGGATATTATATGGGGATTGTCAGGACCAGACTGGCCATCTAGCACACCAATGCCACACACTCGCCCGCGCAGCCGGCATCTCCAGCCATCAGCCACTATTACGTCATCTTTTATGCATTATAAGCCTTGAAAAAAACACAAACATTTCAGCATATAAATTATAATGGGCAAACTGTACAGTATAAATTAATAAATACAAATGTGTGTGGTTTAGAAAAGGTGTGCATGTATGTATGTGTAAATGTATGGTGTTGGAGTGGTTGCGTGTGTGTGTATGTATGTGTAAGGTGTTAGATAGTGTTTGTATGTGTGTGTGTATGTTTGTGTAAGTGTAAAGCTGCCCTTGACCATCACACCCACCAACATAATTCATATAAATCATGTCCCCCAACCACCATATTCATACCTCCCATCAACATCATATTCCTCCCCACAATTTCCATTCCCTATCTTTATAACCCCATATTGCACCAAGATCATCCCCTCCACCTCTATACCAAGCACTATTTCCATTTCATACCCTCCCCCAGCATTCCCCAATTCATATTTTTGTATGTATGTTAATTCTTTTTACCTCCCTGGCCTCTGGGTCAGTGTGTCTGCAGGTCTTCACGTCAGTTGACTGGCAGACCTGCAGCCGATGGGAGATGTGTGCCTCAATCTGCACTTTTACGGCCTCAAGTCCGGCCCCAGGTAAGGCAGCCTACAGGGTAGGCCTGTCCAATCCTGCCAGCAATGTGGTTGACCACAGGGCCCCAGATCGTGGGGCCCCTGGGCAAGTGCCCAGTGTGCTCATGCTCTACAACAGCACTGTTGTCAACTATAATATTTTACTGTTACAATGCTTTCAATACCTGTGAAGTTCTACCTTCCTTTTGCTGTTCCTAATTCTATTAAGGTCATCTCCCCCTGCTGGATTCACAAGGTTATGCAAGGAAACCATTGCATCTTCTCAGGGAGTGGGTATAAAGAGGTAATTCCTGGACTCACCTCTTTATCTTTCAAATTTCAAGGAGGAGATGGGCTTGAGCGAGATAAATGCAGCATCAATTTGCTTGAACCTGCTGTGGCAATGTGGCAGCTTGTACTGGGTGCGAGCTGCATTAAGGACAGTCTGAGGCTTCACAGTGTACAAGAGAGTGTGTGTGTGTGTATGTTTGAGTGTGTGTTTGGTTATGGTACTGTGTGGGTATGTTAGTGTGTGTGTTTGGGTATCCTAGTGTGTATTTATCTGTGTATGTTAATGCAGGGGAGGGCTGGCACTTTCTGGCCCCTGGGGCAGGTAAAAGCCAAGGGACCCCATCGGGAACTTACCTTACCTCCACCAGGTAACATACATAAACTATCACACTAACACACATACTCTCATATTAACACGGACTCTAACACACATGCACACACATATACATACTCACACTCTCATCTCACCTTCAGATTGCTTTATGGCTGTTTGAACACACTATGCTTTTACCACGGAGTCTGAGTGTCTAGTTGTGTAAGTGTCTTGGTGTGTGGTAGTGTGAGTGCCTTGTCAAGTTAGTGTGAGTATCTGGCTGTGTGTATTAGTGTTTGTGTGTGTTAGTGTAAGTGACCCTCCTGCGGTCAGGCTTTGAATGCGCCCCTGCACTAAAACCAAACAATAGTTTTAGGTTCTAGGCAACCGAACATGTACAAATGTTGGTTATAGGAGTTCACAGACATATTAGAGCTACAGGAAACATCGTCTGTATTTGTTTTTACCTTATCAAGTCATTTCTTTGCAAGATAATATTGTGGTATTCTATCTCCACAAATACCGGCATTTGATATGATGAGATTATCATATTATTATATTATATTATATTATTATGCACACATTAAGCTCTGTCCTTACTGGTATTTCATATTAATACAGGTCCTTCCATAAGCTTTCCGTTTTGGAGGAGAATAAGGTTTCCAAATATCTCACTATTCACTAACAAGAGTCAATACTGCTGGGTTTCTCCAGCAACAAGAGCTGATTTGGCCCAGCTTAACGTACAGCTCAATGGGTGAGGAGACCATGAAGAAATCTCTCCGATTTATCTATAGCTCATACATTATCAATCAATCTCTGCAGCAGAAGCTCACTGGGCTAATGTATGAAGGAATTGAAACCGGGACCCTTTGGCCAACATCTTTAGTGAATAAACCCAATCTCAAATTCCACAATTCAAAATCAGCGAGCAGTATACACTGCCAGGATCTCAATGCCAATGATTGACGTGATTCAGGGCAGGACAATGATTCTGTGGCCTATTCACCAAACAGTTACAAGTTACAGGCAAATTGTGATGGGATTAAAACATATTAGAAAAGGTGGAGCAAACTGATTAAGCTATTGCATAGATCCCTTTTTAATCTATGTACCAGAGGATGGAGAGGAAGCAAATTCATGTTACACAAACATAATTTATTTTTAGGGCTGCAACTAACGATTATTTTAATAATCGATTAGTTGGCCGATTAGTTTTTCGATTAATCGATTAATCGGATAAAAAAATGCAATTTTTTTAAATTTAAAATAATGTAATAAAAAATGTACAATTTACACTTTCATCTCTTTATCACAATGGCCTCTCTCTATTCACCTTCTTATTTTACTGACATAATAAAAGCTACAAGAACCCAAACACGGTGTTTCTCAAACTAGGTTTTAATACAAAGTTATTAGTAAATATTAATTCATATGTTAACTATTTTTCATATTTAATAAAAACTATGAGGAAAAAAAGCCTTATTTAAAATTTTTTTATTTTCCAAACTGCCCCCGGTTATGCACATCAGACCCCCAGCTTGCCACTCTGCCCCCATATATGCCTTATACCTCTTATATGCCAGATTCCACTGTGCCCCTGATATGCCTTATACTCCTTATATGCCAGTGATATGCAACTGAGCCCCCTGATATACCTTTTACCCCCAGATGTTTTATGACCCCCTGATATGCCTAATATCGATATGCCTTATACCCCCTATATTCCCTGAAATTCATAATACCCCCCATACACCACTATAACTCACCCATACACCACTCTGGCTCCTCCCCCTCCCATACACCACTCTGCCGCCTCCCCCTCCCACACACCACTCTGCCGCCTCCCCCTCCCATACACCACTCTGCCGCCTCCCCCTCCCATACACTACTCTGCCTCCTCCCCCTCCCATACTCCACTCTGCCTCCTCCCCCTCCCATACACCACTTTGCCTCCTCCCCCCTCCCACACTTCACTCTGCCTCCTCCCCTCTCCCATACACCACTCTGGCTCCTCCCCTCTCCCATACAACTCTGGCCCCTCCCCCTCCCATACTCCACTCTGCCTCCTCCCCCTCCCATACACTACTCTGCCTCCTCCCCCTCCCATACTCCACTCTGCCTCCTCCCCCTCCCATACTCCACTCTGCCTCCTCCCCCTCCCATACTCCACTCTGCCTCCTCCCCCTCCCATACACCACTTTGCCTCCTCCCCCTCCCACACTTCACTCTGCCTCCTCCCCTCTCCCATACACCACTCTGGCTCCTCCCCTCTCCCATACAACTCTGGCCCCTCCCCCTCCCATACTCCACTCTGCCTCCTCCCCCTCCCATACTCCACTCTGCCTCCTGTCAGCAACGGATCTTCACTAGACAAGGACTTTCACTGCAGCTTCATAGAAGCCACAGTGTAAGTGAAGTGCAGTAACGGACACTCACAGGCTGACAGAAAATCATCCTCTCTGGGGGGGAGGAGCCACAGTGGTGTATGGGAGGGTGGCTCCCATACACCCTTCTGACTCCTCCCCCCTCCCATACACCGCTCTGCCTCTCTACCCGGCTCCGTTACTGACAGTAACGGAGGCTGTATGTGCGATGCAGACCCCCACCAGCTGACAGAGAGGATGATTCTCTGTCAGCCTGTGAGTGTCTGCATCGCACAGACAGCCTCCGTTACTGCACTTCACTTACACTGTGGCTTCTATGAAGCTGCAGTGAAAGTCCTTGTCAGTAACGGAGCCGGGAGAGAGGCAGAGTGACGTATGGGAGGGGGAGGAGTCTGAGGGGTGTATAGGAGGGGAGAGAGAGACGGAAGTGAGAGACCGGCCGACAGTGAGGGGAATCCAGGTCTCCTGCAGCGTTGCGGGGGATCTGGATTCTGGTGTTATAATCCGATCTCAGTTTGAGATCGGATTATTATAAGGAGAGGAGTTTTTCAGAGCATTTGCTCTGGAAAAAAAACCCTCTTTTTATAATCGATAAAAATCGATTCGATTAATCGATGATGAAATTCGTTGCCAACGATTTTCATAATCGATTATTATCGATTTTATCGATTAGTTGTTTCAGCCCTATTTATTTTTTAAATGAAAACATATGCAGTACTGTGTTAACGTTTTAGGCAGGTGAGAAAAAAATGCTGTAAAGTAAAAATGCTTTGAAATATTTGGCTGTAGCAGAAGGCAGTTTGTTCATTGAAGACCTGGAGAGAGGTACAAGAATGAGCGTTTGCAGGCAAGAGTGAAGGATGGTGGAGGTTGCCTGCATATTTAGGGCTGCATTTCTGCAAATGGAGTTGGGATTGGGTCAGAATTAATGGACTCCTCAGTGCTTAGTACAGGCATCAGGTAGGCATCTGACTGGCCGCAAATGTATCCAGCAGCATGAAAATGATCACAAACATTAATGACTATCATCAGCGTAATGCAGAGTCCTGGAAGTGATGGAATGGCCCCCACAGAGTCTTGATCTCATCATTGAGTCTGTCTGGCATTCCATGGGGAGAGAAGCAATTGAGGCTGCCTACATGCACAGAATTCTCCGAGATGTTTGGAAGAACCTATCTGCCGATTGTGTGCAAGTGTACATAGAAGAATTTATGTCACACTATATACTGGTATTGAGTTTCAGATTTTTCTTCTGTTCACTCACTTTGCATTTTGTTAAACGATATGTCTATTTTTTATTTTTTTTAAAGCATCCTTGCCTTACAGCAATTTTTCACACCTGCCTAAAAAGTTTGCACCGTAGGGCATCTTAGTTTTAACTTAAACTAGATTTATCGTTTAGACATTTTTGTTTGGTTTGGTTTTTGGACAAATAATTTATCAGAAACAAGTTGGATGTTAATGTAGGTGGAAGAATTCCATCTTATTGTCTCTCTTGTATTTTTCTTTATAGACGCTGATACATTGAGGTCATCCACACTTTTCACAGCTGCATGGATTTACCCCAATTGTCCTGTGCTTCTTAAACAGAACAAGCCTAAAATACAAAGCTACATCAATAAGGCCAAAAAAAGTTGAGACCTTTATAAGGAAAAAAACATACCATGTTTCTGCTCATCTAAACTCTACCTTATCCAGCGATCAGAGGGAGGTGATAGAGTATTAACACTAGTAAGGATAGGGCATTGTGTCTCTGCACCTGAGGCACATCTTGGCAGCCGCCATGATATTTGACCTTAACCGGAGTTTTGCCTGCTTAATAAATAACTGCAAATCCTGCACTGTTTGTCTTGTAAAGGATCCAGACAGTTTGAGGCCAAGGTTTTCTGCACAGAACCTGGAGGGGCATTAACTATTTTAAAGCGCTCAATCAACCGTGGAAAATATCAGTAATGAAACCCTACTAGACAATATCTCAAACTGATCTGATGCAGTTTTACAAAGTGCTCCCTTTGTCCTACAGGTGACAACGTTTTACCCAAAATTATAATAAATCTTTTTCAGAGAAAGCAATGGGAGAAAAAAAAAAGCCCAGTCTCGTTTTTTTTTAGTAGTTTATTAAGTTTATTTTAATTGTACAAATTTCATCCATAATTTTTTATTTCAATCAAAAATCCTCACTGTGTTCACAGTCTGAGTTATTTATTCACTGCACTATAAAATAAAGTCATTATGAAATCAGGTTATACATTTTCACATATAGTTATTCATTTATCCTCATGGTAATCCTTGGCACAATTTCTAAAGCAGCTTGCGGAATATCCATATAAGCATGCAAAGTTAAGGGGGTGAGGTGGGATAGAAACAGCCGGGGCAAATAACACTTCAATCTGACCTCCCACACAAAGCCTCATCCCTCAACTGCTCAACTTCCATAGCACACATAACGATGAGGAAATGCAGCTGACTGGATTCTTTTTTTCTCTTAGAAGAAATCCAGTTAGTAGCAATCTGGTTTATGGAGATTGAGAAAGAATTTTGGAAGGGCTGTATCAAATACAGGAGGCTGGAGGAAAGGAGCGGTGGGAAGGGGACATCTTTTCTCAGCTGCAGGAGCCACGACAGTAGATGGCTACTCTGACAAAGGAGAAATGCACTTATAGATAAAAACACACAAGTCTATGAAAAAAACACATCTACACACAGTTACAGCTTATGAATACTTTTTGAGCAGGGTTTTTAACTCAGACTTGCCTTAATATGTCAGGTGAGCACAGAGATTGTGATTACTACATTAGTTGCCCTTTTCTCAGAGGGTTAATGGCTCTAGGTTACAGGGGATTGGAGGGGCATGTGTGTACATTTTTGCTCTAACATTTACCCAGCACTTAAAAGCAGGTTTATTTCCTTCTCGGGCAGGGAATGTGATTGCTGAGTAAACGAAGTTCTCAAATAAAGACCACGGCTAGGCAGGAAGCCAGGATGCAAATGCAGGACCCATCGGCAGGGTGCGGGAATCTCTGCGCATTTACGGCATGATGATCAAGCCTCCTCAAGTCCTTTTATCATTGAGAAGGGCCACAACCCTGCCATGTGTGAACCTTTGGCCCAAGTGGTTACAATAGAGAAAGAGCAAGTGGTGCTTGTCAAAGGAGTTTCGGAGGCATTACAACTCATACTGCATAATTTAGTTTTCAGATGAGTCCTAATAGTCTTTTTCCATACATAGGGCAGGTTAATTGTCAGAAGACCCATATCCTAACACAGTGCTGAAGGAATTGTAATTTTAACTAGCGGAACCCTCATGTACTGCCAGAAGAGGGACATCGTGTGCCAATATAAATATTGTATTAGATCAGGAGAGGATCAAGAGATCAGTGATGCACAAATTAGGTCTTTAAGAAACCGAGAATGAGAATCGGTTAAGTCGTAATACCTGTTAAGCCAACATCTTAGTGGCATTAGGTAAGTCTACTAGAGAGAGGTTTGCTTGTGGGTATGATGACCAAAATTGTGCATCACTATAGTAAAGTGACATGTACTCGTATGAAGACAAAAACCCAAAGTCCCTTTGGAAAAAACTTTAGGCTGGAAGGAGGGAAGATCATATGACAGACTGTACAAACGACTAATTGGTTTCCAAAGCTTTTCATTATAAGACACAAAGCCACCAGTAAGAAAGGTGTGAGAACCCAAGATGACACCGGGCAAGGAAAAGTGGTCCAATTTACTTCCGCTCCTTCTTCTTTTCCTAAAAAAGGAAAGAAAATGAATAGATTGAATATAATGATAATAGGCACAAATGACTCCCTGACTCTTTCCTCTGTTGGGAGCATATGAGTAGTGGGTTAAAGTAAAACAGTGAGATGAGTACTAAAAAACCCACCGTATAATTCTTAAGCAAGAAAGTATTGACCATATTAATTATAGGCTGTACCGCAACATTCACTAAATACAGTACAAGGAAAGTATTCTAGTTAACACCTGTTAGAATCACTCATTTTTTCTGCTTTTACAGAGAGGTGGATTAGTAATAGAGCAAAAAATAGCATTTGTCCAGGTCCCCTTGCTAGTGTGTCATTCCTATATTTGCCTGCGAGGCACAGCAGGAACACTGTGCTTATATGCTTGACATTGCGAGAGTCTAGCTACGCTCCATTGCTGACCAGCGTCGGAACGTGACCATTGGTTCAGCCAATAGGAACAATCTGTTTACAGTCACATGTTGCAGCCAGTAAGTGTGGAAGCAGCATGGTTTTCCGTGTGGAAGGAAAAGGCAAGGCTCGGAGTTACTGTGCGAGGATCTCCCAGCCAGCAGTCAATGGTGTAGGTAAGCAATGGTATCATTGTGCATTAAAGTGTGTGTGTGTATTTGGGAATGTCTATCAATACATATTGTTGTGTCCCAGGTTTCCACATTTCCGTGTAGGTGTGTGTTTATGTGCAAGTATACACATTATTGTCTTTGTGTGTCTGTCTATATCAGCTTTGTACCAGAGAGATTGTCTTTTCTTGTTCTACTATGATGTGTAATGATTCATTTTGAAGTGTTATGTTTATGCTTTAAAAGAAGGATCGCTAGCTCTGTCCGTGTTGCCTGGGGCTCCACCTGATCTTGATCTACCCTGCTTTTACAAATGAGTTCACTATTATGTGCCATGAAACATTATGTATGCCGAACATAGCAAGAAGCAGCAAAAAGAAACAAACGTACACATACCTTCTCATTCATAGCCAGGATTACCATGAGCTTCCTGAAAATGGTGATGAAGTCCAGAAACAGGTCTACACAATGCCTACAAAGAGTAAAAAAAATTTTTTAAAAACAAAAAAGATGGAGTCTTTCCCTG
Source organism: Spea hammondii (assembly GCA_029215755.1). Taxonomy (NCBI): domain Eukaryota; kingdom Metazoa; phylum Chordata; class Amphibia; order Anura; family Pelobatidae; genus Spea; species Spea hammondii. Next base: position 35,426,627 of record JARDYJ010000002.1, read on the forward strand.
CTTTCATTAAATATGAGTCACATGGACCACAACTGCCATCATGGCTAGTTTAGCTATTTTAACGTGCATGTTTGAAGATGAAATCATCTGTATGTTTCTATGTTTTCTGCGGGGTTCTTTAACCTTTAGAAAAACAGCTCTCATGGTGTACACAAAAATTGCAAACATTTATTGGGCATTAAAGAAAGCGATCAAAATTCAACAAAATGTTTTCTTCTTGCACAAATGAAGAGCAGTAGCCCACGTAAATTATTAACGGCACCTAAAGGGATTAAAAAAATAAAAATAGGAACGTTATGGCTTACCACACATAATCCTTGTCCCCGTGTTCTGCCTTCTCAATGATAAGCTGAGTGTCAAACAAGACGAAGCCACACATGACCAGCAGACCAATGTACATGTGCATCTGGAACAGAGAGTGAATGATAAGCCAAACCCTGCCATTATTTACTTAACAGTGATAGTGAATTTGAGCTCTCCATCTTTTACCCGCCCCCAAAAAAGTTATAGCGCTCTGCATTCTGATCATTGCACATCAACTCCAGTGGAGATGAAAGCGAGAATAAATATGGTAAGGGATGTTACAATAACTTCATAAAGGGGTCTCAATGGTAAAAAGGGAGAAAGAAAAGGAGAGTCTTGGTCCTCCAAAACAAAAATCTATGCACAAGAATACCTGTACTGAGGGATTTTACTCAACATAAATTGTGCGTTTATTTTAAGCAGGAGCACTTAACCTATATAACACCTACCTAACAGTGTAATGTTTCTGCAAACTTAATTATTAACGCAAACATATGGGTAAAATAGCAGAACAGCTCATGTCATCAGCATGGGAAATACCCTGGCTGTGAAGGAATTAGGAACCCACACATTATGATGTAGTCATTGCCGACGGCTTGCAAAGGAGCATTCTTTTCACCTTAAAACCGCACTTTACATACATAACACATGCCAACAGCCACGTGACTTACTTTGAAAAGTATAACAGATCCCACAAACAGGTTGACCAAGGAAGACAGAAGAAGCAGGCTCAGCGCAGACATCAGCACACCTGGACATAAAACAATTAGAAATGGGTTTCTGGAAAAACAACTTACATATTTGCAAGATAAACCAGTTTGTTTTGTATCAGTGTACACTGAAAAATATCACACCAAATACATCCAACACATTGTAAGGCTTAAACAGGTGAACTGAAATGCAACCTGGAATAAAATAGATCATTTAGGTGTACCTGCAAGAGGAGTCAAGCAGATAAGACTGGTAGTTGGCAGTATTAAGTACGATGACCTTTCCGATATTTGTTTCATGCCATCTCTAATAAAGAGGACGTTCCCCGTTTAACTGTGTTTTCTTAATACATCTTGTCACCTATAGAAGCAGCTTCAGGGTTCATCCACTACATTCTTTACAACCGCAGTTCCGCATAGCAATAGGTGTTTTTTACCCCGAGCTAGAGATAACCTTTTAAAGCATACATCAAGAGATAAAGCAACGAGAGGCACTTACCTCCAAGAAACAAGAAGCTACGTCTCCGTGCGTACAGAGCGCTGAGTGAAAAGCAGGTGAATATAACAGCAGTGCCGAGGAAAGCAGTGGGAATGATGCTGTATGGAAACATAAGTAAAGAGTATGTACACCAACACACTAAACAAGCCGTGGTGGTTAAGGGCAAGCCCAGCATAATGCATACTTTAATGAGAGGGGTAAGTTTCAAGAACTCTGACTTAAGTATGCTTTTTTTTTGTAATACAGGGCCACTCGAAGCCATTGTACCATAAGTTCAATGGGGTTTGTCCTTTATAATGTATGGGAAGCTGCTGCTTACCAACTCATTTGTTAGCAAACAAGTACCTCTGAGAACATTATCCATGAACACCACACAGGCACCGAAAGGTTGTATATAAAACAAATAAAACCAAAGAGAAATTACCCAGCTGGGATTGAAATTCTGTTCAGTTAGGTGACTAAAAGTGATGCGCAAAATGTATGTTTGTATCGTTGTATTTAAAATAATTACATTGTTTGGCAAAAAAAAACAAAAAAAAAGACCCCACTTCACGTACCTAGGGTTTATGGCGATGCATAAATTCAAGGCAGGACCCAAGCCAACACCTAAAGAAGGAAAAATTGTTTAAATTCACATGGGCAAAGGATTTTGAATAAGATGATGCAGTAGTATTTTGGACTAATGTTAGGATCAAAATGAAGCAGACGCTGGCTCGGAATCAGAATCAGAGTTTTATTCAGTGAGAACTGAGGTTTTAACTACCCCACTTCACTATTCATTAAGAAAAGTCAGCAAAAGCCAGTTTCTCCAGCAGGAATAGCTGAGCAGGCCCTTCTGTGATCACTAGGACACAGAGATGTGTAGCCTTCACAGGCTTATACAGGCTGTGTTACCCTCCTCTTTGTCAGACAGGGAGACATCACTTTTACTAGTTTACTTTACACAGACCAGGGATAGGCATGGGAATGGTTCACAGCAGACATTTTGTACAGGGCGGTAAAATACAATATCTATTCCTCATCTATCCCCTTTCTTTTTCTTTCCACTCATCCTGCGGAGGGAGAGCAGACCTCTGGTTCATGACATCATATCCTGACACTCCACATCAACCGAGGGCGTACTAAAACAGAGGCCTGTAAAAACAGACCTCACACTGTACCCAGCGTTGAACAGTTCCGCCTGCCTCTGGGTTTAACCGGCGTCACTGTACGGAAACCTTGCTGACCCTTGGCCTGTATCATATTACACAGAGATTAAGTACACAAGTAATGACAGGGTTCAGGGTTTTCTTTTTGCAGATTTAGGTGGTGTGGATTTGGGTTGGGCGAGCTGTTAGAAGGAAGCAAATGTTAGTTGCACATGAGTTAGTATGTTAATAGCAAGCGAGCCAGTATGTTCCAATGCTCACCTGAGAAGAATGCAAATCCAGCCAGGATTCCCAAGCGCTTCTTCTCCGTCTCGTGACTGTGTGGGGTGAACATGAGCCACAACATCATGCCCAATGAGCCTGCAAAGGACAGGAAGCTGCCCTGTATAAAAGAGACTGTGTCTTAGTCAACGAAGGCCTGGCTTTGATCATCCTTTGAGCTGTAATTCTATTTTAAATTGAGTGACGCAAATCAATCTTCACCAACTTTCCGCTGGGAGCCACTTACCTGCAGAAGTCTTAAGACGACGTTTACATAGGCACCGGCAGCAGCCACCAGCATGCAGACAGCAAAGCTGGAGTATACCCTCTTCAGGTGCTGCTGTGTGGAGGCCGAGCTGAAACACAACAGGCAAAGAATACATTAACTTGGGACACAAGACTTGCTTGACTTATAGTCTGCATTGGATATATCACTCTAAACCACTTGTGTGGTATGCCATATATTTAGATTGACGTGAAGTGTAATCCATATAGCGCATATAATGGCTAAAGTACGAGTTTAAACTGGTTGCTCAAGTTAATATGTAGAGAAAAAAAACCAATTAGCGTTTCACTTATTATGCAAGCCTGAATCAGGGGTGGTATAACAATATATTCTAGCAAAAGGAGGTCCAACGGATCATGGGATCATAGCTTCGACGTTTAGCCTGTGCGTGCGCACATGTTGCGGAGCAACCCCTGGTCTAGGGACCATGATGAACATTCAGTATCAAACATAAAATGATCATTTCAAGTGCCTGAAGTCAAATTGCTTTCATCTATAGGACACTGCAGCCACAGGGATGTCACAGTGTTCAACAAAACCCAAAAGCAGGTGCCACAAGTGACTGAACGTTCAAGGAACTTCCCACCAACCATGTAGCGGTTAAGGGTTAAAATTAAGATGGTATTTTGCTTCAGGGGAAAAGCGTTCTGTAGAGAATTGTGCCAAAACCTGCACAACTAATTCAATGATCTGAATTCCTCTCCCTACGCCTTCCTGGGCAGATTAAAAGAAACAAGAAAGTCACTCCCCTCCGCGCTGAACTACAATATGGGATGTGGCGTCTGGGAACGCTGCTAGCAATGGAAACAAATGGATTGCTCAACCTCCGCGCACCCAGGATACCACATCTCTAACTGAAGCATTCTTGCTTTTTTGCCACCAAAAGGCAAACCTCTACAATATCTTTCTTTGAGAGGCACTATTATCAGAAGGTTGTCCAAGTCTTCTATAACACCAGCTCTTAAAACAAATTACAGCTGTTTATCACCCTGGCCAAAGAATCGCTGAATAAGCTGTATTTGAGCCCAAATACAAACGTCCAGCAGCCCTGCTACACCAGGACAGTCCAGGGCAGACATACCGGATGAGGAACAAGTTCTAGGTCAGGGCCGTCCAACGTGCGGCCCTCCAGCTGCTGCAGGACTACATCTCCCATACTCCTCAGCCAGCCCCTTAGCCAAAAGAGCATTATGGGAGATGTAGTCCTGCAGCAGCTGGAGGGCCGCACGTTGGACGCCCCTGTTCTAGGTGGACCAGACTTATGAGGGCAGAGGTTCCTATGGATGCAGTGAAGACTAAGCCCAATGACTCGTGTCTGGTGGGGCACCCACTTGTGTCCCATTATTTGCCCAAACCCAGCCTTAGTTTATTTCACATTCAATAGCATTGTCTTTTTTGAGGCTGTCCGAAGCAGAGAATAAAGTCACTTGCAGCACAGGAAGGGGAGGATTTAAAAAAAATAAAAGAAAAAAAATTAATTATCCTCAACACTTTTATGCTATTTCCAAAAGGGGGGTAAACTTAATAAGGATCCCTTGTGACCCATAGTTAACATTACTGTGCCCACTAGTATACAGACAATAAAGCCTACTTATAAATTGTACTGTACAACGTAATGTAGGGGATGGGAAAGCTCCACTTTAGGAGCCTGATTTTTGGAATTCATGTGTCTACACGGGTTACCTAATAGATTAAAAAAAGCTCAGGAGCCAATTTGTAAGAAGTACGAGCGCCATTATGAGACCCCCTCCCCGATAATGAATAACCAGGATCTGAAGAGAAATCCACAGGATATATTTATATCACACATCACCGAAGTAATGCTTCTGCAATTGTCTGATAAGGCAGCAATCTGTGTGTAGAGGACAGCAAACACTCCAGAGAATATATGATGCAATACACCGTAACGTTTAACGACAGCTATTGTAGCATTAACGACCAACGCTATCCACCATTTGAAAAGATCAAGGTATTAACCAAGGTCATTTTTAAGGAAGGAAAGGGTGGCAGGATTTGGCAAAAGGGGGCCGAGATGGACAGAACTGGATTCAGATAAAAGGGTTCAGAGCCACCACAAGAAGCTGGAGGGTTCCCCGTTAAAAGAATTGTCTGGGAACCATTTAAAAATAGACAAGACAACCCTTATACTATTTCTTCACAAGTATACAAAACACAATAGACGTGCGTAAGAAAAAAGTTAAAGAAGAAAGACTCACATGTGGGAGAACTTGAGGAGAGCATCAAAGTTGATATTTCGATCAAGAAAGTCCATGATGGAGAAGTCTTGTGGAGTCTGTTCTGAACACCTGCGGAGACAGAGGGTCAGGATGGTTCATAACACAGATGTCACAGATACCTTGGGGGTTGAAGTCTTACTCCAGGACAGGATCTCTGAGCCACCGACATGTCCCACAGTTTTGTTTTTGCAAAACAAATCTACAACCAACTTACAACGGGATGCCGCTCCTCCTGTACAGCGCGTGGAGATGCGATAATACGACCTCTCTGCTCGGGCTGTCACCGTACAATAATCATTCTCAGGCTTACCTGCGGTTACTCACAGACACAGGAACACCCCGGGGACCTCTTGATCTAGATGGTGCAATTATTGCGAGCTGTTGCAAGCAAATCGCAGCCTTGGGGTTTTCCACAGAGACACACGCGGTGTCCTCGGTATATGGAGTACCACCTCTACGTAGTCATTAATCATTTTAATTATTCCCCTTAGCAACATCAATGATTACAGAGGTAGAGCTCAGGAATGATGAACTGACACCGCAGAACTATTTACTATGTCCGTCCATACATTTTCAGACATGGCAAAAGCCGGACAAAAGTGAATAGAAAGCAGGATCGCACATTTGGCACAGATACAAAAGGATAGTCAACCGCGAGACGTCATGAAATGCTGATCGAATAAAATCCACAATGGATGCACAAGAAGTGCCGGTGATACCCAGAACAGTCCGGCAATATTATGTACATCCCGATAGCAAATCTGATTAGATTTTAAACAAAGAAAAATAAAAAATAATAATAATAATAAACACCTGGGTAATGGAATTGTTTGAGCGCTACAATGATACACTTGTTTAGTTTTCTGTTTAAAAATAATGTTTTGATTAAACAATATTGCTGATTTTGTCTATGTCCTCTGCAGCCTCACATATGGAGAATGTATATTACTTCAACGCGCGTTCTTTAACGGAGGTTTAAAGCCACTGCCCTTTAGAAGAAGCTGCAAACACTCGCTCCTCGGAGTTTGGTTCTGGATTTGGCCGCCTGAAGCCAATCGCTGGCAGGAAAATGCAACTTGGAGCACTCTCTGCTTGTTAGATCTGCTGGAAGGGACAGAGAGCTGGAGGGGAGTGAGTTTCCCGCATGCGCACACTGGCAAGCAGGAGCTGAGCCCAGAAGAACACACGTCCCGCAAGCCAAAAAAGGCCGAACAGCAGGGGGCAGGGAAATAGTTTAAATAAGCATATGATGGCTGGGGTGTCCCTTTAATGAAAGTATACTACAGGAATTTCCCTTTAAATAAATGCATAATACAATCCCAAACCTGCCAAGCAGGATTAAAAGAGAACAGCTTCCTTAAAAAACAACGACATGCTTCTTGATAGCAGCTAATTATTAAAGAAAGCAAAATCTCTGTTATCTTCTAGCACTATCCACTTTGTTCACCAGGGCATACTAAAGACTGAGGTATTGTGGTCTTACTCAACTCAGATTCCCAGTTTTTGTCATAAGCTTCATGATATAACGGACTCCAAGAACTAATAAACATCCGCGGTCACACATCGCCAGCGATCTCACGATCACTTTCATGCTGAATACAAATCAAAAATCTTGTTCTTCCACATTTTTTTTTCTCAAATGTTCAAAAAACAAAACAAAAAACACGTTGAAACTGCAAGGTGGATGTGAAAGGTGCCGGCATGGAGTCAGCTGCATGAAACATGTCTCCATGCCTCTAATAAGATTACCTGCAATGTCTAGTTTTTTGAAAATATAGTTATAAACTTAAGAGTAAACTTAAAATATGGGATCTCTACAGTGCCTCTAACAAGAAGTGGACCCAGCAAAGCGATCGGTCAAAAATCCTAATGTGAAAACCGAAACGAGCATGTTCTGACCCCGCAACATCGCAGAAACATTCCATAACCATGCGCGCGGGGTACTGCTGTACTACAATATAAATCATACAAAGTTCTTTCAGTAATTGTACGCACCCTAGTAAAGACATCATTCATTCATATTTAGTCCTGTTACTACCAAAATACCGTATTTGCTCGATTATAAGACAAGGTTTTCTCCAGAGCAAATGCTCTGAAAAATACCTCTCGTCTTATAATCAGGGTCGTCTTATAATCAGACCTCAGATAGGTCTGACTATGAGACTAAGATACAGATCCCCTGCAGCGATGCAGGGGACCTGGATCCTCCTGTGTTATGCCCCCCCCCAATTTACCGGCGCTTCTGAGTCCCCGGTGCTTAGTCCGGGCAGCGTGTAGAGCTCTACGCGATTCGCGTAGACAATTTCCACTCTACGGGAATCGCGTAGAGTTCTACACGCTGCCCGGACTAAGCACCGGGGACTCAGATGCACCAGTAAGTTTGGAGGAGGGAGGGAGTGTTAAAACGGGAGGGCATAAGGCATTTCTGGAGGCAGAGTGCTCTGTGAAATGCCTTTTAACCCCCTTAATGCCACTCTGCCTCCAGAAATGCCTTTTAACCCTCTATATACCCTCTGCCTCCTGGAATGCCCTATACCTCCCTATATGCCACTCTGCCCCATAATAGTGGCATATAGGAGTATACGGCATTTCTGGAGGCAGAGTGGCACATAGGGGGTCAAAAGGCATATCATGGGGCACAGTGGCATATAGGGTTAAAAGGCATATCATGGGGCACAGTGGCATATAGAGGGTTAAAAGGCATATCATGGGGCACAGTGGCATATAGGGTTAAAAGGCATATCATGGGGCACAGTGGCATATAGAGGGTTAAAAGGCATATCATGGGGCACAGTGGCAAATATGGGGTATAAGGCATTTCTGGGGCAGAGTGGCAAGCCTGGGGGGCAGGATGAAAAAAAAAAAAAAAAAAAGGAAAAAAAATTTTTTTTTCTCAATCTTAGCTTTCATTAACAAACAATTGTTCACATAGTTTACATGAATTAACATTTACTGGTAAAACTTTTTTCCTATAGAGTCGTCTTATATTCAGGCTTTTTCTTTTTTTCATAAATTAATATTCAGATTTTAGGGGGTCGTCTTATAATCAGGGTCGTCTTATAATCGAGCAAATACGGTAAATGGAAACACCGGGCACATTCCAAAAAACTCCAGTATAATTTGTAGGGGTGCACTAAAAGAGTTAGAAGGAAGTCACTATAGAATAAGAAGATGGCAAAAACCAGAATATTGCTTTGGTTGTTTTTGGAAAACTTTGTAAAAAAAAACCCCTGGCCCTTAAGGGGTTAAACCATGATTTCTCTGTTCTTGTATACAGTAGGTGTCACACCTGAACAATGATCCAATTTATGTTCAGCAACATCTCCTGGTTACAGACATACCCCACATACATGCTTTAAATATTACCACATTTTACATATTTTTTAATACTACTGACTTAAGGGTTTTTTTTGTTTTTGTTTTGTTTTGTCCAGTCGGCAGGAAGCCAGCAATGGTGGGTTCCATCGACAGGGGAAGGTCCAGGCTGTTGATAGACAGCCTGATCTCCCATCTAGTGTTCGGGAGATGTCCCTGCTGCTGCAACAAAGTCAGGACGTATTTGTCCTTACTAATGGGCTTTTTGCCATGGGTTTAAGGACGTACAGATACGTCCTAAGGGGACTCAACGGGTTAATAAATATATGGTAAAAATGACAAAATATATTTTGGTCCTTTGGTTATGAAAACTCCTTGGACTGAGTGGTTTAATCCTCAACTCAATAGCCTATCAGCCTAGAGTTTCAAGAGTAACGAAGACTGATCCACAGGTGGTATGATAAGGAGCCAGGGTGTTTGTATAATAGATTAGGCTACGATAACACAGCAATAGTACATGAAAGGCTGAACTTGATAGACACATGTCTTTTTTCAGCCTATGTAATAGAAGACTGCATTGGGAGGTGGGTCCCGCCAAAAAACTTGCGGGCGGTCAGGCACTGTACCTGTGGGTCCTGGTAATCACGCGCAGTCCCGCAAGGCTGCCTTCGTACTGCTCCCTTACAGTGTCTCTTCCCTTGCTCCGCCCAGGAACAAAGCGGAGTCACGTGATGTCACTTCCCGTAACTCCACTGTGTTCCTGGGCGGAGCAAGAGAAGAGACACTGTGAGGGAGCAACTTGAGGGCCGCCTTGCGGGAAATCTGCAGTTCAGGTAAGGAGGTGGGCGTGATTGAATACACATGCTGCAGGGGCGGGTGGGCATGGACAAAAAAATCAGCGGGAGCAGGATTAAAAAAAGCAGTCCCGCGCAGGGCTCTACTATGTAACTATGTACATACAAATGGCTAATATGCAGCTCCCAAAAACACATTCTATTGTGCAAAAAGTACAACAGTTTTCAAACTAACACAAAATATATATATATATATATATATATATATATATATATGAATACATGGTTAAAATCGGTTAATTGTTAATACTAGTAACAAAAAATTGAGTTCCCCTTTAAGAGTGAACTGCAGAGGACCTGCTTCAAGCTGTAAATTACACAATCGGACTCTTGAAGAATCTTCAAATCGTAATTACAAAAGGGTTAAGGTTAACAGCAAAAGAACTTTGCTCCCTTTCCATAGCAAAAGGAAAAAAAATCAAATTCTTCTAAATATGCATTCCCAGAAAGTACCGGCTGAGGCCGTCGTTATTCCTTTTCTTTGAATCGAAAAAATATTCTTAATAGCCAATCTCCTTCTAATGATAATATGTAACTTATTAGGAAATTAACTAACAAGACAACTTAGTTTGCTTGCCATGAATTGTTAAGTTAGACACCTGTTGTCTTCAGAAAAGATCACATAGTATACATTCTTCTTCACCCATCTGTTAGCTTCAAGAAAGGAGCTACAGAGCAAGATGTGTCTTAACGGCCCCAATTAAATTGTAAAGCGATGCATACTAAAGGTCATAATAAAATATAAATTAAAAAATATATATAATATATACTTAGATGTTATCAGAGTAATATAAGATAAGGCTCCTCCTCCTGAGATGGTTAACACACCATAAAGCATGGATGTATATGATTCAAAAGATAAACATAATGAGTTATATATCTTTCACAATTTGACGTTTTACACATTTTTTATTCAATTAAACTCAAGCGATGTTTAAACGCACATTGCTTAAAGTGTAACATATGAAGCATATATATTAACAACTTGAGCCGAAGGGAACAAAAAGATCAGCCTACACAGATGTATGAAAGCGTTTTCTTCCAATAAACATGTTATACGTGCTTGCATCATGTCATCCTCACAGTACTCAGGACGTGTTTACAGGCTCCCGAACATGATGCAACAGGAATGCAAACATGATGTTATTCAATCACATCCGCAGAGACACTGACCAGCAGCAGCCACTCAGCTGCTGTGATGCAAGCGGGCAGCTTATAATAGAGACCCCGCTGTGACGTCACACGTACCGTTATCGGACCCGCCGGTAGTATGTAGCGCCCACCAAGTGTAAAAGTGTGTACAGACCCAAGCGCGAGAAAACCTCACGGCCATTTCGCCGCACACAGCCCTGAATAAAGGTTGCAAGGTGACTGCACCGGGGATGGGCGACTGAGGGCCCGTCAGCCGTTTCAACCCAAACCATCCTTAACTAGTCGGGCAACAACCTACGCGGCCCTTATCTACACAGCTAAGCGGTTAAACAGGTCAGGCCTGTGTCGAGTTTCACAAACCCAAAGTGAAAGCAATATGGGACAATAGTGCAGTCGGGCTCGTCGTATGCTGAGGCCTATAAGCGGTGTAAAGACGGTACCAAAGGTTATCAAATAGGTCCTTGTACCTCACGTACACAGCACTGTATTCCTCTAATTTTGTCGCTGCTCACCTGTGTTTCCACTGTACTGTTTTCACTGCGTTTCCTCGCTGTTTGTCCCTCCGCTTCCGCCGTACGTGTCACACCACCTAATTCCAACACTAATAGCACCGCCCCAACACAACAAGCTCTTATTGGCTATTGGAAGAGAATAGTGAAATGTCGCGAGGGAGCGTCCTGTCACACGGCGATTGGCTCTGCAGGATGTCAATCAGCTGGAGATCATCCAAATTAAATATGATAATGTTCTAAAGACAAAGCCGGACTGTAACGAGAGGTTGTTGTACATTGGACTGTAAGGGTACAGACGCGCAGCAGTGCGCCTCTAGTGGTCGCGCTAGATACTATTTTAGGTTGCTGCAGCACAGCGCCCCACGCTGGCCGTATCAAATCACTGCAATTACTTGATAGACAACCGCTTACTTACACCCTCACACTAACACACGCACACACTAAGCACACACTAAAACATAGTTTCATATAGCTGCTCACGCACTGTGCAAAGGGCCAGGCTTTTACTATGGGGTCACGTAATGTTGTGTTTCCTTACTCCGCTGCAAAGACTCAATTAAGTACAATTATGGATTTTCTGGGGTCATCTTAGTTCTTCTTGCTGGAGCAGCTTGTCACTGACGGGCCTTCATAATAAATAGTGAAGTAAATCATTTGAAACCACAACTCTGCTACAAACCCTCCTTTTAGTGAATTAGCCCCTCTGTGTACCTCTGATTTGACAGTTTTGAGTCACCAGGAGTAGTTAGGCAGCTTTTATTCGATAACTGGATCCTTTCAGTGGTCCTTTTCTGTAGTCCTTGTTGATTGTATGGGAATGAACAATCTCCAACCATCTTATGCTTTGTCAAACATGCACGTTATATACAATTATAGGAGTGGTGCTCTTGGAAATGTGGGTTAAATTGGATTACAATTCCCATTAACCTTGGAATGTCTCTTGCAGACTGTTATGAGAATTTTAATATGGTAGGATAGTGCATCATTTCTTCTGGTCCACCCCCAAACATTTAACTCTTGCTTTACTCCTGTTTTGCCTGTTATTTCACTTAATCTTGCTCCGGGGCCCCAACTTCACCAAGCAACATGTTCTACAATGCCACCTTTGCACCAAGCAGCTTATCAGTGCTCCCAAACATCCTGCCTGTGCCACCAGCTTGTCAGTAATCCCAAACAGCTTATCTGTGCCATCTGTGCCTCCAAACAGCTTGTCTGTGTCCCCAAACAGTTTGTATGTGCCATCATTGCCCCTAGCCCCCTCCAACACTATGGCATACATATGTAAAATGGCTTACACAAATGTACACCTACACTTACTCATAAACACAAACACACATGTACACACTCATTCTAGTACACACACACTCCCTCCTTTCACACTCCAACTCTCACACACTTACACATCTATGCTCACACACACTTACACATCTATGCTTACAAACACTTACACATACACATCTATGCTCACACACACATACAGTTCCATGCTCACACACACTCATACATTCACATCCATGGTCACATACACTTATACAATAGACATGCATGATCACATACACCTATACATAGACATGCATACAAACATACATACCGCCTCCCTCCTGCCTGCAACTCTCCTGCAGGTGTCGGTTTGCTGCTCGCACACAGTGCCTGTCTCTCTCCAAGGTCGGAAGGGCCCTTTCTGAACAATTTTGAAGCGGTATGGAGAGAGACAGGAAAAATTTACAGGGGTCACTCCGGCCCCCTAGGGAGGCAGTACCTTGTTAGTACGTCACTACTCACTCCTACTAATCATCAGTAGTATTTGTGTTCTCCCACGTTGCTTTTCACTTTCCTCCTACCAACCTCTCCACGGTTTCCATCTTTACTTGAGGACGTTGCTCCGTTCCTATACCCTCAGACTTTCTGCCTCGTACGCAACTTTCAAAACCTCTCTGAAAACCCACCTGTTCAGGGAAGCGCACAACATTCCTTCCCATTACTCCCAACCAGGCCCGGACTGGCCATCGGGCACACCGGGCATTTGCCCGGTGGGCCGGACCACGGCAAGGCCGCATTGACTTGGGGCTGATGGAGCTGCAGCTCCAGGCCCCTACCCTACCTACGGCCGCATTAACCGCCGCAAAACCCCGATGTTTTAATTTAAACCCTGTGCGGCCGCAGACCCCTAAGGCCGGCCATGGTGGGGGCTTCCCGGCCCCTTAGAGCAGGGCCGGCCTTTGGGGTGTGCGACCGCACAGGGCGTCACACTCTAGGGGGCGGTCCGCACCGGGTGCCGCTCATCAGGGGGTGCCAACTTGCGGCACCCGGCACCCCTCCAGAGACGGACAGTAATGTCCGCCGCTGGAGGAGCAGGCTCGCAAGGGAGCGGTATCGGAGGTCTTTAACAGACCTCCGGTTCCCTTGAGTGATTTTAAGCCGGGTTCAACCCGGCTTAAAATCACTCAAGGGAGCCGGAGGTCTGCTAAAGACCTCCGATACCGCTCCCTTGTGATCCGCGCGGCAACAGCTGCTGTGCGCCGGGATTTGTTGTCAGATCCCGGCGCACAACACTGAAGCCGCGCCCACCGCTGTTCGTGCCCTCTGACCCGGAAGAAGACAGAGAAGACAGAAGAACTGAAGAAGAGGAGGAAAAGGAGCTGTAAGGAGAAAAAAAGGAAAGGTAGGAAAACATTCAGTGAGAGTGGATTGGTATATGTGTGGCTTAGTATATATGTGTGGATTGGTATATATGTGTGGATTGGTGTATGTGTGTATTGGTATATATGTGTGTGGATTAGTATATGTGTGGATTGGTATATGTGTGGATTGGTATGTGTGTGGATTAGTATATATGTGTGGATTGGTGTATATGTGTGAATTGGTGTATATATATGTGTGGATTGGTATATATATATGTGTGGATTGGTGTATACGTGTGGATTGGTGTATATGTGTGGATTGGTGTATATGTGTGGATTGGTATGTGTGTGGATTGGTATGTGTGTGGATTAGTGTATATGTGTGGATTGGTGTATATGTGTGGATTGGTGTATATGTGTGGATTGGTGTATGTATATGTGTGGATTGGTGTATGTATATGTGTGGATTGGTGTATATATATGTGTGGATTGGTATATATATATGTGTGGATTGGTGTATATATATGTGTGGATTGGTATATATATATGTGTGGATTGGTGTATACGTGTGGATTGGTGTATACGTGTGGATTGGTAGGTGTGTGGATTGGTAAGTGTGTGAGAGTGATGGGTGTTATGCTGTACCATTTCCAATGTCTTTTTCATGATCTAATTATGCTCTAAAAGTACATCATAACTCCCATCACTCTATACTGTTCCATACAGTGGCAGAGCTGGGAGGCAGAGGCCTTGCACCCCCACCGCAGGACTCCTGAAAGGTAAGTGAACTTCAAAGAGGGAGAGGGTAGATAGTTAGGAGGGGGTAGTTGCGGCGAGCTTAAGGGGCTCTGCGTTAATGCGGCCATAGAGGACCAGTCAGTCCGGTCCTGACTGGGCTTATTTTAAGGTGGGGGCCTGGAGCTGCAGCTCCATCAGCCCCTAAGTCAATCCTCCCCTGCCACAGGTGCGGTCGCAGTTGCTGCTTGTTCCGGCAACAAGGTAAGTAGGGTGAGGGAGGGGGGTGCAGTGAGAAGAGGCAGAGGGGGGTTAGATAGTGAGAAAGGGGGAGAGAGGATAGATAGAGGCGGTACATATTGAGAAGTGGGGAAGGGGGTTACATAGTGAAAAGGGGCAGATAAGATGAAGAGAGGAGGTAGTGTGAATGCGTATGAGAATGAATGAATAAATGTGTGGATGAATTGTGTGAATGAGTATGACAATTAATGAATTCATGTGAGGATGAATTGTGTGAATGATTTGTGAGACTGCATTAATGAATGTGTTAATGATTTGTGTGAATCATTAAATGCAAAGATGGTACATGAAGGGTGGGCTTTAACAATAAATAAATAAATAAATATGGGCTGCTCAGGCTTAAATGCCCGGGCCTATTTTTTGTCCCAGTCCGGGCCTGCTCCCAACCATCATCATAATCAAGCCATCTGAACAATCAACAGCTTCAACACATCATTGGACCCAGATCAACTCATCCCCATCCAAGCAGTCCTCTCCTATCGTCTCACTCCCCTCAACCACGGACTACATTGCAAGCTCGCAAGAGCAGGGCCCTCTTCTCCTTTGCACCAGTTTGTTATTGTATGCGTATCTAAATTGTTCTTCTGACTGTAACAGCGCTGTGGAATCTGCCGGCGCTTTATAAATAAATGTAATGTAATGTACCCTGCTATTCATCTCTCCAAACAAACAAACTGTATTTTCTTCATCTCTTCTCTCTCTCACAACCCTGAACATCTGTTTTTATGCTATTAACACACCCCAGTGTCCCCAGCGCGTTCTTCTCCTTCCAACCTTTCTGCCAAAAACCTTATTTTATTTTAACAATGAAATACATAACACGTCTAGATTGTAAGCTTTTGTAAGACGGGCCGTCACTGGTTGTTTCTGTAAGTCAAATTACTATGTTATAGACTACGTGCCATGTCCTGTTTACCCATTCTACAGCGCTACGGAATATAATGGCGCTTTATAAAACAATAAATAATATATAATGAATAATAATAATAATCATCCTCTATTCCGGATGGCAGAGCAGCCCCTTGTAGCAGCATATACCCCACCTCTGGGCAATCTGTTGCGCTTCTCCGTTTTTCCCATGCATCACACGTTACAGTACCACCAGTAGACAGCAGAGGGCGCTGCATAATCTGAATTGCCGAGACCCTTTCTAGAACCTATAAGAATGGAGGGTCTTACTCAGGAAGCCAATAGAAAATGGGCTGGTGGGCGTGGGTTGGATTGTGTGGTTGGGGTGAATGGAGTTCCACTCAGTGTGAGCTGCGAGGCGGGACTCGTTAGTACAAAGGATGGGTCCAGGGGACTTTCTGCTGGAATAGCGGGGGCGCGCTTTGGAGGAGGGGGGGACACCCGGTTTCTGGGGAGCGGCGTACCGGGGTTCCAAGGATGGGTAACGCGGAGAGCGCGGGGGGTACCCCGGGGACAACTCTGTTACCGCTGAAAGTGCCGATGCCGGACCAGGGAGAACTGGAGGAGAGATTTGCGCTGGTTCTGGTGAGTGCCGTAAAGTTGTAAAAGTGTGATGTACCTCACGGAGGAGGACTGCCCGCGCGAGTCCCCGCATATACGAGGGCTATTACTACGTATAAGAGTATTAATGTGCTGTCCGTGCTCTGCATCTTCAGCATAAAGTAACCCATGTGAGCAGTAACAACGTGCTGCTTCCTGTGGAGGAGTAGGAATAATGTCATTAATGATACCAGTGGATCATGTACCCTGTGTAAGAGGGCTGTTGGTTTTAAGAAGAGCCTCAGTCTAAGAAGAGTATCGGCTCTCCATAGGGTTGTGTCGTCTGCTTTATGCAAGAGAAGTTCTGAGTGTGCCTCTCATGCAGGGGCACGTAATGTTGCAGCGCTCCCGGTGACTGGAGTCAAGCTATCAGACAGTTTCAAATCAGTGGTCATGCCATCAGACGCTTTTTCTTAAGATTAGCAAAATGTGCCTTAGACCTGGAAATGTGATAATAATCATATAATGTTACAATTTTTAGTGGATTTTGCAGAGTTCTTACACAAATATATCTCCCTGCAAAATTAGATACGTTTATTAAACAAATTCAAGGTAAATATCCGCTCATTTCTAGCAAATTACCTTTTATAACATTTCTGCATATATTACAAAATTCCACCGTTGGACCAACACATTTACACTGCACATATCTCACACACACACCCCTATATAATATCTTACAATATGGTGCATTTTTACTGTGGCAATTTAAAGATATAGCACCCCAAATAGCAGTGCAGTACTTGATAAATGTCATATTTCAACATTCTACATGGAATTAAAAAAAATTCCCCCATTGGACCAATACAGTTACACTGCAGATATCTCAAACACAACCCCCTCTATTATTTCTGAGAATATGGTGCATTTTTACTGTGGAAATTTAAAGCTATAGCGCCCCAAATATCATCCCAGTACACAGCAACTGGCATTTTTCAGCATTCTACAGAGGGTTAAAAAAAAATTCCCCATTGGACCAATACAGTTACACTGCACATATCTCAAACACAACCCCCTCTATTATTTCTGAGAATATGGTGCATTTTTACTGTGGAAATTTAAAGCTATAGCGCCCCAAATATCATCCCAGTAGACAGCAACTGGCATTTTTCAGCATTCTACAGAGGGTTAAAAAAAATTCCCCCATTGGACCAATACAGTTACACTGCAGATATCTCAAACACATGCCCCTCTATTATTTCTGAGAATATGGTGCATTTTTACTGTGGAAATTTAAAGCTATAGCTCCCCAAATATCATCCCAGGAGACAGCAACTGGCATTTTTCAGCATTCTATAGAGGGTTAAAAAAAAAATCCCCATTGGACCAATACAGTTACACTGCACATATCTCAAACACATGCCCCTCTATTATTTCTGAGAATATGGTGCATTTTTACTGTGGAAATTTAAAGCTATAGCGCCCCAAATATCCTCCCAGTAGACAGCAACTGGCATTTTTCAGCATTCTACAGAGGGTTAAAAAAAATTCCCCCATTGGACCAATACAGTTACACTGCAGATATCTCAAACACATGCCCCTCTATTATTTCTGAGAATATGGTGCATTTTTACTGTGGAAATTTAAAGCTATAGCACCCCAAATATCATCCCAGTAGACAGCAACTGGCATTTTTCAGCATTCTACAGAGGGTTAAAAAAAAATTCCCCATTGGACCAATACAGTTACACTGCAGATATCTCAAACACATGCCCCTCTATTATTTCTAAGAATATGGTGCATGTTTACTGTGGAAATTTAAAGCTATAGCGCCCCAAATATCCCAGGAGAAAGCAACTGGCATTTTTCAGCATTCTATAGAAGGTTAAAAAAAAAATCCCCATTGGACCAATACAGTTACACTGCACATATCTCAAACACATGCCCCTCTATTATTTCTGAGAATATGGTGCATTTTTACTGTGGAAATTTAAAGCTATAGCGCCCCAAATATCATCCCAGTAGACAGCAACTGGCATTTTTCAGCATTCTACAGAGGGTTAAAAAAAATTCCCCCATTGGACCAATACAGTTACACTGCACATATCTCAAACACAACCCCCTCTATTATTTCTGAGAATATGGTGCATTTTTACTGTGGAAATTTAAAGCTATAGTGCCCAAAATATCATCCCAGTAGACAGCAACTGGCATTTTTCAGCATTCTACAGAGGGTTAAAAAAAATTCCCCCATTGGACCAATACAGTTACACTGCAGATATCTCATACACATGCCCCTCTATTATTTCTGAGAATATGGTGCATTTTTACTGTGGAAATTTAAAGCTATAGCGCCCCAAATATCATCCCAGTAGACAGCAACTGGCATTTTTCAGCATTCTACAGAGGGTTAAAAAAAATTCCCCCATTGGACCAATACAGTTACACTGCAGATATCTCAAACACATTCCCCTCTATTATTTCTGAGAATATGATGCATTTTTACTGTGGAAATTTAAAGCTATAGTGCCCCAAATATCATCCCAGTAGACAGCAACTGGCATTTTTCAGCATTCTACAGAGGGTTAAAAAAAATTCCCCCATTGGACCAATACAGTTACACTGCAGATATCTCAAACACATTCCCCTCTATTATTTCTGAGAATATGATGCATTTTTACTGTGGAAATTTAAAGCTATAGTGCCCCAAATATCATCCCAGTACACAGCAACTGGCATTTTTCAGCATTCTACAGAGGGTTAAAAAAAAATTCCCCATTGGACCACTACAGTTACACTGCAGATATCTCAAACACAACCCCCTCTATTATTTCTGAGAATATGGTGCATTTTTACTGTGGAAATTTAAAGCTATAGTGCCCCAAATATCATCCCAGTAGACAGCAACTGGCATTTTTCAGCATTCTACAGAGGGTTAAAAAAAATTCCCCCATTGGACCAATACAGTTACACTGCAGATATCACAAACACATGACCCTCTATTATTTCTGAGAATATGGTGCATTTTTACTGTGGAAATTTAAAGCTATAGCGCCCCAAATATCATCCCAGTAGACAGCAACTGGCATTTTTCAGCATTCTACAGAGGGTTAAAAAAAATTCCCCCATTGGACCAATACAGTTACACTGCAGATATCTCAAACACATGCCTCTCTATTATTTCTGAGAATATGGTGCAATTTTACTGTGGAAATTTAAAGCTATAGTGCCCCAAATATCATCCCAGTACACAGCAACTGGCATTTTTCAGCATTCTACAGAGGGTTAAAAAAAATTTCCCCATTGGACCAATACAGTTACACTGCACATATCTCAAACACAACCCCCTCTATTATTTCTGAGAATATGGTGCATTTTTACTGTGGAAATTTAAAGCTATAGCGCCCCAAATATCATCCCAGTAGACAGCAACTGGCATTTTTCAGCATTCTACAGAGGGTTAAAAAAAAATTCCCCATTGGACCAATAGAGTTACACTGCAGATATCTCAAACACATGCCCCTCTATTATTTCTGAGAATATGGTGCATTTTTACTGTGGAAATTTAAAGCTATAGCGCCCCAAATATTAGCCCAATTCATAGCAAATGGGATTTTTCTAAAATCTACAGAGGGTTAAAAAAAATTCCTCCATTGGACCAATTTAGTTACAGTGCAAATATCTCAAACACACCATTCTCTATGATTTCTGAGAATATGGTGCATTTTTACTGTGAAAATTTAAAGCTATGGCGCCCCAAATATCATCCCAGTGGACAGCTAATGGGATTTTTCAACATTCTACAGAGGGTTAAAAAAAAATCCCCCATTGTACCAATACAGTTACACTGCAGATATCTCAAACACATGCCCCTCTATTATTTCTGAGAATATGGTGCATTTTTACTGTGGAAATATAAAGCTATAGTGTAATTTAGTTATAAATATAAAGGTCCTGGTATATGTCACTGTCAAACAACCCCCCAATATGTGTTCAGCAACATCTCCTGAGTATGGTGATACCCCACATGTATAGGTTTGCCAGATTGTTTGGCTGGTAAAAGGCTACTTTTGGGACATGCGTAATTCAGGTAGTCTTTTGGTCATTCTGCCTCTATATCCTCTTTGGATCATCTTTGAAGCAGACTACTTCAATTTACCCCATCAAACCATATATTTTTGAAAACTAGACACCACAAAGTATTTCAAATGCTGGTATTTTAACCCTTTTATGCATGAGATTCTACTACCTGTCTTTCCCAAAATTTTATTTTGTATTTTTTTCCACACACATTGTACTTCAGGAATGAATTCATAGCTCCTGGTATGCGTCACTATCAAACAACCCCCCAATGTGTGTTCAGCAACATCTCCCGAGTGCAGTGATACCCCACATGCATGGGTTTGTCGGGTTGTTTGAGATTTAAAATCCCACATTTGGGAAGTGCGCTTTTTTTCTCTATTTTGGTCAGTCTGTACCTATGCCCTATTTTTGAGACAGGCCACTCCAATTTACCCCATCAAGCCATTTTTTATTAAATTAGACACCCCTTGGTTATTTGAAGTGCTTTTATTTTAACTCTTTGTATGTTGAGATTTTAGGACTTGCTCAAAATAATAAACTTTTTATTTTTTTATTTTTATTTATTTATTTTTTTTACACATTTTGCTGGTACTGGATGGTTCCTCTGGTGACATCACTGCATAATTATTTTTAAATGTTTTTTTTAAGCTTTTATTTTCCTTTTTTTTTTATATTTTACTAATCACATTGTGATTAGAAAGCTGGGCTCCATTGACTTGCATGGTTGAGTGCAGTACCTGTATTCAACCTGCAAGTGGAGCCAGAGTTCTCTAGAGGGTCTGGAGACCATCTAGCGAAATTTTTCGTCTTTATTATTTTTTTTTCAGGACGGTCGCCATCTTGCCGATGGTGAAGATCACCGGCAGCGGCGGCTGTGACCGCTCTCCTGAGCGGTCACAGTCCATCCCAGGGTAAGTGTTTGGTGTCCCTGAATGCCTCCTGATCGAGGCATTCTGGCGACACCATTGAAGTTTAGGAGGTGGACCGTCAAAGGTCGTTAAGTGACCGTCTTTCCGTGACGGTCCTGAACCGGCAAAGGTCGTTAATGGGTTAAATAATATAAATATTTTTTTTAACCCTCCGTAGAATGCTGAAAAATGCCAGTTGCTGTCTACTGGGATGATATTTGGGGCACTATAGCTTTAAATTTCCACAGTAAAAATGCACCATATTCTCAGAAATAATAGAGGATTGTGTGTTTGAGATATTTGTACTGTAACTGAATTGGTCCAATGGAGGAATTTTTTTTAACCGTCTAGATTTTTTAAAAATCCCATTTTCTATATATTGGGCTAATATTTGGGGCGCTATAGCTTTAAATTTCCACAGTAAAAATGCACCATATTCTCAGAAATAATAGAGGGGCATGTGTTTGAGATATCTGCAGTGTAACTGTATTGGTCCAATGGGGAATTTTTTTTTAACCCCTTGTAGAATGTTGAAAAATGACGGTTGCTGTCTACTGGGCCGATATTTGGGGCCCTATAGCTTTAAATTTCCACAGTAAAAATGCACCCTATTCTCAGAAATAATAGAGGGGAATGTGTTTGAGATATCTGCAGTGTAACTGTATTGGTCCAATGGGGACATTTTTTTTAACCCCCTGTAGAATGTTGAAAAATGACGGTTCCTGTGTACTGGGCTGATATTTGGGGCACTATAGCTTTAAATTTCCACAGTAAAAATGCACCATATTCTCAGAAATAATAGAGGGGCATGTGTTTGAGATATCTGCAGTGTAACTGTATTGGTCCAATGGGGAATTTTTTTTTAACCCCATGTAGAATGTTGAAAAATGACGGTTGCTGTCTACTGGGCTGATATTTGGGGCCCTATAGCTTTAAATTTCCACAGTAAAAATGCACCATATTCTCAGAAATAATAGAGGGTTATGTGTTTGAGATATATACAGTGTAACTGTATTGTTCCAATGGGGGAATTTTTTTTAACCCCATGTAGAATGTTGAAAAATTACGGTTGCTGTGTACTGGGCTGATATTTGGGGCCCTATAGCTTTAAATTTCCACAGTAAAAATGCACCATATTCTCAGAAATAATAGAGGGGCATGTGTTTGAGATATCTGCAGTGTAACTGTATTGGTCCAATGGGGACATTTTTTTTAACCCTCTGTAGAATGCTGAAAAATGCCAGTTGCTGTCTACTGGGATGATATTTGGGGCGCTATAGCTTTAAATTTCCACAGTAAAAATGCACCATATTCTCAGAAATAATAGAGGGGCATGTGTTTGAGATATCTGCAGTGTAACTGTATTGGTCCAATGGGGGAATTTTTTTTAACCCTCTGTTGAATGCTGAAAAATGCCAGTTGCTGTCTACTGGGATGATATTTGGGGCGCTATAGCTTTAAATTTCCACAGTAAAAATGCACCATATTCTCATAAATAATAGAGGGGGTTGTGTTTGAGATATCTACAGTGTAACTGTATTGGTCCAATGGGGGAATTTTTTTTAACCCTCTGTAGAATGCTGAAAAATGCCAGTTGCTGTCTACTGGGATGATATTTGGGGCGCTATAGCTTTAAATTTCCACAGTAAAAATGCACCATATTCTCAGAAATAATAGAGGGGCATGTGTTTGAGATATGTGCAGTGTAACTGTATTGGTCCAATGGGGAATTTTTTTTTAACCCTCTGTAGAATGCTGAAAAATGCCAGTTGCTGTCTACTGGGATGATATTTGGGGCACTATAGCTTTAAATTTCCACAGTAAAAATGCACCATATTCTCAGAAATAATATAGGGGGTTGTGTTTGAGATATGTGCAGTGTAACTGTATTGGTCCAATGGGGAATTTTTTTTTAACCCTCTGTAGAATGCTGAAAAATGCCAGTTGCTGTCTACTGGGATGATATTTGGGGCGCTATAGCTTTAAATTTCCACAGTAAAAATGCACCATATTCTCAGAAATAATAGAGGGGCATGTGTTTGAGATATCTGCAGTGTAACTGTATTGGTCCAATGGGGAAATTATTTTTAACCCCCTGTAGAATGTTGAAAAATGACGGTTGCTGTCTACTGGGCTGATATTTGGGGCCCTATAGCTTTAAATTTCCACAGTAAAAATGCACCATATTCTCAGAAATAATAGAGGGGCATGTGTTTGAGATATCTGCAGTGTAACTGTATTGGTCCAATGGGGAATTTTTTTTTAACCCCCTGTAGAATGTTGAAAAATGACGGTTCCTGTGTACTGGGCTGATATTTGGGGCACTAAAGCTTTAAATTTCCACAGTAAAAATGCACCATATTCTCAGAAATAATAGAGGGTTATGTGTTTGAGATATATACAGTGTAACTGTATTGGTCCAATGGGGGAATTTTTTTTAACCCCATGTAGAATGTTGAAAAATTACGGTTGCTGTGTACTGGGCTGATATTTGGGGCCCTATAGCTTTAAATTTCCACAGTAAAAATGCACCATATTCTCAGAAATAATAGAGGGGGTTGTGTTTGAGATATGTGCAGTGTAACTGTATTGGTCCAATGGGGGAATTTTTTTTAACCCTCTGTAGAATGCTGAAAAATGCCAGTTGCTGTCTACTGGGATGATATTTGGGGCGCTATAGCTTTAAATTTCCACAGTAAAAATGCACCATATTCTCAGAAATAATAGAGGGGGTTGTGTTTGAGATATGTGCAGTGTAACTGTATTGGTCCAATGGGGAATTTTTTTTTAACCCTCTGTAGAATGCTGAAAAATGCCAGTTGCTGTCTACTGGGAGGATATTTGGGGCGCTATAGCTTTAAATTTCCACAGTAAAAATGCACCATAGTCTCAGAAATAATAGAGGGGCATGTGTTTGAGATATGTGCAGTGTAACTGTATTGGTCCAATGGGGAATTTTTTTTTAACCCTCTATAGAATGCTGAAAAATGCCAGTTGCTGTTTCCTGGGATGATATTTGGGGAGCTATAGCTTTAAATTTCCACAGTAAAAATGCACCATATTCTCAGAAATAATAGAGGGGCATGTGTTTGAGATATCTGCAGTGTAACTGTATTGGTCCAATGGGGGAATTTTTTTTAACCCTCTGTAGAATGCTGAAAAATGCCAGTTGCTGTCTACTGGGATGATATTTGGGGCGCTATAGCTTTACATTTCCACAGTAAAAATGCACCATATTCTCAGAAATAATAGAGGGGGTTGTGTTTGAGATATGTGCAGTGTAACTGTATTGGTCCAAATGGGAATTGTTTTTTTAACCCTCTGTAGAATGCTGAAAAATGCCAGTTGCTGTGTACTGGGATGATATTTGGGGCGCTATAGCTTTAAATTTCCACAGTAAAAATGCACCATATTCTCAGAAATAATAGAGGGGGTTGTGTTTGAGATATCTGCAGTGTAACTGTATTGGTCCAATGGGGGAATTTTTTTTAATTCCATGTAGAATGTTGAAATATGACATTTATCAAGTACTGCACTGCTATTTGGGGTGCTATATCTTGAAATTTCCACAGTAAAAATGCACCATATTGTAAGATATTATATAGGGGTGTGTGTGTGAGATATGTGCAGTGTAAATGTGTTGGTCCAACGGTGGAATTTTGTAATATATGCAGAAATGTTATAAAAGGTAATTTGCTAGAAATGAGCGGATATTTACCTTTAATTTGTTTAATAAACGTATCTAATTTTGCAGGGAGATATATTTGTGTGAGAACTCTGCAAAATCCACTAAAAATTGTAACATTATATGATTATTATCACATTTCCAGGTCTAAGGCACATTTTGCTAATCTTAAGAAAAAGCGTCTGATGGCATGACCACTGATTTGAAACTGTCTGATAGCTTGACTCCAGTTCCCGGTGTGAGCGGGACATATCCCCGCGGCGCCCCCTGTTATGAGGGGGTGTATCCCCGTGGCGCCCCCTGTTATGAGGGGGGCTTGTCCCTGCGGTGCCCCCTGTTATGAGGGGGAGGTGTCCCTGCGGTGCCCCCTGTTATGAGGGGGAGGTGTCCCTGCGGCGCCCCCTGTTATGAGGGGGACGTATCCCTGCGGCGCCCCCTGTTATGAGGGCGGCGTATCGCTGCGGCGCCCCCTGTTATGAGGGCGGCGTATCGCTGCGGCGCCCCCTGTTATGAGGACGACCCTTATGAGGGGGACGTATCACTGTGGTGACCCCTGTATTTGGGGGTTGTATGGTTGCGGTGTCTCCCTGTATGTGGGGGCTTATGGTTGCGGCGTCCCCCTGTATGTGGGGGTCGTATTGTTGCGGAGTCCCCCTGTATGTGGGGGCTTATGGTTGCGGCGTCCCCCTGTGTGTGGGGGTCGTATTGTTGTGGCGTCCCCCTGTATGTGGGGGTCGTATTGTTGCGGAGCACCCCTGTATGTGGGGGGCTTATGGTTGCGGGTCCCCAGCCTTGTATAGTCCTGTGTATTAGAGAAGCAACTGTATTATACAAAGAGTAACATCAGTGAAACCGGTTACTTGATAAAAACCACAACGAGCGATAATTGTATGCCGCCAATTAGCGATTGGTACCTGAAGTTGTGATGGTAAATGAGTTAGAGTGATGATCCCACAGAGTACTCGTTTCCAGTTTGTCCTTTTGCTCGTTTCGTTTTGGTGTAGAACTTGTCCTGTGCCAGGATTACAGGTTAGTAGCGGCACCGCCAGACGTTGTCCTTCTGTAATGTAGCTGAGTGTTGCCCCGTCATGTCAGGACAGCTAGTCTAGCGGTGATGTCTGCTTGCTGCTGTAGTCCTGTGACTGCTCTTTCCAGCTTTCAGTAGAGTCTGTCTGGATTATGTTTCTGGTGTCTCCCTGTAGGGTCTGTCTGGAGTTTGCATTAAAGTTTTGTCTCTTTCGCTTTGGCTTGGGTTACGCGCTTTGGCTTTTGGGTAAAATTATACATGTTTTCTTTTTCCCTTTTTTTTTTTCAGTGTAGGACAGTAAGAAGTTTGTCTGCTTGGCATTTGCGATCCGCATTTGTAAAAGCTTTCTTATTTATTTATTTTAGTTTAGATTTTTTTTCCCTTGCACAACAGTGAAGTCTCTTTGGGATTTAAGGAATTTGTTCATAACTCTATAGAGGGGGCGGGATAGGAAACTTCTCCAGTACAGAGCTGCTACTTACAGCGCAGGACCCCCTCCTTCTTCACTTACAGCGCTTTCAATGGCTTTGTTGTGATCTGGGTACCTGTGATTCACATTCATCCAGCTTCCTAATACCGGAACACTAACCAGCTCCTCTGTACCACTTCCCAAGTCTTTAATATAAATTGCTAACGTATCCATTACTTGTATTTATAGATGATGATGATGACTGTTCTGGAACAGGAACTGAAACACTGGATTTTCCATAGTAAAGATTTTTGGCATTGGATTTAGGCTTTTTTTTTTTTTTTTTTTTTTTACATGCTATATTAAGAAATATCCCTTTTTGTTCTGGGGTAATATGAAACGTAACGTTTAGCACTTGGAGGGGTTACCACTGGCCACGTTGCAACACAAGCAGTTATTTGGGTTGTTGTAGCATTTAGAAATCATTACTGTATGAGACTTCTTATCAGAATATAGTAAGTGTTTTTTGATAGAAAACACTTTGCACCTATGCAAAGGCGATATTTACTATATATGCCCTGTACATTTTAGCGGCTGTTCCACCTACTCAGCTGACGTTAACACTTTTGTCACTATGTGCAGCATTAATAACCCAATTCCTAGCTCTAATCGATGTAAAATTAAGCCTCAATGATGATTTCCGCCACACAGACTTGTCATGTTGCACCGATAGGTTGTTGCCATAGAAGTAGAACAGTGCATTTAAGTAAACACCTTTTAATACTAGCAACAGCTTTAATAGATTAGCATAATCATATAGCACATTAATTGCTTGCCTTTTGATGCACATCTGGGATACGAGTTAAAACCCAGATGTTTTTAATATCACAGTTTTTTTATGGTTTTTCTTTTCATTTTGTAATGTATATTTATACATTAGTATATTTACTAATATTAGTGGTCTTGGTTTTATGTCAAATTAATTCTGTGTAAGGAGACAACCAGGAGTCTTTGAGCACCTATACCCAAACTCAGTGGCTTTATGGCATATTGTGAAGGTGATTTATACCGGGTTTCTAATAGCGGAGCCAAACTCGTGTTAACAAATGTTAATGTTTACATGTGTTGTAAACATTATTGAAAGGCTGTCAATTCAGCTGGATGTTTGCATTAGAACTGATCCTAGCTGCCAATCGGGAAATATTGGAGCAATAACAAGTCGTAAAATATGCTGGTTAAAACTTGAACCCCCAGCCTGCCTTGAACTCCAGTAGGAGCTCCAAACACACATCCAAAAAAATGTTCAGACGTAATCATTGTGGGCTACGGGGAGAGAAAGATGAGGAGGAACAACATGCATTGCATACAGGAAAACTGCTGAACAATGGACATTGAACTACACAAATCCAAGTTAAATAGCTTAAGGAAAACAAAGGAAATGGTTTGTATACCTTGCTAAACCTGTTATAAGAATCCAAATTGTACAATTGAAAATGAACTGCTCAGCGGGTGGTACTCAAGGATGTTTGTTGTTACAGATAAATGAAGAGTTCTAGGTCACCGAACCTCTCGAACCAGGGCTGTTGTTCTTATTTATTGATTTATAAAGCGCCATCATATTCCACAGCGATGTACATTACTTGTTTGTAAAGTCACTTGGAAAACTAATACCGTCAAATGGGGAGTGTGCTTGGGAATCTAACAGCTGGAAATCTCCTTTAGGATCGGATGTACTAACATAGTTACAAAGGCTGCAAAAAGACATGCGTCCATCACGTTCAGCCTTTCCTACATCTGTTAACTGCTGTTGCTGTTGATCCAAAAGAAGTTTGAAGCTCTTTCCAATTTTGCAACAAACTAGGAAAGAAAAAATCCTTCTTGACCCCAGAATGGCAGTGAGATCTCTCCTTGGATCAAGAAGCTATTTCCCCATAATTAAAAAATGAAATCCCTGAATGTTATGTTTTAGCAAGTATTCATTCAGTTGCTGTTTAAAAGTCTGTACAGACGCTGATCAAACTACATGTAACCTCTTTTCTGGTAAAGCAGCCACACCATTGGATTGGCAAACGCTAGATTTCAGCATTATCTTTCTGGGACTTGAGGAATTAAATGAGTTTATGATTTGCTGGATAGCCCCAGGTTTCTGTGTGTTCAGAAGAAGTTGATAGTTTTAGTTAGAGTTGTGCTACTAAGTCTCAATACTTCTAAGAAGTTCCTGTAATACATCTCGGGTTTCCCCTGCAAAACGGGAGCCGGTTCTGAATTACACACATTTTCAGTTTTTTTTGGACCATCTTGGTCCTTTGGTGAATAGGCCTCAAAACCTCTCTGAGAAAATTAGCACAGAGGTTGACAAAATTGGTTTATATCAAGGAGCCAGCTAATTTTTTTCGCATACAGACACTAACATACTTAAACATACGCTAACATACTAACACACATACACATTTTTTTTTTTACTTGTTGGCTGCCTGCTGGGAAATGATGTCCTCTGTCAGCACTTAGGATTTAGAAGGAATTTTTTTAATAGAGTCACAAACATTGGAATCTGATGATTTATGTACACAGATGTAAATTAAACTGACATAAACATATATTAAAAAAGTATTAGTATTTCAAGAAATTAAGAAAGTAAGTCTTGGTTATGGAGGCTACCCGCTTGATGTCATCCTTTCCATTTTGCTGATTATAGTTCCTTGTGTGATAAGATAAAATATGCTGTCTTTGTGAATGCATGGATTTTTTTGTCGCAAAGAGGAAGTTCAGTTACATCATAGGAATTCTAGGGGTTATCCGTAGCCTCCTCAACAATAAACGTTTCTGGACTATTAAACATAAATACAATAAAACCGTTTTACCGTGATGAGGTCATTCGATTAGTACTTGGTGTCTAGGAGAGCCACATCGGACATGTGCGATACGTCGCTCTGATAGTCTTCATGGGATCAGCAGTGATTTAGTGTCCTGAATACTGTTTAGTCCATCTCTTCAGTTGCGTGGTTTAAAGAATTCGCTATACTGTTATAATCAAAGATTTAAAAAAACTTTATCGGAGTGTCTTGCTGTAAACAGTCAAAGTTTGGTTTCCTCAGCAGCCCCCTTTTAAGAGCAATACAGAAGTTGGTGACATCATCAGGGACACCAGTATAATGGCCTTTTGAACTGTGTCCTAGCACAATAATTGCTCCATTTTTGCCAATTATTTTCCTTAACCTACGAGTTCCCTGTTAACAGGCTATGACTGCTTTGTAGTAGAAAGCCATAAAACGAGCAAAATATAGATATTGACAAAGAGGAAGCAATCTCAAATTATGAATAATTAACAGATAAGCACAAGAGAAAACATACTCATAAGGCAAACTTTCCATTTGTTGTGGTGATGTCTTTTGAAGAGTTGCACTTGAATTTTGAACTTGTAATTTCATGGGTAATGATGGGCTATTTTATCCCTTGGGTTTTACTCTGGGTGGAAAAAAGCAGACATACAACCTTTGAGTTTTTTTAGTTACCAGCATAATTTTAAGGTACGGTTCCTTAAAATGATTTTGCCGGACTGTATAATTTGGTTGGGCATTTCCAGCCATCAAAATAACATGATTGTTATGCTACAAAGCATATTTTTGGGATCTTCTTGATCTTACAATTTGTGAAATTTTGATGAATAACGATAATTATATCATTAACTTTTACCTCCTCAATAGACACATTAAGGTCCAGCTGAGAGATGGTGGTACATATATGAGTATCCATCTAAATATTTGGTGTAACCAGCTGATGTCATTCAAGAACATGATAACGAGCATGTGTGATTTTCTGACACTCTTACATAATAATGTTTATGAGTAAATTATTAGCAATATGTATATTTTTTTGTTGTCACGATGAACAGCCCCAGACAGACTGACACAAAGTCAAGAACACACTGATCAAACGTATGCACGCTGTGCGCAGAGACCATTCTCCACCACACTGACTCACAGCAGAACAGCAGGAGTTGTGGTCCCTGAACTGGTAGAGCTAACTCATGGGCTCATTCAGTAAGAGTTCTGGTATTTGACAAACGGCAACAATATAAACAATTTTGTGGGTCACTTGAGATCATCTCAATAATCTGCCAAGGGCAGGAAGCAGGTTAAATAGACCTGACAGGCTAACTCAAGGTGTAACCAGAAGTCTAATGAAAGATCTTGTGGATAAGTAGCGCAAGGATTACATTTTTTTTTGGCCGGTGGCAGGAATGTAGAGATCTGGACTAGAGATTTTAATTTGAAAAAGCTTAATACATAGGCTGTTGTAGGCTCTGTAGAATGACTGACTATACATGAAGTGATGGTTACAATGGTTTCTGTCTACTGGAGTAAAAAACACACAGCCTGGCATGTTTCATCCGATCTCTTTTTAACCCTAGAACACGAAATGCAAAAGTTTCAATTAATTTCAGTAATACTAATGCTATTATTTCTCCTATTTCACTGTAGTACATCGTTTAAGCCCCGGATACAAAAAAACTACCGTAATTTGTTAGCATTTGCAGAAAAGTCTGCTACGTGGTAGTCTTATGTTGATGTCCTCCTGACCGTAGCAAGTGGTAAAAGTTTTGGCGTTTCAGGTCTTTGCCTCTATCTTGGTGACTTTCATTTTATTTCTTTTCTAATCTCTAGGGCATGCAGGAGGGATGGGAAGTAATCTTTGATGGAGGCTTTTATTTCTGTAGGATCTTTACAGACCTTGGACTCATTCATTTTCTGTGTAGGTGTATGGGTTGCATTGAAAGTAGCAACAATGAAGCTGTGTCTTGTTATGGAGTAAAATTGTCCGTTGGGTTTCTTCTGGAAAGCAATTTATCACAGCTCATAAAAATGTAACTACTAGTAAATCAAACAAGGTTTACGTCAGCATGTCATCTATGATAGTAAACGTAAAATCCACACTTTTCCAGACTTTTCGGTCTATAATTTTTTACTTTTTACGTCGATCGGGGTGTATCCCATACTTGTGGCTGGATGTGGAGTGGGGGCTTGCAGCTCTGATCTCAAATTTGCTCTTTGTGGTGCTAACCCTTAGTTGTCCATAAGACAAAAACTAATGGTGCCATATGTAACATATTAACTCCATCTAATAAATAGAAGTCTAACGCAGGCCAGAGGTCCTATGTTTTTGGAACATTACAAACGCACTTTGGAGATGTAGCTATCCATGTCTGTTCTCTTACCCTTTCTCAGACGGTTTATGCCGTTTTTTTCATTTGCTTTGTGTGGTCTTATTAGTTAGCATTCATCGTGCTATGAAGGGGTTCCATGACTTGCAGTCCTCCAACACCCACCCAGTCCCCCTGTGCTTTCCTTACTCCTGACTGTGAAACTTTTCCACCACGGGACTGAAAAGCCTAGAAAGAGGAAACACAGCCATTCCTGTCACGTGGATTCTGGTTTTAGTTCTCTCTGTCCTGCATCGTGGCGTTTCTGAGCGTTGGAGGGTATTTCCCTGGATCCCAAACCACTAAAGCATCATATACTCCTCTGCTGTCACATGAAGCCATCTCATTCTGGATTGGATCTAGAACAATTAACTCTTTAGCTGATTCCGCAAACACCAATGCGTTTCAGAGGTACGAGCTAAAAGCTAATATGGAAAAGCTCTACACAGTCACCGGCACCTTCTCGAGCATCTGCTTTCAAACTACCTAATTAGCGTTAGTATCTAGTAACAAGGTTACTAAAATGCGATCCTTTTCCTGATGATAATGTTTTTGCAGCCTGTTTTTAAATTGCAAATCCAACCTGTAAAATGTACTTCAGTTCCCATGACCTTCACCAGTAAAAAGGCTGCACGTGGGTATGCAGCGAAAGCACGTCTGCTTGCCAAAGTGGAAAATAGGTTGCCACCTCAAATGAAAACTACCTCCGCAAAAATCTGGAACGTATCGGCTTGCCTTGGTCTGTTCATTCTAGTCTTGTCGTACCCCTTGATTGTCTGTATTGTAAGAAACGCTGCGGCAATTGTCAGCGCTATATAAATAAAAGATTATAATAATATGAGGCTGAAAAAGTAAAAAGAAAACTGATAGGGACTGCGTGATGAGCAATTCCTGTGCTAAAAGTGGCACGTTTCATCGGCTGCGCCGCGTTTCCACCTTCCATCAGATTTTCTCTGTACACAAACCCCCAGCGGTTCCGTTTACTGATATTAATGACCAGGAGTTTTGTTATTTGCAACTACGCAGCCTGAAACCATTGGGAAGGGTTTTTCTTAGCGGGATGGAAAGTGTGGGAGTGAAATCATTCAGCAAGCCTCACTTGTTTGAAGAATGACCTCTGTATCAATTTACAATTACACTCTGCTTCAATTTACACAACTTTTCTAATACTTAATCCCTACCCGTACTATAGTTAAATTATACGTCGGGCTACAAGCCCATACAGTGCGAGTTTGTTGGCTTCGGTATATCATTATTAGCATGTCTTCTGTGACATGGGGTGATCAGGCACTATTAATTCAGTTGTTCTAGACAATATCCCGTGGGTTAACGAGGAGGATGGGTACCGGGTGGAATCCAGAGTTTGGGATGAAAGTAACGTTATTCGGTGATCTCTTGTGCTGATGCAAAGAATGTGGTGAAATTATGTACAGCGGGACATTGGAAGAGGATTCTTGCATTTTATCAGCTCAGACAAGGATTTGTTGAGATCTCCTTGTTAACGGCTAGTTTGATGACAGAAACCAGAAATAAATCCCATTCCCTCCTTCACCTTTAGGAATTCTGGAGGGAGTCAAAGCCACTTCACCATCTGAAGAGGAATTAGTTTTCGCTTATCCTCTTAACCCTTCCGGTGCCGGGAGAGAGAGAGACTGTAACCTGAACCAGTGGCCCAGTATTCCTATCCCTCCTATCTCTACCCCTGGCCTTATCGCTCTTTGTTTATCTCTGTCAGCCTTGTGTTTAAAGGTGCTGTACCACTTACACAATACATTAATTGCACTCTGATCTGTTTGTTTGCTTATTCTTTCCTCTGAATGTTTATTCACATAAAACACCCTACCAGGGCCTGCTTTTCAGTCACGAGAGAAGTGTTCCCAGCAAAATAGTACTTGGGTAAATCTTTTTTTTCTGATAAGGGTTTGGACATTCACCAGTACTAGGAATGATGTTCAGGCACTATGATGAGATTAAAGGTACTTCACACATGTTTAGCACTTCCGGTAGATTAATGGATATAGTACAGAAAGCTGTAATTTGGCCCCCTCTTGAGCAATTGTAAATTATCTAATAGAAGGACAACCTGTCTGGATGTTGGGGCTGTATTTAATCTGATTTCTGAGGATAATGGGCATCATAGTCTGTATAAGCCTGTAGTGAAATTATCTCAGAAGATGAACTCGGTGACCCTTTTCAGAGAAATCATCCATATTTCTTAACAAGGTACAGTTATAGGAAGCGGAATGGGATGGAGTTCAGTTCTTACAAACAGTTTTGCAGCCACGGTTGTTAGTAATGGAATGTGTTTGATTATTATTATTATTTATTGTTTTGCTCTGAGTGCTAGCGGTTTTATACATCGTTGTAAGTCACTGGTGTATTCATAAACGCAGAACTTGGTGGGATAATTTTGGTTTCATCACATCATGAATTCTCTGTGCGTTACAAAAGGCCATCCCTGGCTAATTTCTGTTCCAAGAATGGCTGGACGTATAGGTCAATCGGTGAGGTGACTTTCAAGAACCCTCAAAGATTTTATAGAAGTTTTATACAGGGTTATCCATATATATGTTTGGAGCTGAAGCCCACCTGAATTGTTCCTTCTTAATGTGGATTGAAGCCCCGGAGATAACCAAGTCCCTCTGCGGTGAATGCACCTCGCTGTCAAGTACAACACTGTTTAGTTAAAATTTTCATCAATATTTGCCGTTGTGGGTAGCAAAGGATGATGAGAATTTGTAGTTTAGCGGCTGAAGCAGAGCCGCTTGATGTGTGTGCTGAAAAAGGAGTACATTCTTGTGGCTTCATTTATGCATGGAAATTATGTGAAAGTATGATGACTTACAATGACCAGTCTTTTCCACTTCATTTTTCCAAACTTAGATTTTTTTTTCGTGTCTGTATTTGGTCTTTGGCACAGTCTCTCTGCTTTACAATCTGTGAGTACACCTTTAGTCAAGCAGCACTTTTGTACAGATAATCTCAGTGGCCCATATTATATAGCCAGGTAAGGAAACTAGATGGTTTAATTGTGTTATGTTGAGCTGGCCCTGAATAATGCATAGTTAAATAGGTAAGAAAATGTTATATTGGTTATGCATTATGAAGGGCTAGTTTGCCATATTTTATAGTTTTTAATTACTCTTAAAGGGATACTCCAGCACTGTCAGGCGTATGATAGCCAAAAGCCCTCCCCCTATACATTTTACATGGGGTCCCTCTTGCAAATTCAGTAGAGATTTGCATCACTTTTTCGGGGTGTGGAGAAGGGATGGAGCTGCAGGACATAATCTTATTGCTCTACTTGTTTTTCCACTAATCTCGTCCCATAGATGCCTTTAATACCCAAGTGTTGTGTTTAGGAGGAACAGGTCCTATTATACATTGTCCTTCTTTAAGGACATTTGCGGGCTATATGTTAATATGTGTGTAATTGTGTAAATTAAATATTCTTCTAAATGGATTATTAAGTTACATAGAGAGCTATCAATAGTTTTTAAGCACCAGAGGTTCAGTGCTTCTCTGTGAAGACAAAAAGGTGGAAAAGGTGCTGTGTCCTGTAAGGGCCACGGCAGCCACCAGATCCCCCCAATCTTCGTCTTCGGGGTGTGTACTCCCCGGAAGGATATGGACTCCTTCCTTCCCTCCTTAGCCACCAAAGGGGTACAGGAGGACCTGATCTGCTTGTTCCTTTCCTACAAGGGGAAGGACTACTGGAGTCTCTGTCTGAGAGAGGTGGCAGCCCAAAAGCTACCTGACCTGCCTCTCCAAAAAACCCAAATCTCCAGGGGATCAGATTCGTCCTTGACCATTTTTTGTGATTCAAAATTAAAAATACTACACATGCCCTGTGCAAGAAAAAGCGCAAGGTGAAAAAGAAACATTTTAGTGCTTGGGGTAGTGATAGGAAAAACCAAAGTGCATGAAAATGTGGAAGTACATTATGCAAGTGAGCTCACAATCAACATGTTCTCTGAACAGAACTGTGAATTGCGGGCCTTATCTGGGTCCAGCTAAAAACATCTCGATGCATCAAACATTTTTGGCCTTAAGGCCAGAGGACCAAGCTTTCCCCCTTGGCCATCGGTATTATGTCGATAGGTTACGTTGTCTCTGAATCCACGACCTTTACCTAAGCCTTTAATCGCTCCTCCTGAAACGAAAATATCCAATACATTTTTAAACCAGATATCTTTTTAATTAGATAAAAAATAAAAAAAACCTCACACTATTGATACTTAAAGGGAGCTGCAACAGAAGCAAACCACAACAAACAAACAAACAAAAGAGGGCAAGTGATTTCAATGGGGCGAGGAACAATAATGCAAATCCTGACAACAGAAGGTGGCTGCTCCCATTGTATACAAATGAGCCTTGTTTTTAATACACACATCGCTTCTTTTAAATCGTAAATACCTTTTGTACATGGACTTTTTTTTTGCATAAGTGAGCCATTTGTCTTAAGAGTACTCAAAGCACGAGGTTCTCTGTAATTAGCACGTAACAGTGGTGATTCCAGAAGGCAGACACTTTAACCGGAAAAAGTTTCTACCAGCAAGGATTCCAGTTAGGCAAGATTGAAACAAATGCACAGAACTGCAAAAAAAGTCAAATTAAGTCTTCCTCGGTGTCTGCACGGCCAGTAGCTTCTTCTTCCTTGATGTCAGCATTCCTGCTTAAAAAAAGAAATTAAAAAAAGTCTCTCCTGAACCCACGGGACTAGCCTACGTGCCAGAGATTTGAATGTTCCTTTTAGATGGGAGAGGAACATGTGAACTGAAGGGAGGCAATTCCATAATCTGAGCGAGGAGCCTGCCCCAGATATGGAACTGCATAGGATGACATTAAGTGATCGCTCCAATGCACATTTATGGGAGATTACTCCGAGATCAAGCACCTTACAATGTTGGCTGAGGATGGGTCTTATGGTGTCTGATTGTTTTTGCAGACTTATACTTGACTAAAGGGCTTATTTTTTTTTTATATCGGTTGCGATGGTCAATGGAGAATCGCTGCTGTAAAGATCAACGCTGAGCTTATATTTGGCAGAATAAATGCTTTTGGATCCAATATCTATCACACATTTTCACGAATACTACCTTGATTTGGAACATGGGGCGAGGCAATTGCAAAACGGAACATTTATTACGCCTTTGGTAATAATGGTCTTCTGTATGATTTGGTGTGTTGTAGGGCTGAAACAACTAATCGATAATAATCGATAATGAAAATCGTTGTCAACGATTTTCATTATCGATTAATTGAATCGATTTTTATCGATTATAAAAATTATAATCCGACCTCAAACAGAGATCGGATTATAACACTAGAATCCAGATCCCCCACAACGCTGCAGGGGACCTGGATTCCCCTCACTGTCGGCCGGTCTCTCACTTCCGTGTCTCTCCCCCTCCCATACACCCCTCTGACTCCTCCCCCCTCCCATACATCACTCTGCCTCTCTACCCGGCTCCGTTACTGACTTCATAGAAGCCTCAGGGTAAGTGAAGGGCAGTAACGGAGGCTGGCTGTGCGCATCGTTTAGACCCCCACCGGCTGACAGAGGATCATCTTCTCTGTCAGCCGGTGGGGGTCTGCATCGCACAGACAGCCTCCGTTACTCACCTTCACTTACGCTGAGGCTTCTATGAAGCTGCAGTGAAAGTTCCTGTCAGTAACGGAGCCGGGTAGAGAGGCAGAGCGCTGTATGGGAGGGGGGAGGAGTCAGAGGTGTATGGGAGCCACCCTCCCATACACCACTCTGGCTCCTCCCCCTCCCATACGCCACTCTGCCTCTCTACCCGGCTCCCTGGTGTCTTGTGAACCTCCGTGGCTGACAGGAGGCAGAGTGGAGTATGGGAGGGGGGAGGAGGCAGAGTGGAGTATGGGAGGGGGGAGGAGGCAAAGTGATGTATGGGAGGGGGAGGAGCCAAAGTGGTATATGGGAGGGGGAGGAGGCAGAGTGGTGTATGGGAGGGGGAAGGAGGCAGAGTGGAGTATGGGAGGGGCCAAAGTGATGTATGGGAGGGGGAGGAGCCCGAGTGGTGTATGGGAGGGGGAGGAGCCCGAGTGGTGTATGGGAGGGGGGAGGAGCCAGAGTGGTGTATGGGACGGGGAGGAGCCAGAGTGGTGTATGGGAGGGGGAGGAGCCAGAGTGGTGTATCGGAGGGGGAGGAGCCAGAGTGGTGTATGGGAGGGGAGGAGCCAGAGTGGTGTATGGGAGGGGGATGAGCCAGAGTGGTGTATGGGAGGGGGAGGAGCCAGAGTGGTGTATGGGTGAGTTATAGTGGTGTATGAGGGGTATTATGAATTTCAGGGCATATAGGGGGTATAAGGCATATCGATATTAGGCATATCAGGGGGGCATAAAACATATCTGGGGGTAAAAGGTATATCAGGGGGCTCACTGGCATATAAGAGGTATAAGGCATATATGGGGGCAGAGTGGCAAGCTGGGGGTCAGATGTGCATAACCTGGGGCAGTTTGGTAAATAAAAAAAATTTAAACAAGGCTTTTTTCTCATAGTTTTTATTAAATATGAAAAATAGTTAACATATGAATTAATATTTACTAATAACTTTGTATTAAGACCTAGTTTGAGAAACACTGTGTTTGGGTTCTTGTAGCTTTTATTATTATGTCAGTAAAATAAGAAGGTGAATAGAGAGAGGCCATTGTGATAAAGAGATGAAAGTGTAAATTGTACGTTTTTTATTACATTATTTTAAATTGAAAAAAAAATATTTTTTTTTTTATCTGATTAATCGATTAATCGAAAAAATAATCGGCCAACTAATCGATTATTAAAATAATCGTTAGTTGCAGCCCTAGTGTGTTGTGTGGCTTTGGGCCCCTGTGGAATTACCAATGTACCATTACTGTATTAACGGTATTGGTGCCCATATCGCTTCAGCAAAACCAAAGCCATAAAGTGAGGTCCTGCTGCTGTTTTAGTCACGGGTCACATGATTAGTTAGCAAGTAAGCAGAAAAAAGCAGTAAAGAAAATAATCAGGAGGTATTTCTAACTGCAAGCTGCTTCGCTGGAAGCTTATTGTGTCCTTTACAGACTCTTCTCATTTTTGGTACATCCAATTTTTAATGATAGTTTTTTTTTTGTTGATTTGGGAATTAGGTTTAAAATCCCATACAGGGATCAAGGTCTTTCTTTTTGGGGTTTTTTTCCTTTTCTTGTGATGGGTTGTTGTTCTTCATCAGGCAATTATAATGTTCTTCTTTTAGAGCAAAACGTTTATAAACATCCTCTCTGGAACAATCCAAAATGGTCACTTAGGTCCTTCCAGTTGTTCTAACGCACAGGCTGTCTGGCTTTGTTTGATCTTTGGCCAGACTTCTAAGTTGTGAAAAATAATTTTCTTCCAAGTAATATCCTGATTGCTATGGGTAGCTGTGGTTTAGGAAGCATGGCCACTGTATTACCCCCAGGATCTGCCCCAAATGGGGTTCTCCCACCGAACTCACGCAAGAGTTAACACTCTTAACACATGTCATTTGTAACTGTCACGGTTGCCGTTGCCCTAATCCCACAGATAAATGGGTATAAGTACAGTTGTGTAAAGATTTAATGCGCATGCAGATCTTTCTTCTGCATACTTATTCCTACTTAAACCAAAAGTGAATTTCATGTCAAGCCATACTAATGTGAAGTGGGCTTACTGTGAACACCAGTGGGATGTTTATTTCTGTGAAGCTATATAGAGCATGTGGGCTTCCCACTCGTAGGCCATAGCTCATGTAATGAAGATCAAAGCTAATAATACTCATGCCCAATTGCATTTAAACTATACAATCGGCTACCACAATATTTAGGTATGGTAGGTTTTTCCCCTCTACCTTCAGAAACATTTTAAACACTATAAAATCTTTAAATTATTTATAGGGAAACCACTCTTAGTGGCATATTTATATTGGTCCGTACTAATCCTGACAAAGGGCGATTGCTATCACATGTGGTCCCACCAACACCATACATGTTGTTTTGATGTCATCCTATGATCACACTAGCATTACCTCCTTTTCCTCCGATTCGCTCAATGGGCACTGCCACTGGGTTGTAATAGCCAGGCAGTAAGGTCACTTTGTCAGGACTATCCTTACAAATGTAGGACTTTTAGTAGTCCTGGCATCATCATCATGTACCATATGTTACTTTAGGGCTGTTAGAACACTAGGTTTAAGGAATACAATTCAGTTTTTGCAGGTTGTTCTCTAATATTAATTAGATAAATCTGAAGACTTGATGTAGTCCCTTGATTATTTATTTCTAAAATGAATCTGTGTAGTATAAAGAACTAAACACAACACTGCTTTTTATTCCCATTGGCAAATGTAGATTCTCTTTAAAGTTGCTTTGTATCTGTATTTGATCAAATGCGTTGCAGCTTTATGGGCAATGTGGTTTTTTAGTATTAAGAAATCCCCTTTCAGAGCCCCAAATAAAATTGGCATATACAATCTCTATAACTGTGTTTGGTTCATTGACAAATAGGGTAGAGAGTCATTTCTTTCCACCCCCTAAAGACTGAATAGCTCTGCGTTGTGTACCTTTGTTTTTTTATAAAGCACGTCCAGGGTCCACAGTGCTGTAAAACTGACGTGATGACAAGCAAGCTGAAATCCAGCCTTACGTACATTATGTGTGGAAAAAAACATATCATGAGTCTCCAGTACTATGCAGGGTTGCTAAGCCGTCCACTGTTTGGATCGGGATAATGGGACTCGTGGTCCAACAGCATCTATTGATTGCATGCATTAAGAACTGACTTTGCAAAAGTGTTGAGCCCTGTCTTTTGTTAAGTAGTGTTTGGAAAGGGTGTGTAGAACAATTTGAAAGGGGATCTCCAGCTACTCGAGAGTACACACATTCAGGCCCATATTTAAATTAATGAGAGGGATTAGCATACACGTGTTTATTTACCTGGGCACCTTTGGCAGGTGCTGCCCTGCAATATGGCAAATTCATATATTCAAATAATAAATACTTATATGGCACAATTACATAATGCAATGCCCAAGTATCTAGGCCTATTCTACCTTACATAGCGGCCTGGTTATTCCGTTGGTTATTTTAGTCATTGGCTATTTCCATTTTAGCACAAAATACTTGGATGTGTGCTAATGTGGGACTTGACAGGAAATGGCGTGCATTTTTTAATTGTAATTCCCCAGTGTGTGGGTATTATACATTTGCAAAAATAATATAAAATAGCTGTGGTTTTAAAATGTGAACAATTTCCTTTTTAAAGTTTTACTATTTCCACAGAGCTGAAAATATATTGTTATATTAAAATCTATTTCCAATGCATTCAATGTGGTAGCTACTTAATAGAAGCCGCTCCAAAGACATTAATTCAGGGTTTTTACATGTTTCCTGCTAGGCATGTTTGCAGGACATTGGTTGGTTCAGTACTGGAACAATGATATCACCTGGTTTTGGATTTACATCAATGACATCATTTAAGAGAGTTAGGGAGATACTATATAATGAGGCATACTGACCCCAGAACTGCAATAGAGGCTACATTACATCTCTTACGCCCTTTGTTTTTAAAGGGAAAGTTTGAGGTCCGATGCAGACCCATCCTCTAATGTAATAGACCACTATGAAAGAAGTATGCTATATATGCATTAAAAATCTCAACATAACAAACAATATCCTAAGGTACCCATTGTAATGCTACCAGTATTGAATGACCGGACCCTCATGGAGCCTCCAGGAGCATATAACATATTTTGTACTTTGATTGTTCCTACATCAACATACACAAAGTCCAAAAAGCTATTTTTTATTAATTAATTGAAAATATCCAAAACAAAATAATGGTGGTAATTCAAATAGTTAACTGCACCTTCTAAAGAAGCCAGAGTCCCTCTGTACTAGAAATATATATTCTTTTTTTTTGAACCAGGTTGCTTCCATTTACTAAAGCACACCTATCTCAGTGGAACGCAACCCAAATCAGATCTCTAACCAGCAGGGCTCCATTAACCTGCTTGAACTGCAGGGATATAGCACATCACCCCGCTTCCAAGAACTTCAGGATTATGGAAAAAAAAAAAAGAAAACGCTATAATCACATAAACTAAAACTACATCTGATGATCCAAAAAACCTGATTATTCCTACATACACTCGGCCAGTAAGGTTACATCATCTGCCACCGGGTCCAGGGCTAGGTAGTGTGCAGGATCGCTAGTGCTACTTGGTAATGCAGGCCGGCAGTATGTACACATCTGGGATAACTGATTATCTTAATAACCAAAAAACCTTAGTAAGAAGCATTACAGCAATATATCCGAGGGGTTCTCTTTTGAATACATGTTATGAAATAGGGGGCATAACAAAAGGTCTTTATTCTATGCTGTTACTTGAGGATGCTTCATGTCTCTCAATATAAGACAGTGGGCTGTTGTGTCCCAAAGACTTTCAGTAAAACAAACTTTCTTGGTAATGACTACAGAGGTCTCAGGTCAGACCATCATTAACCTTGGGGTCTATGACTTATATTATTGTTTGGAGGAGGGTGTACTGTCGTATTCTTCAAAGAAATGCAATAAAGTGAGTCACCGCCTCATGCTTTGCCAAGGCACATTTGTGAATTTGTTGGATATAAAAGCCTTTACTGTACGTTGAGTAAGAGTGATAGTGTCGAAAAAAGTAAGGGGAACCCCCAAAATGTGTTGACTTTTTCACCCTGTTTGACACTGCGGGTTGTTCACTAACCCAGGAGTCTGCAGGAGAGCTAAGAGTTATTTCACTCATACGCATTGGGCATTAGAAATATGTTATTGAACAAACCTGGGTACTTTTCTCCTGCATAGTGCATATTTAAATTGGTGAGATGAATCGAGACTCAAGTTCCCCACATTAACCATAAACTTTAAAGGGCCAGCTCAGCCCTTCTTGCAGAAGACGCTCCTTGGTGTTGGCCCTTCATAATGCACCTCGTATGCAATAATAGCTGCTTGGTGATGTTCCAAGAGAGTGTGGAGCCAGGGTATTGTGGCTCTTCTCTTCATTTCTGTGAATTCTAATAAGGAAAATGGAAACAGAAATATTGGCTCTTTTTTATTAAACTTTCATAGAAAAATATCACTTTTGACCTAAAGAATCCTTGCTGTTCCAGGTTTAATAAATTGGGTCAGCATATTCATATCTACTGCACAATATATGTGTTAAATCCGATGTTTGGCTTCCTTATTACTGTCTGCATCAGAGAGCAGAGCGAAGCTCCCACAAATGATGGCCAAGTTTTAAGAAAGCTATCTAAACTGGGAACACTGTAATCATCTGTCTCGGGCTTTGCCCTCCTGTGTGAGCCGCTTCAGCCAAGGTTTAATTAACATTCAAGCCTAGCTGTTGGGATTGGCTCCAAAACCATTTGGGACACATTAGCATCAAGTGTGGGCTGCTCACAGGGAAGGTATGCGCTGGCTTTTCTTTTCCACCTCTGTGGGATTGGATCCACTATTCCTAGTAACCCAACCCAGGGGGCTGTTAACTTCAGTTTGCGGTTATATACCTACATTCACAACTCTAGGGAAAATTAAAGCGGATCAAACAGTGTAAATGGTCTGTTGGTTGCTATGGCGATTGTACCACTTTTAATAATTTACACCAGAAAGTCTCTCTGTTTAGTAAACACCAGTATTTTCAAAGTCGCATACAAGGTCCTGGAAAACATACCTTCTAAAATGTTATAAGAAATTATATTTTAGCTCCATCTAGCCCTTTTAAAAAAAAAAAAAAAAAGTTCAGATGAGACAGCAGCTTTTGAAGCTTTCTTCTAAAATTGCATATCGTGCTTCAAAAAATGTAAATAAACATGTTCTACCCTGACAAGTGCAATTTTTCATTGTCGGGTAATGAAAACGGTTAAGCCCAGCAGGATTGTACCACTGCCTTCTGTCTGCCTTGCAACGTCAGCACCTAATTCACTTCATTAGCTGCCTCCAACCTTCTGCATCATCTAGGAAACCAGACGCTGCCATCCCATTTTAGACCACAATATAATGGATTTCCTGTTTCCTCTTCAGTGGGCTTGGTTCTGCTTCTCTGGATTTTTTTTCTAGGGTGAGTGAGGCTGACGGATGAGAGTTTATCCTGTGGCCTTTTCAATAGGTGGAAAAAACAACCTCAAGCCAAAGCAATCCTCTTGTTGAACTAGCCGAGCGGAGGAATCTAATATTCATTGGATACTTGGGTGTGGTTATAACTCTTTCATCTTCAGACAAACCCATAATTTGAGTCCTGCCTGTCACTCGTCCAGAATGGAACATGGTTTCTCTGACTCCCCTAACATGGTACAATTCTATACCTCCTCCTTACTCTCACATATCATATGAAACGGGGCGTAAGTGTGAGGGCCTACTACTAACACCAAAATATATATATATTTACTCTTTATTTTTGTTCCTCATGGGTCACAAAAGCTTATTATTATTATTATTATTATTATTATTATTATTACTTTGTGTTGGCCCAATAAAAGCTATCGACTTAAGACTCGATCCAAAGTAAAGAGGAAGAACCTGGGCTGCATCTCAGCAGTCCAATGGTTGAACCTCTGGTATACTAATCTCAATTACCTATGAGATTTGGGCATGACATGCACCCAAGGTGCTCTTTCATAAAAAAGGTTTCATAATTTGCCAACACGTTGGTTAGTACGGTGCATATGTGATATTACTCATTCTAAAATATGACACTTTCTTTACATGTCCTCTGACTGTTCTGAGAGTTCAAAGAGTCAGTGGGATTATAGAGCTGGAGATGTCATCATGTAACTGCATGATATTCCCTGATCCTCAGCTGGTTAGCACTGAAGATGTATGGTGACATTTATTCACCAATTTGCCTCATGAGAAGGGAAACCATTCCATTAAAATATTTGTAAAGAACACTTTAAGGATGAACAAGGGATGTATCCTTGATGCATTGTGTTTAGGAGAAAACTCACACAAAAGGGTCTTAAAGCTATTGCGACTCCACCACTGTCACCGTTTTGTGTTGAATGTTCTTTATACATACCCACAATGTGTGTATTGGTCAGATCATCTCCCAACGACCATTCTCCTTTCCCTATATATCCCTCCAACATAAGGCAACATTTTATATACTCTACCAGTTATCACTGGTACAATCCCTCTTGTCATTGTAACAGATTATCCCCAGACTCTATTCTCAAACCATTACATATTATATTTACAATGTTTCTTTTCATTCAAGTCTCATTTAGAAAGTTCACACAAAAAGAAAGGTTG
Source organism: Spea hammondii (assembly GCA_029215755.1). Lineage (NCBI taxonomy): Eukaryota > Metazoa > Chordata > Amphibia > Anura > Pelobatidae > Spea > Spea hammondii. Next base: position 35,471,604 of record JARDYJ010000002.1, read on the forward strand.
GAATGCAGCACTCAGTAGTGAGATGGTGCACGAGCCAGGGTACCATCAAGGCTTAAGAAAGACCTGTGTGTCGAAACGTTGCCTGCGTGAAATAAACTCACCTTATCATTTGAGTGCTGAGCCTCTGCTTCTTTATTTTGGATTCATTTAGAAAGTTGTCTTTGTTATATTGCTTTTGTTGGACTGGTGCTCTTTCGTTCATAAGATTACTACATAGAATTTGACAGCTGATAAGAACCATTTGGTCCATCTAGTCTGCCAGTTTATTGTGATGTAAAGACTCAGACCTTTATCAGTCCTTGGTCTTGTCTTGTCAGATTCAGGATAGCTTTATGTCTATCCCATGCTTAAGAGGTATTAGCCTCTACCACTTCGGCTGGGAGACTTTTCTATTTCTTTACTACTCGCTCAGTAAATTAAAACTTCCTTGCATTACATCTAAACCTCTCACCATCTAGTTTTAGATTAGGACCACTTGTTTCAACATTTATCCTCCCTTGAAATAAACTGCCCTCCATTGATGTATTTAAATGTTCCCATCACACCTCCTCTATCTCTTCTCTCCTCCAAGATAAGCTGATTGGGATCCCTCAGTGATTCCTGATCATTTGCATTATATGTTTGAGGCACCCTATATGGAACAGCACCTTTTTAATCTGTGTATATTGTCATGGCCAGGGGGACAACGGTTTACCGAGGCTTTTTATGTAAAATTGTAAACTATTTATAGCTATGCAACTATGCAGGGTATTTAGACAAATAAGGATGTGTTTTATTTACACAATGAAATATATTCATTTTACATACATGGAATTTTGACTATTAGGGCTCCAGCACTTTTAGAGAAGTCCTAGAAACCGCTTTGCCAGATCTATACACGCCTTGAGTTTTTAATTTATTACTCAGACGTGATCGGCTTGCGCCAGCCTGCTTATGTGTCATCCTCACCAACCATTGATTTTAGTGTGGTTGCTGCTGAGAGATGTGGTTTGAGTTAAGGCTACATTTCATATTCTTGATCACACAAATTCTGTTATTGGTATAAAATCTATGTGGATTGAATAGGATACTCCACAAGGGAGTTTACCGTACTGAGCAGTTCTTGGAAGCAGATATGTTCTATATGTTATCCACATTGTGTATGGCAGTGGCCACATAGCTTGTTGTTGTTCTTCTGCTCCTCTCAGAATTCAGTTTCATCTTTAGCAGCTGGATCTTCTGGGGAAATCCTGTGGAAAACCCAAACATTTTTCTTTGAACATTAAGGAGGGTGTTATACGCAGTAATGCCGTTTATCATTGAAGAAAACAACCTGATTTTGTTTCATTTTGTCTTAATGAACTTACATTATCTGTACACCTGGAGGCTTGCCTTTGTAGGAAGTCATGTGATTTTCACTGTTCAAACAACACACCGAGCTGACTGTTATGGCAGTGTTGATGAAGTCACACTTATCCAAAGCAGCTCTTTCCTAAATAGACTCTCATGAGTCATACTGTAAGTCAGAGTGATCGGGACTGAGCCATTCCATTGTTCACAATGTCAATATGATAAGGAGTCTAGTAAATTAGGCTAAAATGACAAAGCTAGAAAAAAGAAAATGGCACAATATTTTTGAAAACATATTATAAACAAAAATGTTGGGTTCTGCATCCATGCTTTGCTGTAGGCCAACACTAGGCTTTCTCAAACATGCTCGAAAACATAATCTAGGGTCTCAGCAATACACAGCAGTGCATTAAGTACTTATTGTAGACATAACTAAAATACATTGTGACAAATTACTGCACATTGCTCTACTATCCTCCCTGATACTCAGAAGGGTTAATTATATACAAGGAACATGTGCTGTAATAGACACCAATTATAAGCCATTTAACACAGATCCAATAATTGTTTTCAGATTGCCTGGTATTTATATGTGTCCTTATAGATGGAGACAGTCAGGTTTTTTATTGTACAAAGATATAATAACAAGCCAGTTGGGTAATTTTTGTAAATGGTGTTTTTCTTTTTTTTGGTTGTGGTTACATTTGTCACTTTTATATGTATTTTATAATGAAATGTACATGTAGCCCAATGTTGTGTAACTACCATGGTAGTTACCGATTTTAACAGGCCGTCACAATAACTCATGAGAAGTAGGGTCACCACCTCCTGATGACTTAGCCATTAACACATCTTTCTTACTTGGTCTTAGAAAAAAGTGGCGACATTCCAAAAACTTAGAATGCCATAATCGCCATAGTCAATAGGAACTGAAAAATCCAGCCAGCTAAAGAAAAACTAACCATGAATGTGATGTGCTTCTGAAAGTTATTACACGCTACTATAAAGAAATTCTCATAAGTAGAGCAAATATTATTATATCTATTTTATTTTTGCCCAGGGGCCAGGATTCACCTCAGGTGGCATGATTAGTAAATTGTCTGCTGGAAATACATCTGGTAAAGATTGTAGGAATCTGCAATGAATTTAATTGTCCTGAGAAAATCTGGGAGGACTGGAGATCCTTTTATTGTGGAGCTCGTCTGGGTTACTTACAGCAAAACTCCATGTATAGCCTTGGCTTTTCAAGCAATTGGACCCCTTTTAAGATTTTTGGTAGTCACAGCTGGTGGTTAGTATGTATCCCCTGCAGTACAAATAGCTGGTGCGCCGGGAACGATATAGAGGAGCTCTTGATTAATCCCATATGTAGAAAAAAAAACATTCAGCTATCGCATGCATTGAGGTGCATATAATGGCTGGGGTGTCCCCAGGAAGAGCCAGTAAAGTTTAGTTTCAATCACTTAAGAGAACAATTGCACAAACCTTACTTTTCATATAAGTAAAGTATGGCTTAAGAGTTTGATTAAAAACAAAACAAAAAACCTGCTAATCCCTTCCTGTTGTGTGCTTTTCCCCCTCCCCTTGCCCGTGTCTACTGAAGGCATGAAGTGTACTTAAGTATGCCTTCAAATCAACCAATCGCAGTCTTCAGCCGGCACACATAAAATTTGCTGCCACAGCTCCCGCGTGACAGCAATCTAATTTTCTAACTTCTAAACAACTGAACACGTTCAGGGTGCTAGACTGTCCCTTTTTAAAATATTAATATATTATATGGAAGATGGTATGCGTGTAACATTTTGTATCTCCAGAAACCTCTAATTTCATAACAAGCGTACATAGTGTTCTGCAGATTTTGGATAACCATCTTCCCACTGTTTTCTGCTGGACTGAAGCAACCAGCTGAAGGATGAATCAGCCGCCCCTCCCTTCCACGAGGAAACCGTATTCTTCGGGCACAGAGAGCCACGCGGGGTGTCTCTGCCATCCCCGATGCTGCCGTAACCCGCACATTAAGGACTGCCATTGGGGTTTGTCAGTGGTAGTGTCTGTTACTGCTACTTTCTCCTATTATGGAATTGTGTGTACTTCACACAAGACTAAAGTTTAGCAATCCCAGCAGGCCTACTTATTATTGAAAAAAATGATTTCTTAACTTACTACGTTTTAAAAGCACTGCATCATATCCCATTCCACCCTTGCTTCTGGGGTCAATTATGACCCAGCGGTGCTCTATCAGTAACGTTGGCCTGCAAAATGCATTAGGACAAAAGGATTGTGCTTAACCCATTAACTATAGTACAGTGCAGAATAGGCAGACATTTACCCATCTTGAATTCCTGCACCAGTTGTAAGCCAATTTTACAATTATTGGGAAAAAAGTTTGCAATCACAAGTTATATGCTTGCAGGACATAGTATTCAGCATGTTCAAGACAGGTTGTGTTTGTGCAGATCTCTTGAAACAGCTGAACATTTACAAATGTAAGAAAATGGACAAAACAGTGCCCGTTAGGTGATACTTTTTTTTTTTTTTGGCATGTTCATGCCTACACAAAGTACGCTTGCAAAGCTATTTATAATATATATATATATATATATATATATATATATATATATATATATATATTTTTTTTTTTAATTAATCAGAAGCTTGGAATTCCAGAGGTTTTGTTTTAATCATTCACATATGCACATGTATACAAACAAGCTAAAGGAAATGGTTCCATTGTGTTCAGTGGCCTCTGAGGATATAACAAATTATTATTATTTTGCACATGAGCGGGTACAGCAGAATAGAGGAGGAAGGATGTGTGTCTGTAGGATTTTGCTATTTTTAACCCCTTAAATTATATTCAGAGACAGAATTTCTTCCCCATAGGAATAAGAATCAACGACCAGCTTCTCTCATTGTTTAACTACGCTTCTCATGATCCAGTGATGCTGGGATCAGTAATCGAACAGGTGGAGAGCCGCAACCTGCTTGGTTTAAGTTAAGCTGCTTTTCTTGTACCCAGTTAAGCAGAAAGTACACCATAGTGCTAGTTAAATTGTTACCTTGGGTAGGAAATCTCAGAAAACATAAACTGTATGGGATTGTGGCTAAGATAAAAAAAAAAATAGTCTAACAAAAATGTAAACAAATTGCCATAATTAGGTCATTAGAGTTAAAGCATAAAGCAGCAAGCTCCATGTATAATGTGTTTCATGCTAGTAGTAATTGTAGTTATTGAGTCATAAAAATGTTTCTTGGTAAAACACAATCTGGTCCATTTCTAAATACATAGACATTAATATGTTGGTTCTCCCTTTGGCCCTATAATCACTTCCACTCTTCTGGGAAGGTTTTCCACAAGATCTTGGAGTGTTTTTGTGGGAATTTCTGCCCAATCATCCAGTAGAGAATTTGTGAGGTTAGGCAATGATGTTGGATGAGAAGGCCTGACTTCCAATCTCTGTTACAGTTCATCCAAAGGTGTTCGATGGGGTTGAGGTCAGGGCTCTGTGCGGAACAGTCACGTTCTTCCACATCAAACTCCTTCAACCATGCTGGAATAGAAAAGGGCCTTCCCCAAACTGTTCCCACTAGGTTGGAAGCATACAATTGTCTCAAATGTCTTGGTATGGTGATTATAACTACATCCTGGCTTGCAGAAAATCACCCAGTCACAGCAGCAAGGCAAGTCTGTAATGGCCTTGGTCCCCCTAATAGTTACATAGAGTTTCAAAGGAAACACACACTCAGTTGCTTGAATTATGGGTGTATTAGTGCCAATATTATTTATTAAGCAATCATGTGCCTGAGCTTTGGAACAGATGGGGGTACCGGCCTCCGCCAACGCACCAACTCTCAAGCAATGGCAAAAGTGTTTGCTTTTAATCTTTATAGTTTATTGCACTGGCCGTCAGCAGCCCAGGTGGATGCACAAAGCACCCAGCAGATTAATTTACAAGAAGATGGTAGTATTGCTCCCTTCACATTCTGTTATTAACGGTTACTTTGGAAATACAGGGAAATACCAAAAATCTTTAACTTGGAGCAGTCTGGGAGGCAATAACTCACCGCTTCCATACTAAAAGGGGTTCATTTCCAGCCTTACAGACAATGTGCTCCGCATGGCAAATTCCCAGTGTCTGTATTGTTTTAATGCATTTAATGCTGCACATAATGGTAATTGTTATAGGAAGCCTATTGCAGTATTACATCAGTGAGATCTGATTAACAGCAAGTGACCTTCCCTGCTTTCCCATTCTGCTGGATGTATTCTAGAATCCTGTAACATATGTAACGAGTGCTCTGTACGCATTCAGTATTTACATTACAACAGCCATCGACTGGCACATATAAGATCAGGCAAGGATAACTGTGCAGTACAAAATGTTTAATGGTATTTATCAAATACACAATGACTTACAATGGGATGAAAGTATATATGTATATATAATAGATACATCATATTTAGAGCTTTAGCGATCACTGCTTCACAGAAATACTTAATGGTTTCTAAGGGATCCCTTTGACCATGGGGGGGGTTGATGCACTTGTAAGATAGAAAGATGCTTGTAATGAATCTATATGTCTAAGACCTTTTCTATAGGTTAAATCTATAGAATAGACTACATTTCCCATCAGGCTTTGGTCATACAGAGTGAGCTGCTGTGTTAGAGAGTAAAGGAGCCCCAGTGTGTGCTTTTAGCGTGCCATGTCTGATCAGTTCCCGGTGTTCTGTATTATATCTTCCTCTGTGACACTTCACTGTGCTACACCATTTCCCACTCGCAAATAATATCCTGCAAACTCACCAGGAATCTTTTCACTTTTCAAAGGATGTCAGCGAGTCCTTACTCGTGTTTGTAAAGCTCCTACATGTATTATACCGCTGCACACTGGAGAATCTGGGTATTAGCGTTTGGGGCACCTTGCATCATCTCCAATTTAACATAAATTCCTCTTGTTTTCAGGCTGTTGGCGTCCATCAGTGCCTGGAGTTGCACGGCGCTGTTAATGCGTAAACAATACTGGGTTATGAACCTTAGCATAAATGTGTAGACATTGATCCATTACAGGAAGAACATGCTTACACGAAAAGGTTTTTACAGGTTTATCAGATTGTGCAGAGACTCTGTAGCAAACAATTGTGCAAAAGACATATTCAGTTTTATTTATATAAAAAACCCAAAACCCAGTACTAATGAAAGCTCTAAAAGCGAGCTTCTTACTAGAGCATCAAATTAGCAGGAACATCACATTGGTTGCTCCAATTTGTAAAACCCTTTTTATTACTCTTTATAAATAACCCCCATTATCTCTTTCCCCACCTCCGCTTAGAGTTATGCCGTGTTAGCCACGGAAAGCAAATGGGCAAATTTGGATATCTGTGATTGGCTAACTAAATTGTCATAGACTGCATTCTTTTGAGTCTACTTAGGTGCCTATGCCCGAACAAGTGACCCAAGTAATCTTAAAAGGTGGCAATCTATTGCAATTCATTTTGCCAATTAGGGAATCACATCTTGCTTGGAATTGCTATTTTTGGGGGTCTTTAGTTCCGTTCGGCGTGTGTAGTTCAGCATTCAAGACTAAAGACTGGAATAAATGTCAAATATTCTGCCAGAGAGAACATGAGTCTGACGTTGCATTGTTCCATGTCTACATGTCTTGGAGAAAGACCTATGAACATGTCCGATGCCCATTTTTACTTGCGTTTCATACAATTTTGCTGGTTCTCAGCCTGCAGCCTTTTGTGAAACCAAGGCAAAACAATAACTGCTTATGAGGTGTATCCTACTTTTTGATTAAAACCATCTATTTCAGAGAAATGCCTTTTGCTACACCACAGCACTTAATTAGTTAACAGGAAAAATAACAAAAAGGTTTGACCAATACACCCACACTATTCTAAAAAGCCTAGTTTCCAGGCCAAATCTAGTTGAAGTGTCCATTTTGTGAGGTCATTTGTTACATGTTTTATTTTTATTTTTTTTGCCCTCTTTTTGTGCTATTTTAGGTGTCCCAGAAGTGCAGTAGGAGTGGTTTTTTTTCCATTTTATTTGTTTATTTGGTTTATTATTGTGGGGTAATTGCATGCTGACCCATGTACGCATTAAACTCTTTCAATCCCCAAAACGTCTCTTTTTAGATGTCTTTTTTTTTATTTTTTTTTATGCGACTCAGTGCTGCCATATCCTTTTATCTCCAGGCAGACAGTGGTACTTCATTACTCCAAGCCTCCATGGCTGTGTTTACAAACTTTGTGCTAGAATGGAAGGAGAAAAAAAAAACCCACAAAAAATTCCAGAATAAGGGAAGAGGCAGCAGCCAAACCTGCACAGAGAGGGGCTTGTGATTTCTGAAAACATTGCACCCTCAGCGACGGGCCAGCTGGCTCCTGTTAAAGCACTCGGTCTGAAAATAACTCATTGTCTGTAGGCTAGCTACTGCAAAAGGGGCACTTTTCAGGGGTGGGAGGTTGAAGGTGGATGGGAGATTTTGGAATTTGAGATGTGTGTGTGTGTGTGTGTGTGTGTGTATATGTGTTCTGACTGCCGGGAAGGGAGAGGTGGGCCATGCTGGGAGCTTGGACAGATGTGCTCCAGTGTAGCAGGAGAGCACATAAGTAAAGCCAGCCACCTCCCCCATATAATAACCCCTGCTCTTCTTTCTTCATTACATTAGGAGAACTCCTATGGCTTTTCGATCTATCAAAAGTGCACCTTTTAACATTCCAGCAAGCAAACACGCTTAATACCCGCTCTTTAAAATATATCCTGCTCAGTGTGTTGCAGGAACGATGCAGCACATTAAGTCTGAGCTTCACTAAATCTGCCCGTAATGAGATCCTTTGGAGAACAAAATCTCGAAATTGCCAAATTCTGCCAAAGAACGTGCTCGAGAAACTGTGTTGCAAAGGCTGGTTGTGTGAAGGGTAGGCTTGCCTTAAAGGAAGAGATTTGATTTGGGTACTCGAGGCTTGAGCCCAAACGGTTAATAATGCCTTTACATAGGGGAAATCGGCACAAAGGCACAGTGTTTGCACTAAGGCAGAGCCGCAGCAGGTAACAGTTCATTAATTGTTAGCTGAGCCTTATAGACTCACTGCCTGCTTTTCATTACACTGGCACTTAGGTACTTGGTAGCCAAAAAATGCCTTTGTTCCAATGAGGAAGATCAAATAAGATCGAAAATAGTCCCATGTCCATATAATCTAATTGGAAGTGTCCGCAATCCTCATTTTAAGGGTTGCTTCTCTGTAAATCTAGATTTTACATGATTTAGGTTAGAGTATTCCCAAGGCATCCCTGTGTTCTGTTGAGTATTTCTTATGTGAAACACTCTGCAAGGCTGTTAATTTTTGTATTCTCTTTGTATTCTCCAGCACATCTGGAGTTGTCGATGGGTCCCATACCTAGCTGCTGGGATAGAATGCATGTATTCCAAATGATTGTGCATGCATTCACAGCCTGCGGCTTGGTGGTACTACTTGACTAATCTAGTCTGCTTTAATGATCAATTAGAAGAAAACAACAATTGTTCCTAAGAATGGCTGGTTTCTATTTCCTGAGATATATTTATCTCTGGTAAATTTAAAAGAAGTTTTCACATAGACGGACAATATGAAGATTAAATTCACTATGAAATTTTTAACATCGGTTAGAATTTAGATCAAGGCTTAATATTGATGCAGTAGTCTTGGTTAATTAACCATGAAGGTATGGATGCTGTGTGATCTATTCGGTAAAGTGATACCGGGGAGACGAAGAAAGAAGAAAGAACAAAAAGACTCTAGGGAAGAAAAGGAGTTGCTGGAAAGAAGACAGGGGCACAGATATGTGTGAGAGCGTGAGTACGAGTGAGTTTGTGAGTGAGATTGTGGGTGTTTTTTACATTTTAAAGTGTGTGTAGGGGGTTCCTAATATGAACGCTCCTGCCAGAAAGTTACTATCTACACGGGCTATAAGTGTGTGGGAAGCAGTGGGCTGTTTTTCACAAGGGCAGACAGCATACCCAGTGATTATCGGTGATCACACTAAACTACGTTTCTGTTTTTGTGTGTTGGGAGTATCCCTGTCCGGCACAAAGGAAGGAAGCGGAAAACTGATTCAGAAGATCCAAAATGAGCCAAGGGTAACATTAAATGCAGAATATTGCATTTAAATGTGAATATGCAGAATACTTGCATGTTAGCTTCATCCACAGCTATTGTGGTAATCCTTTTGATGCACTAGTTTATATTTCATATCCTCCAATAAAAAAAAGCAAATGTACTCTGTATTTATATATTCTGTGGTGTGCCTGACATCGCAATATGTGTGTGGCTTTTCTTATTTATTTTAAATGTATTATTTGAACCCCGTGGCCAGCCAGGCATGTTGGTGTTGTAATATTTTGGATTACGTTTCCCTATTGGATGGTGGGCTATGGAATTGAAAGTTCTGAACATGTCTCGTTGCCTGGCTCCGGTTTGGTTAATATTTTGTTAGTGAGTTTGTGTATGTTCACTGCAAAGGAACACATCTTTATCTGAACACTATGCTTTGGTAGAGTGCTGCGTACGCAGTTATCACAGTTTGTCCCTAAACTTCTCTTCATCTACAATCTCCATTCGTTTTTTCACCGCTGAAATATTGTATTGGTTGTAGTTTGCAAACTGTTTTACCTGTAGATTTTGCTGAAACATTCTTGGTCGCCTTTTCCCTTAGGTTGGAAAATTGAAGCATTCCACCGGTTTGCTTGAGCGACTTCGCCACTTGTACCGGATTTTACCAGACCTGCTCAATAGACATAAACCCAGAACTAATTGACATGTCTTACTAAAGTTGCTAATATGTTAAACGGGAATGCGCATCGAAACGTTTTTTCAGTTATCACTTAAAAAAGTTGCACGATTTTAAAAGCTTTTCATTTATTTTTTTAAACATGGTTTTCACATAATATAATATTGTTGACAACAGTATGTTTCATACCCATGTGTGCTTTATCTCAGTTTAACCCACTCTGCTGGTAGGAGCTAATAGGAGCCACGTATGTGGCCTTTGACAGTGAGATTGCTTTCCCTCTCTGCTCCACTGTGATCGCGAGAGAGGCAAAGATTAATTTATTTGAATAAACAAGGTCAACTTTACTCTGGTAAATCATTTTCTGGAAAGGCTTTGGACACTTAGACATACTAGAAATCAAGCTTTTAATGCAATCATTCAGGATTAGGCATCATCCTATTATCTACTATTTTTACTTATTTGTCACATTTAAATGTTTCTGATCATCCAACTGATTGTAATAGTTAACACAATGCAATATTTAAATGGTCATTTATTTATTGAAGGTAAGAAGTAATGAAACACTATCACTCATGTGAAAAAGTAATTACCTTACTAAACCCTATAACTGGTTGTACCACCCTTGGCGGCAACAACTGCAAATGTTTGCGAAAATTGGCAATGAAGCTTTTAGATTGCTGTGGAGGATTTTCAAGCATGAACTGCCTTTTTTAAGGTAATTTCATAGCATCTCAAGTCAAGACTTTGACTAGGCCACTCCAAATTCTTCATTTTAATTCTTTACAGCCATTTAAAGGTGGACTTTCTTGTGTGCTTTAGATCATTGTGATCTAAAGCTCGAGAGCAGTTGGGTTATGCAGCAGGACAAATTGAAGGGTGGACATTTTGCTTCAGCATTTTCCGATAGAGAGGGAAATTTATGGTTCCATCACTTATGGCAAGTCGCCCAAGTCCTGAAGCAAGCAAAGCTGCCCCGGACCATCATACTACCACCACGGTGTTTGACTGTTGGTATGCTGTTCCTATTGTGATGGTTTGATCATCTGAAACATTTATGTGTGACTAATATGCAAAAATAGGGAAATCAGGAATGGGGCAAATACTTTTTCACAGCACTGTATAATATTGTTAATGTTGAGCATTGTGCTTTTAATTCTGTTCAATTATTTGCTATGTGTATATATATATATATATATATATAATTTTTTCCTATTATTTTTCCTTCTCAGAGCTCCATGAACCTCCCTCCAGACAAGGCCAGACTTCTGCGACAATATGACAATGAGAAGAAATGGGATCTTATCTGTGACCAGGTAAAGAACACTTAATGTGAGCCTTTTTGGCTGTTAAGGGTTAACCGGCTCTCCAGTCACTACAGTAGAAACCGGGCAAAAATAGTTATCTTTTGCAAAAGTATGGGTTCGAGCTGGTATTTATGGAACCAGGGTGCTGAAAAGTGCTACTTTACAGTGACTATTTGCCAATGCAGAGTAACAGATTTGAAATGGTTTTGCTGAATTTCAGAGAATTTGGAAAACACAGCATTATATTATACCTTTTTGTTGAAACATTTGGTTTAAAAAAGGTTCCACTGTAATCTTTTACAGAATGTGATAGTTGAGGAAATGAATCCCTGATCCATGATCACCAACATTACTTTGTATTGGTAGCTGCAATTTATTTAGTTTATTCTTACTGTGGTTTTCTTTTTTCTTCCAAAAGGAACGGTTTCAAGTTAAAAATCCTCCACACACCTATATCCTTAAACTTCAGTCCTTTCTAGACCCGGGAGTTACACGGAAGGTAATGTAGTATTTGTTTTATCTTCTGGATCTCAAAAACCCTTTGTTTTTATGTGATTTTTGAATATTCTCACTGCTTCCGTTACTTGCACACAATGCCCAGAACTTGTCACTTAGTTTTATATTAATGGTGGCTGAAGGTCATGAGAATAGTAAAAACAATGAGAAGTACTGGTCAACCGCTTTAAGACTCTATTGGTACATTTTTGTTTAGTAACTGATATGATTACTTACTTTTTGGTACCTCCTGTATTACATTACCCTTGCTGAGTTTCTTATGAGCTGTTTAAAGAATGCAAGAACGAAAATTTTTAGTATTGGTTTTATGTTATTTTACACTGAAATGTATTAAACCTGCATACGTATTGTTTTAAATTATTTTTGTTTTCAAATTTTTTGTATTATTATTATTATAAATCATGCTTCTCCACTAATAAACAGCCCAATACTCAGAGGATGCTGGCAGTTGGATGTCATTAAAATAGTAGAATCAAGAATATACAAAAATTAACTTATTTATTCTCTGAAAACTTTATCCCTTCAAAACGAGAGTAGAAATAAAACAGGATGATAAGTATATTAGTGTTAACAGAGTCATTTTATGTCATGTTTTAGAAGTTCAGAAGAAGGGTTCAAGAAAGTACTAAAGTTCTTCGTGAGCTAGAAATCTCTCTCCGGACTAATCATATTGGGTGAGTACCAAAGAATTCTAGAAATTGGTTTGTTTATCTTAAATGAAAAACAATGTGCAACTTGCCTCCATATTTTAATATGCCTTTTAAACTACACAAATGTCTTTTTTTTGTAAACAAAGTGTTATATAGAACATTGGCCAAAGGAACCATGTCTGATTTTAACATCATTCACTGCGCCACAAAACATGGACTCCAAAGACGCACGTGAGGTTGCACTGAGTAACATTAATGAGGTGGCATAATTACAGCAACGTATTGGGTATATTCAAAGACATGGGGCCCTCAGTGATGTTTTTTTTTTTATTTAAGACATGATTATAAGTTTAAGAAAAAGTTGCATTATAGTTGTGACTGGACGTCCTGTACCCCGACTGGGTAGTCCCGCCAAACTACGATTCCTCCTCCCGAGACACAAGCAGTTAACCCCTTTAGCGCCAGACAGAACCAGCGTTGTAAAGAGAAGGGGGATGCCGCTGCACTAGAGCTGCGTTGGCGCTGTGGCTAGCTTTAGCTTAGCGTATTCAGCGCATGTCCTATCCTGAAAAGGACTGCGAGTTATTACAGCAGCCCACCCCAAGCATCAGACAACATCGATGTTAAGGGCGAAAACAGGACTCGGTTTATTTGGAAAAAGCACAGCTATTTATATACAGAAACATAATTGGATCAGGGGTATAATCCCATCATTTCCAGACAGCCAGACGCCTTCATACAGTTCTACGGCCAACAATGCCCACCCGACAAATAGTCACTATTTCGGGCTGATCCCGAGGTACCAATGGAGAGCTCAGGGTCCGAGTATGTTTTATTCCAAAAAGCGACTTAATCTAATGTCAGGACCCTGAGCGTCAATGTCCCCGGGAATAGTCTGCACGGTAGCCGGGCCAGAGTTCCATAGCCGCAGCTGGATAAACCCCGGTCCTAAAGATTGGTAACCAGGGTTCCCAAATGAGCTTCCTCTCTGTAACCACCTCCAGAGTGTTGTCCACGATGAGCATAGTGTAACCCTGAAAGAGCGACGTGGTGGGATGTCCGTAGCGACACAGTCCCGATTGTGGGTGGCATTGCCGTGGTTCCTGGTCAGGCGCATGGAGTGTGCATGTAGAGTCCCCATAGCCAGCTAGTTCATGGGAGTCTGGTTCCGGCAGACCAGACAGGATTTCCTATTCACCCTGTGCCCCCCCAATGAGCACAGGATGACATAAAAGGGGACTGGGCAGGCAGGTAATGAGTCTCCCCAGGAGTCCATAATTGCCCCCTTCCAAACTCAAACATACCCTCGTGTCCTCAGCCTCAGGGGGTTGCCGTGACTAAAGTGCTATAAAATTATTCTCATTTTCACCGCTCCTGTATTCTCTAAGGGGCTCCTTAGACCAATGGGGTCCTTGGGAGCTGCTTAATCTGTTTTATATGATAGTGCCACTGCAAGTTCTTGCAGTAGTCCTCTTGTCCAGTAGCTTTGGCATAGATAATTGATCAGCATGCTTTCATGGTGCTAATGAAACAATGATTGGATATGATTTGAAACTTATTTTGGGCAGACATACCTGAGACCTTCTGTTTACCATATTAGGCTGTAGTTTGGGCAGAGTTTAGGGACAAAAACATTTCTCTTTTAGTGCAGTGATGCAGTTGTCTGGTATCATTAGTGGTAGGACAGTCGTAGGTGGCAGCTGAAAAAGAAGCTGGAAGACAGGAATATGGTCACTTCCTGCAGACTGTTCACTCTGTGGGAGCCTTAGCAGCTGGAGATCCTTCCTACTGCCGTCTTTGTACCTCAATGGTACATTCCCCACCAGGTGCACGTTCAGGGATCCTAATATGCCTTCACCACTAGGTCATTTCTGTACATCTCACCTTTTGTGGTGCCTATAGAAGATCCTTATTTAATACTGACTATGCTCAGCACAATACAAGTTTTTTTTTATATAAGGAAAAGTCCCTGACTGGTTTAAAGCTTGTTGGTGCTCTAGGCAGTGATATGTTTTATAAGCAATGATGTACTTGGGATATATCTGTCACAGATCTGGCTGGTCTGACCGACTACCTCCGCTGACTTGTGCTTCCTTAGCCTGGGACACACACTTTCTCCGGTTTCCCAGTCACTAGCCGACACTCAGTGTAGGGTATGACCAAAACGAAGACTGCTTTATTTCTCACACACAGGGCTGGATATATCCAGAACATTAACATAAAACAAGATATTGGGATACAAACCGCCCCCTTAATCTGCCTCCCAGAGACAACAGGGGCAGTAAAGGGATTAACAATACAATAGGGTCTCAACCTCCACTATCTATTACTGGCCGAAATCAGTTCCAAGGATGGCCGGGGTAAATGTCTGTAGTGGTGGAACTGGGGGGAAGGGGGGGGGTAACATAGTAGTGCCTCATGGGGTGGGGGGGTCTGATATTAAAGTAAAACAATGGCGGTCACTCCCTGGTTGCAGATCTTGGCTGTCTGGGAGAGATAAGATAGATAGTGATGAGATAATATCCTGCTGGGGTAGCCACAGAAGTCTTTACAAAGTCAGGGCCCATAGTCAGTAGGGAGGAGGCTGGGAGCCAGGCCTCTCCAGGGGCCCTGGTGATGGAGGGTTCCGTCACAATATCCATACTAAAATCAGAGCTGCACATCCTTCTGAGGCAGAGTTTTCTAGAGTGTAAACGGGCTGGTTACAATGGATCTCCTCCATGGCCTATTGAGCTGCAATGCAAAGCCTGATTGTCCTATAGGATGATCTTCCCCAGTTAAGTGGTAATGGGGCTTCTGTCCCAGGTCGGAATATGCCAGTGTCTCCACACTAAAATGTCTCCATACTTCCCTAGCAAGTTTTAAGCAGAATCCTCATTTACCTTGAACAGGAGGGAGCTTATCCATACTGGTCTAATGGCTGTAGAATATAGGATTGCTGCGTCTAGTAGTATAGATCACCCTAGTACTGCAATCATACAATGCATTGCCAGAGAAATCTGTGCCACAGGTAGAACAAATGTCCTTATGTTGCATGGCAGTACAAGGGGGACAGTGGGTCACATTGACTTTTATACAGAAGGTAGGGTGCCGTGAGACTGGGACCCTTACACACCTTAATGTAGGGCAGGCCCTTTCCATTGGCCACCCGAATAACTTTCCGTGTTATTCATGTAGCAGGAGAGATAGCTCTGTCTATCCATTTAGAGCAGGACTCCTGCATGGGGCCTGTCTGGAGTTATGTGCTGCCTCTAAGATTACCCTTATGGCTGAAGCAATCCCGGGGACTATAAGGAGAAGGGGGTCCTAGAAAGATCTGGAGCATTGCTCTTACTTCTGGGGTTAGATAAGTACGGATTTAGCTGCAGCAATTGGAGGTTCGGCATCTGGAGTTTAAGGAGCTTACATTTGGCCTCAATTCAGTACCTTGTGCCCTTACTTCATCCACTAAAGAGAATAATTTGTATCTTCTATATTCTCATAATCAGAACCTTACAATCTCTGGGAGACTTTAGATGGATGTTTAATAAGAGGTTCCATCCAAGACTCTCCTCTTCAGAGGGTATTTCTTCAGACAGCGAGGTCCAGAATCTCATAACATCTGTTACAGCTTTGCAACAGTGGAGATGCAATTTTCCATTCCTGTTATGCTGGCAGATTTTCCCAGATGGTTGCTGTAGAAGAGAGACTGCAAGTAGGCATGTCCTGGTGGATCATGTGTGTACAATGTTCATGACATATGCCAGCCTAGAGTTGGGGAGCTGTTATACAAGACAATTTTCCTCAGAAAGTATTCTATAAATCTCTTGGAACTCTTGGAAGTCTGAGAAGCTCTAAATTAAAGATTCTTCAAGTAGCGGTGAAGGTATAAGAATCACTGCCTGAAGAACTAGACTGGCCCACATAGAGCCCATTGAACAACTTTGGGTCAAACTGAAATGGAGATTGCGAGTCAGGCCTTCTCGTCCAACATCAGTGCCTGTTCTCAAAAATACTCTGCTGGATGAATGGGCAAAAATTCCCACAGAATCACTCCAGAAGAGTGGAAGCTGTTTGATGCAAATGGGGGACCAACTTCATATTAATGTCATCAAAGTCCCTGTTGGTGTAATGGTCAGGTGTCCCAAAACTTTTGTCCATATAGTGTTTCCTACTTCATGCTACCGGGAAATGACGAGGAAAAGAAATTGTCAGGTACAAATCTTCTGTTTCCTTGTTCTTCTGAGGCATGTGGTATTGGTTTGTTTTCCAGTGTGACAGAGTTTTTAAGAGCAACTCCCTCTTCTATCGTCATTATTGGCAGCTACCCCTGATTATTCTGCCAGTCATGATGGGGACTTCCCTGACAATGATAATCTTGCTAGTAACCATAATGCTTGATACTTGTCCGGTGAACAACTTTTCTAATATCACATGAAATAATTTAAGCATAATTTGCAGAAAATGTTTTGAAGTAAAATAGGGTAAAACAAGAACAATTATTGCAGAAACACAATTTCCGTAATCTGTTTTCACCAGTTTTTAATTTAAAAAAGAAATGCATTCTTTATGGGAACATATAAAGTAGATATATGTGAAAGAAGAAAACGTAACTTATTCTTGCATCGATATAAATGTTTTTTGGCATCTTTTAGGTTGCTAATGCGTTTCTACCTCTGTATACGTCAGCTGAAAGCATCCCCAGAAATAGAGCATGCAGTCAGACAGGAAATGAGCAGGAGGTGGTGGTGGGGGAATGGAGAGCAAGCAGACAGGAAATAGGCGGGCCGCTGGCCTGGGAGAGGAAAAGACAAAGCCGACAGCTTTAGTGTCAGATTGAATCATTTGCCAAAGCCTGTGTGTATGAGCAAGAACAGCTACGGCTTATAAGTGGGATAAGACTCACGGCCAGGGGTTTAAAGTAGTCCGAGACATTGCAGCATGAAGAGAAGCAGTAGTTACCGGGTTAAGCTAATACAGCTGTCTTGGGGATCTTTGGGGTGATTTCTCTTCTTCTACTTTTAGTTTTTTCCTTGATGCCTCTCGAGTAAACAATATGCTGCACCAAGCTTTGACATGAAAACAAGTCAAAAGGAACATGTATTTCCTGATTGACTCTGCCAATTGTCGAACAGGGCTCATGCGTATACATAGAGACATATGCATCATATACAGAAAGGCCTGGAAAATGAATAGTAGGGTGTGTTCCCTTTTCTGTATATTTTTTATGCAGAATTGCAGGTTCTGACCAAACCTTAGGGTTGAGCACCCCACCTGCCAAACAGTTGCCTCATGAATGGTGTCTAGAGAGGGCTTTAAATTGCTTGAGAGTCTAAGTAGGTTAAAATACAAAGCAGTCCCACTAATTCAGCTCTTTTTGTAAGCAATATAGCCATGTCAAATTAGATAATACTTGCAGAAAATGGGGTACTTTGAAGTAATTGCAGGCTAAACAATATATGGCCATATAATTGTGATGGAGTCCCGAATGTTAATGCTTCAGTTAGGCGCTATTAAATAGCATTTGCTGGGTGTGCGCTGATCTCTTGCTTTGTTGTTTGTACATGTTGGTCTTAATTTAGCAGCACCCTGGAATCTGAATGTGTAAGCTTTTTAGGGTGTGCTCCCCTTTCTGTATATTTTGTAAAATAATACTAATAAAATACGGAAAAAAATAACCAGCCGGGGTATGTAGGAACAGTCAGCTTCATTTTTGTTACACAGGTAGACTATGTGAGTCAAGACTAACTGGAAGCATCAGAGGTTTCACCAGCGTACATTCTCGATGCAGTAATGTATTACAGAGTCTTAGTGATACAATAAATACAAATTCATGGGGTCCTTAATCACAATCTTTAATAATTGTAGGTTAATTCACCTCTGTGCGCATGCCCCTTTGTTTTTGCCTTACTGTTGCCTGGGGGAAAATTGCATTACTTCCCCATTTTAAGAGGAGATACACATGCACCCAATTCAGGGGTGAGCCTAATGTTAGTGGTGCCTGGGTGCAGTATTTCTTTGGTGCCCCCCTTAACTTACACACAATACACTCTAATACCATACAATAACACACAATGCACATACTAAAAAGCTATATGCTGATGCACACTCAAGATTGTAAGCAGGGCTCTCTCCACCTACTGTATCGGTTTGTCTTAGTCTGTCAATTCTCATCTTGTCATACCCCTTGTATATATGTACTGTACTGAGCTCTGTGTAAATCGTTGGCGCTATATAAATAAAAGATAATAATAATAATAATAATGCACACTCTGACCCATACATTAAGCCTAACATCATATGGTAACAGACCCACACACTATGGAGAAACATACAAAGTCCAACACCATATACTCATATACTGACAAACATGCACACATTCACTCTAACACCATACACTTACACATATATACACACTCCCTCCAACACCACACATTCACATTAACTCTTGTCACTAACACATACATAAACACACACACTCCTGCTCCTCCCGTACAGCTGGGAGCTCTCCCTCCTCCTCCTCTCACCCTCTTACCTTGCATGGAGCCCTCTCTTCACTGCAACTTCACGCTTCTCACCACCACAATTTTACCCCTGCCACAATTCTAGTTTTGATTACTGTAAAGCAAACATTTACCGTGAATTGGGGATGAAGACATTTGTGATTTTTGTGTGCTATTTTTCTAAACAATGAGGGATAGATCTGTATTGAAAACCAGACACAATTGTTCGTGCAGGCGAGATTGTCAATCACCTTGATGAGTACTGTGCACAATGCAAATGTCCAAATAATTCTCTCTTCTAAGGTTTATCTTGTAAAGGTCAAACTGTCTTTGCGGTATCAAGAGAAAGTAAGAGTGATTTTCATCACTCACGTTTTGACGCCTTGACCAAATTGTTCCACAGATGATCATTTTTCACGAATTCACTCATTTTGGTATACATTCCACGCCACCCCCATAACACTTCAATTCAGTGCCCAGGATATGATGTCAGTGCTGCTGAAATAAGTATGGAACGACCACCCAGTGTACATAGATCTTTATCACTCAACTGTTCCATAGAGATGTCATTTCCATTTTATCAACATGCTCTTAAAATACCCATTTTTAACACTGTGCACAAACAAGTCCTATTTTGACTTGTAAATGACAATCCATTGGGATTTATTCACTAACCCGTGAGATGAAACATTTTTCTTACCTGCTTAACCAAATGTTATTTGAGGTTGCTTCAACGATCCCTTAAAATACGGACGTGAGTGACGCTTTAAAGGCATTTACGTCTTCTCGCTGTCAACTTCAAACGTACACTTGACCTGTATCTGTGATGTTGCCCATCCTTGTTATAAAGCATACGCTGATTTGTTTCAGAATGCCTGCGAAGCTCAAACTTGTACAGATTCCTTTTTTATGTGTTGAGTATTTCTGTTTATGTGGTACTATTGGAATGCCAACAAATGGATACTTTTAAAACAGAATCTGGAATTAAACAATTTTGGCAAATCGTTTCCTTGGACAAAATGAAACTCCTGGTCACGTTTGCCAAGTTGAAAGCCACCAACGTACGTGTTGAGTGTCTGCTCAAAAGTATGTTTGCATTGCATACAATGTAGCAGGCAGCCATAGTCCCATGCCTGGAGTATCAAATAGAAGGGGGTGGTGGGTGATGGAATTAATTTCTTTAGTTGAATTAAATTAATATAGTTTTTAAGACTGGGATTAACATTTCTAGGTATGACTATGGCATTCGGTGTAGAATATTCAGGCCCTTCTGCATGTTTCAGCAATGACTCCCTGGCTTCTGTTTTCTCCAGCCCTGTCTCAGTAGCACCGTTGGTAGTTGCATTACTGGGCTAAACATTTCAGAACACCCAGATGAATGAGGCATTTAGTGTCTCCCACGTACCATGTGACCGAATCCAAATATTTGCCTCCTCCACATATTTTTCAAGACATATACAAATAATAAGTACACATTTGTAGCAAAATATGAATCTGCTAGATCAGCGTAAAATCAAATAATTTGAGATCAGTCGGGAATTGGGAATCACTGTTTTGAGTATCATTCTCAGTATTATTTGAGAAATACATTTCTATTACCATATATGCACAAATTAACATTTAGCTTAATGGTAGAACAAAAATAGCTCCTCTAAATGACTTTAGAAACATAAAAAATCTACAATGTAGATTCATTAGGAGTTTATGCTAACGCTTTGGCCTCACGCTAGCATGGTGGGAAAATGGCTATATTGTACTGTCTGGCGGGGGAAAGGTTAAACAGATCAGTGCCTATACTAAACGTTGGTCCTGTTTGTGGCCCCTGTGTAATAGCTCAGCCATTGACTGGGCTCCCCGTTAAGCAGTTTGATCATTACATCCACTCGTCTGGATTTATTTCCGTAAGCTGGGTGATTATGTTCTGAACTATGTTAGCAATTATTTAGATGAAACTGGAGACTTGTGTAGATGGGAATTGACCGACCATAAACTCCGAAACAATATTATAATGTTATGTTGTGTTGCAGACATTCCATTAAAACCAAAACAGGCACAAAGACTACGGACACACTGCCTACCATTGCAGTTTCACTTCACATCATTCTTTTTTTCCTAGGGAGACATTATTATTATTATTATTATTTATTGTTTTATGTAGCGCCATCTTGTCTGCCCATTTTCCCAATGAAGAGATTTAGACCTTAATCGGCCCTTGGTCTTGTCTTAGATTCACACTGTATTGGCCTCTACCACTTCTGATAGGAGGCTGTTCCATATATCTACAACCCTCCAGGAAAAGTAAAACTTCCTTATATTATGTCTAAATCTCCTGACCCTCTAGTTTTGACCTCCTGTTCTAAAATATATATATTTTTTAATATGGTTGTACCATTTTGTGTAGGACTAGAGCATATAATAGATGAGTTTGCCGGTCAGAGTATGCTGTCCCTTGAACATCTGTCAATCATATTTGGCTTTAGCTTTAGTCCATTGGATTGCATGAGTCTCAAAATGCATGACTGATTGTAAATGTAAATTGGATAAAGAGGATTCTGAAAACCCAACTTTTCCCCCCCAGTCTCAATATGGCTTCCACGGGCTACGTGTGCGGGAAGTTTGGAGGGTTTTTTTGACTCTCAACGTAACATACAAGCAAGGGAGCTGAGCGAGCCCACGT
This sequence comes from Spea hammondii, assembly GCA_029215755.1. NCBI lineage: Eukaryota > Metazoa > Chordata > Amphibia > Anura > Pelobatidae > Spea > Spea hammondii. Next base: position 35,493,342 of record JARDYJ010000002.1, read on the forward strand.
AGTTTGCAGAGTATTCTATGTGGTTCACATTTATCCTTTCTAGAAGGAAGTCATGTTTACTCGTATAAAGCCCCTTATGGCTTTAGGCATCTGATGTTTTTTGTATATTTGTCATATTAGGTTTGTGTTAATTTGGGAGATTTATTATTTCATACAACCGTCGCCTATTTATACTGATAACCAAAGGCAAAGTCTGAACTACCAAGCTGCAAATTATGGGTTAGATGCTTCAGATCACTTTTACTTGCCACCTAAATGTTTCCTTTAAAAGGTAGAAATGTATTCTGTATTTATAATCCACATCTACAACTAGAGACCAATCACAATCTACATTTTTGAGAGGACAAATGGGATAAGATCCAAATATAAAGTCGTGACCACGTCTGTTCTAGATTGCAACTATAACTTGGCAGCCTTGGCTGTGGTTGAGAGTGTTCGGCGTTATAGTCCTCAGCACCTGGAGTGTAAGAGGTTGCCTGAGCATAGCAAGATGCTAAAAATATACGAGCGTTGTTCTATTCTGGACTTATTTGCTTCTATTCTCTTCTAATGTTTTACAGGTGGGTTCGGGAGTTTTTAAACAATGACAATCAAGGTCTAGATGTGCTTGTGGAGTATCTGTCCTTTGCCCAGTGTGCGGTTATGTAAGTACTGCTTTAAACGTTGTATTGCTGTTGCTAAATGCCATTCTCTCAAGGTGCTTGGCTAGCTATGGTCAACAAATTGTATTTCTGCTGGGTGTCAAAATAAGCAGGGAAGCCTGTGGATCCTCTAAACCTACTGAGGATTAACTGATCTGTGATTTACCCTGCCCTGGAAGCTGGATCAGCTTGCATCCAAATAACATTGTCTGTGTGCTGCCTTGTCTTTTTATAGCTGAGATTGCAAATGCTGAGTGGTTTTTTTTCCCCCTTAATATTCTCCACTGATCGGACCGTTACCCTATTCCATCCAGTATTGTGTACCTGTGCTGCGTAGCGGCCATGCTTTATCCATTTTCCCCCTCTTCCTCCCCCAGCCGCTGAAGCTTTTTGTGTATCCCTCTGATGTAGGTTTGATTTTGAGGGCCTGGAAAACGGGGAGGATGGCTTGATAGAAAAGTCCAAGCCCTGGAGCAGATCCATCGAGGATCTGCCGCATCCCAATTCCCTGTCTGCCCCTTTCACCAACGGCCTCGCTCGCTCTGCCCGCCAGTCTGTGCTCCGGTATGTATATGTGTGCCAGCTCCTTGCCGATCCTTCCTGCAATCAGCCTACCATGGTGTGATGTTTGTGACCTTCCTACTTTGTGTGCTAAGAAAAATCATTCCATTACTAAAATGCATGCTACCTTGACAAGATGTAGAAGCAGAAAAGATAACATAAGGAACAGTGGTCTGGAAATGCATAGATTTCTTCAGAGTAAAGAACAATGTATTTTCATATGAACTCATTTAGCTTTGTAGAAGCCAAAAGTGTTCAATTTTCCTTTTTACATACTTTTAGGAACGTATTGCGTACTTTGTGAATGGTTCTTGGCATGTTTTATTAAATAGTCTCACTGTGAACTCTCTTAATAGAAGCTACAACACACTACCTGGCAAAAAAGCCTTGAAGAACTCACGGTTGGTCAGTCAGAAGGATGATGTCCATGTCTGCATTCTGTGCCTCCGGGCAATCATGAACTATCAAGTAAGGGGTCATTGTCATGAATATGCCTCAACAGGCTGTTATCTGTTGTAAAATTCTGATTCAATAAAGAGAGAGTTGTTAGGAAAGTTGTGGTTTTAACTCCTTCACGATATGTTATGAGGGTCAAATACTAATGAGCTTCTACTGTAGGAAGAGCTTGGCTGGCCCTGTATAATGTATTGTTAGAGATTGCCCTTCATAATTAATACAGAATTAAAAGAGTTGAAACCAGAACTCGCCTGACACCTCTCTCTTTTAGTGAATAAAATCATATTTTAGTACATATACCCAGATGTTTTGCACTAGAGTGAGAACTCTGTGTTTTATAGCCTGGTTCATCTCCCCTCGTACATAAGTCTGTCCCAGTGGGTATTGCAGCATATTCCCACCAGTATAAGGATCTATTGCTCTACATGCGACATTGTTCTTGTTTTCCTTAGTATGGCTTCAACCTGGTTATGTCCCATCCTCATGCTGTGAATGAAATCGCCCTCAGCTTAAACAACAAGAACCCCAGGTAACTTCATGGTCCCTTATTTGTCTAATGAATGCCCTGTTTTGCTCCAGTGTTCCATAAAAAAAAACCCACAAAAAATGGGAAGATTGCTATAAACGAAATTGTCCCATCCTTGGTACTGTGTATCCCATGGAGTCCTTGGGGGTTGGAATACTCTGCCTGTGGAATCTCAGGTGTTGATACCATTTCAAATGTTATTTAATTGGACATATTAGGTTGATATTAAAGGTATATGCTTGAAAAAATACTTCTACTGCTACTATATTTGCGTGGTGAAGTGGAGTTTTTAGATAAGTGGGTTTTTAAAGTGATAAGTGAAACCACTGTAAAAAGCCACATTTCAAACATTTCCATTTTTGACATTTCCTTTGCATAAAGACAATGTGTCATTTGCATAGTAAATTATTGCCTACATGAACCTTTTGAACACCTGCGGGTATGAGCAGTGCTGCCCACCCATGCACATAAGCTAAATGACACCTCTGTTGGGAGGAAAAAAACTAACGGGTATATTTACAGAAGGTGAACATTTCCCAGAATTCTTTAAAACCATTACTGGTTTATCACTGTCATTTAATGTACTACCAAACCCTGTGGATATAATTATCACTGGAAGAAAGGATTTGACCCTGCAGATATTAATCAGTAGGCTAGGACAGCAGATTTACCCCCTGAGACACCATCAGCATACATATCTGCTGAAACCCATGGACCTCAATGAGTACTATGGCCGTGAACTTGGTCTGGTTCTTCCAAAACAGTATGGCCGAGATTAGTAATGAATATGGTAAGTAGAGGGAGGAAAAAACAAAAAATATCTTAATTCTAAGTTTCCTGCCTTTTAGCAAGTATATTACCTCAGATACTTTAGGTTATACCGATTTAAGCTTCTGTCTCTGTATTTTTTTTTAAAATATATTTTATTTCTTTTAAGGACGAAAGCTCTGGTGCTAGAGCTTCTGGCTGCTGTGTGCCTGGTCCGAGGGGGACATGAAATCATCTTGTCGGCATTTGACAATTTTAAAGAGGTATTGTAGGTTCAAGCCAAATCTGTTTATAACCACATCAAAATAATAATAACCTCTTTTTGGGGTGTCAAAGCCTGAGCATACTCTGTTTTAAGGTCAGGTTGATGCCCACATTTAGGACAGGTATGGTTATATGGTTACAAGTCACAAACAATAACAATATACTTCTTTAGGGCAGCACCCCCCCCTGCTACAAAACCAGGGGCAGATCACCCTGTTTGGTTATTAGGGCCATGGGCCAGATTGGAAGATCAGAGGTCTCCCTTGTAACCAGCCCTGTTACACAATGGGGGCTGGTGCTTAGCTGGGGCAGTCCCCACAGTATCCTTACCCAGAACCACCTGTTCCTCTAAGGCAGAGCACCAGGATATGATGTACAATTCCAGCACTCGATAGAGATGACAGCACAGATGCCCCTAATATATTTAAATAAAAAAACCCAGTGAGGAACAGGTCTCCTATGGAATCCTGCTTTTCAGGATGGGGCCCTGAATCGTTTTGTTAGAAGATCATCCATGTCAGTGCATAATGCAAGGGAAGCTTTTGCTGGTATTTAAAAAGGTTTGTGAAGATGTATAAATATTCTATTTAGGAATAAATTACTTGTGTGTTTTTCCATCATTCAGCTATTTGTATCCATAAGCTGCATACGATCCAGGTAGAATATTCACATAGCTTTTTGCCTTTTTTTCTATTACACTTGTGTAAATCATAGGTTTATTGGAATGTATATTTGTGTATAGAAGCCTATGAATGAGCAAAAATAAATATAGTAATAGATTGATTTTAAGATTTGATGTTTTCAGGTCTGTAAAGAGAAACATCGTTTTGAGAAACTCATGGAGTATTTCAGGAATGAAGACACCAACATTGACTTCATGGTGAGACCAGAAGCAGGAGGAATAGATCATCTCATCAGCTAGTGTTACGTCACAGATGTAAAAGGGATTTTTGCTTTCTCTAGGTTGCCTGCATGCAGTTCATCAATATTGTCGTTCACTCTGTGGAAGATATGAATTTCCGAGTGCACCTTCAGTATGAATTTACTAAGTTAGGCCTTGAAGACTTCCTGGAGGTAATCCAAAAATTGTTGAATTGTATATGGGCATTCGCCTCCATGTTCTACCATGATGTCTAACTGGATGTCTGTTCACAGAAGTCTAAGCACACAGAAAGTGAGAAGCTCCAGGTGCAGATCCAAGCATATCTCGATAATGTGTTCGATGTTGGGGGATTGCTCGAGGATGCAGAAACCAAGAATGTTGCACTGGAAAAGGTGGAGGAGCTCGAGGAGCACCTGTCCCATGTGAGTAAGCTTTCTGACTTGTGTTTCTCTTAGCACAGGAAAGTGCTATGGTTGGAAGGTGACGAGAATAAATATCCGGTGGAGATCAGGGGTCCCTGCATAACCTGTCTGTCCCAGTATCTAAAAAGTCAGTGTCTTGCAATGAATAACTTTATATCCTCTGTAATGAGAATTCTGCATTGTTACTGATCTCTATACTAGATTATTGTAAGGCTGTAGTGTGCAGCTATTGTAATACCAAAAAACTGCTAAAATTACCTCCAGATTGCACTGTTCCATATGTACGCACAGAAAATAGAAATAAAACATTGGATAACTTGTCAGAATCCAGCAAGATACACATTACGCAAATGACACTGACAGCATTACCTTCCAAAGTTCCCCTTTTTGGAATTTACGGTAATTTTACAGGGATTTTTTTATTAGTAAGTGTAAAAATCCAAAACCCAGGATTTCTTTCGCTTTTGATTTGTAATCGGAGATGATCACATGCCATGAAACACTGGGTTTGCCTTCTGGGAAAGATTTTGCTATCTATTCAGTCGGGAGACATAAAGATTAAATGAGTGTTTAGAGAATAGTCTCTTGTCTTCCCATAGATGACCGAAAAACTGCTGGACCTTGAAAATGAGAACATAATGAGAGTGGCAGACCTGGAGAAGACCCTTCTGCAGCGAGAGAAAGAGCTAGAATTGATCAAGGTGAGTGTCATGGGGGCAAAAATATTAAAATTTACCAGCCAGCCATGATGCCCCTATATTATTGTGATTTTCTGGACTAGCCTAAAGAACATAATATTGGCTAGAAATATTAGAGACTCGCATATATCTCTGTACAATTTTTTTACGTCCCATGCATGGCTTGTGTGTGCCGTGTTCTCTTTACAGACTGTAATAAAGGTACACTGGGTCATAGCTTTTAAGTCCTAAGGAGATGCTGCCCCCTGGCGTGTTTGGTGGAACTGAAGCACATGTGCAGAATTTCCCTTTAGACGCATGTTCTATGGCTTGTTCTGTTACCAGTGCTAGTACATTCCTAATCACTATTGTGCTCCGATTGTCTCAGAGAACAAGTCATGGCCCATGTATTAATTTGACACGCGCTTACTTTCACTTACTTTAGCACATTTAGTAAGAAAATAAGCTAGTGCAATGCTGATAAAGATGTTGCGAATGCCTACTAACAAAATGACAATTGCTCTATATGGCGATGCTAGTATCATGGGACCCACGTGGAGACCTATGTGCCTCCTTGGAAAAGTAGAGGTCTACTCTGTAACTTAGTTGAAGAGCAGTTTGGTCAAGCATTGTTTGCAATATATTGAATCTGCTTTTACAGGAAACCTATGAGAACACGAGCCATCAGGTGCACACACTGCGAAAGATCATCAAGGAGAAAGACGAGGCATACCAGCACCTCCGCCAGCGAGAGCAAGCCAACACCTTCCATATAAACCGGCAGGGGCCCGCTGGAACCGTCCATCCAATTGTCGTTGCTCCTGGTGGAGAGACCCCCTTGCCTTCAGAATTTCCACCCCCACCCCCTCCTGTCCCTGTTGCTGCACCTCCGCCTCCTCCTCCACCACCTCCACCGCCACCACCACCACCTCCTATGCCAAGTAAGAAAGCAGCAATTTAAAAAAAAAAATTTTTTATTGTTAAATTACTTCAATAATATCAATATTAAATCGCTAGAATCCAATTTGCTGCTGAATGCTTCATGGATTTTTCTGACGGCATAATTCTGATTGACGCTCATTCACGCTCTTGAACTCGGCAGGATCAACTAAATTGAGCCAATTCTTGGAAGCTTCCTTATAGTCTACCAGCTCTTTTATTTCATGAATATTCATATTAATATATGTATCTTACATCAATAGGCAAATGTCCTCCTCCACCTCCTTTGCCATCTTCTTCACCATCTGTGATCCTCACTACGGGCTTATCAGGTAAACATATGACCCATTGAATGAGATGTTGGTAGCACAGCATTACATGGAGACATTTTTAGCAACTTATTCTGTGCATCTGTTTTTAAGCATGTGTGGTGTTTTATTTGTTATATTCTTCCTTTTATAGCAATCCGTATAAAGAAGCCTATCAAAACAAAGTTCCGCCTTCCTGTTTTTAACTGGACTGCTTTGAAGCCGAATCAGATCAGTGGAACAGTATTCAGTGACTTAGATGATGAGCGGATATTGCAGGTGAAAGGGGGGGCTTTGTGTTTTTGGTGGAATACTTGTTGTGTAAAGTGTTTGGATTTCATGCTGAAATATTGTAAAAGTGCCAAGTTGACAACACTACTAAACTGTGGACAAATTAGAATTTGTATATATAATATAGAAGTATGCATTTGTATATAGAAACGTTAGACTCGGCACCAAAGTAGACAGATGCCTATAATAATAATTTTAAAGCATAATATTGTAACCTTGTTTCATACCACTTTATAGAGCCAGAATTTATATATTGCTATATCAATGCCAGTAATTCACATTATAGTCAAAATGTTACATTGCAGTGTGCATTGTCACTATATACTAATAATAGAATCCTGGCATCTTTACCCCCTTTTTCTACCCCAGACTGTTAAACCCCCCTTTATTCCTTTTTTACATGCACAGGACCTCGATATGGATAAGTTTGAAGAACTGTTTAAAACCAAAGCACAAGGAGCTGCCATCGACGTGACTTGCTCCAAAAACAAAACATCTCAGAAAAATGTCAGCAAGGTGACACTTCTGGAGGCCAACAGAGCCAAGAACCTCGCGATCACTCTGCGTAAAGCAGGCCGGACGACGGAAGAAATCTGCAAAGCCATCCAAATGTAGGTTTTGCTGCCTAGTAAGAATTGGTTTGCACACATAACGTGCACTTCATCCATGCTTGATTTAAAAAAGCAAGAAGGCGTCACATGGAAGAAGGACAAAATATAAGCTCGGAGATAAAGCGCTCTTATCTATCCCCTCTTGCTTAGGTTTGACTTACGGACGCTGCCCGTGGATTTTGTGGAATGCCTGGTGCGTTTCCTGCCCACAGAGGCAGAAGTGAAGCTGTTCCGGCAGTATGAGAAAGAGCGCAAACCCCTAGATGACTTGTCCGACGAGGACCGTTTCATGATGTCCTTCAGTAAGGTGGAGCGTCTCTCCCAAAGGACGTCCATCATGACCTTCATGGGTAACTTCAATGAAAACCTGCAGCTGCTTACACCGGTAAGAATGATTATACTCACAAGGTTCACACTTTTGTTGGTGCTATGTGTGATGTAAACATATCACAATAGGTTGTGAGTTAAATGCACTCTCTAGTATTGACAAATTTGTCAATCTATTTTTCCCTCTGTAGGTTTAATAGCATGAAAACAACACAAAAAATTCAGTTTTTAACTGTTCCCAGGAATTATAATAAAGAATAATTCTGAAGAAGGATTTGCACATTTATCAGTACTAGGAATGCTGCATTTAGTTACAAAAGTACATTCAGCAGGGTGGGTTAAGCAGCACCTTTAACTTCCGCATCGAGTAATCTAGTATATTCATTCGGAATGCATTGTTACCGTTTCAAATGTTGTTGGTCATATCTCTTTTCAGCAACTGAATGCAGTCATTGCAGCTTCTGCTTCTGTAAAGTCATCTCCAAAACTGAAGCAAATGCTCGAGGTTAGTGAAAAGAAATTAGGAAAAGTAAAAGTATCGCTTTTTTCCACACCATGATGTAACTGTGTAATATATGTCTGTCCTTTCAGATTATCCTTGCACTTGGCAACTACATGAATAGCAGCAAAAGAGGATCTGTCTATGGGTTCAAACTCCAGAGCTTAGACCTGGTAAGCCTGGCTTTCTTGTAATGGTTTGCCTGTTTGAATGCATGGCTTCATTATAATAACCGAGCTATTAATGCCTTTTGGTGGGAATATGTTTGGGTTTGGTGCCATATCAATATATCTATGGAAGACATAGGGGATAAAGGGCTGCAGTGTTTCATGTGGCATGCTTATATGTGTGATGATTTTTTGATCATAATCTTCTTTTCTTCAGCTTCAAGACACCAAGTCAACAGACCGAAAAATGACACTCCTAAATTATATTGCATTGATTGCTAAGGAAAAGTACCCTGAAGTGGCCACGTTCTGGACTGAGTTACACTTTGTTGAGAAGGCAGCTGCAGGTGGGAAACGGCTGTGTTACCCATTTTCCTTGCTTGAATAGCTCATGACAATAACAATAGACAACACTACTTTGAAGCAAGAATATATATATATATATATCTATGATAGACCCAGGGATACGTAATGTTCTGTGCCATGTAGGTGTCGGTAAATTATTGTAGAGATAAAGTGCTCCTTGAGGTTCCTGCTGCTTGTTTTATGTTCCCAAGACCTTTCTAATTTACATTATTTCTACAGTGTCTCTAGAAAACGTCCTACAGGATGTGAAGGAGCTTGGGAGGGGAATGGATCTGATCCGGAAAGAGAGCAGTCATCATGATAACAGCATCCTGAGGAACTTTGTGAGCACGAATGAATCAAAGCTGGATAAGCTAGTGAAGGACGCAAGGACTGCAGAGGTAGGCAGACTGGGGGAGCTTCGAGGTCACTGCGGCAATCACATTAGATGAGCAAGAGTAGAATACCAATAGCCAAAAGCATAAGAATTTGTAGACTGTTGTGGACTCCTGAGGTAGGTAACAATTCTAGAATCCGGAAACTACCCAAGATGGCGGTCCTGTATCGTGGCGCTAATTGATGCATCGTTTCCAGACGCTTACAATCATTTGCGTTTTAACCTGTTATGCACTGTATTATTTAACTATTTACCGATTTAGTTTTAGTGTATTCTGATCTTACTACAAGTTTGGAGATTACTGATTGACAGATTTATGGCAGGCTATTACATACAGAGGAAACACAGTATATTTCTTTAAATTCAGGCTTATTAATCCTTTTCAGCATTAGTTATATTTATTGACTGCCAATAATGTGTGTGTTACTCTCTCTTGCTATCGGTGATGACTTTCCCAGGCTTTCCAAGTTTTCCTTAATATCAGAACAGAGCTTATATCTCTTTTCTTTCTCCTCGGCAGGAAGCATATGCAGCTGTGGTGCATTATTTTGGAGAGAATCCAAAGACAACGCCTCCCTCTGTTTTCTTTCCAGTATTTGCCCGTTTCATCAAATCATACAAGGTAGAGAAACCTAAAGCCTCTCGGGCACAGAAATGTGTGCGCCTGTGTGTTTGCTGAGACGCTTCCACCTGGGAAAACGTCTCAATGCTTTGAGATTGTCCTAGGAGCCCAGAACGCCGGCCTTTTCCTGCCATTGTTTCAGCAGGAAGAGGTTCTTCGTTGGCGTGCGGTCACCTGGGCTGCATGTAACATGTCCTTCAAGTGTTACAAAGGCATGTGCAGGCACCATATTAAGTGCATTTACCCTAGTAGATAGTACAATTACACAAAACTTACAAAATGTCTAGTTATTTCGCAAATCATAGTCTCCATTGATTAAAATGTTTTTACTACACATAAAATTGTCAATCAATGAAAGCTATTCAGTCTAACAGATAGACTGTCCAGGGTCCCCTAGGTATGGGATAATTTTATATCGGTATAATGTGCAGGACATCTGAAGTGCTTTACTGAACACATCTTTTTCTCAACTAGGAAGCTGAGCAGGAGAACGAGATGCGTAAGAAGCAAGAGGAGGTTTTACGAGAGAAGCTGCTGGCTCAAGAAGCAAAGAAGTTGGATCCAAAGGTATTGGCCATTGTGTCCATTTATGGAGGTTAAATGGAGGCAATGTTGTTCTCTTGGCTTTCTGCATAGCCAACCTTTATGAGATGTATCTACTTTTCAGTAAAGTTATAAACTCAATGCATGCTTGTCCAATGTATCTTACAACTGAGGATGACATACACACATGAAACTATAGGCCTCCAAGAGTTAGCACAGCCTTCTTGGTTTCACGTTTTGGGGTTTACGTGGTACTAGTGTAGCTGGTTTGCTGCTCTGTGTATGGACCAGTGTTAATCCTGACTTCTGTGACCCCAATGCATGTGCTTTTGGATGCCATTTATATCCCATTTCATGGTGGCGTTTCTTTTTTGTACTTTTCAGTTTCAGGATCGCTGCCTTTACACTGGTAGTTTCTAAAGCACTGTTCTGGTTGTCACAAAATGTTTTAGTGAGGATGTTTCCATTGTGAACAGTGGCTCTAGTGATGATGAGCTGTCACAACATACATTGGCTGCGACAAAGGGCTTAAAAGTGCATTTTACTATTCTCATGTTAGAGGATTTGCATGTCAGCGTGTGCCTAAATAACACCTTGTATTTAGTAAGCAGCCTTCATTTGCGGTACCTTACTTTTCCCCCAGTCTCCGATGCAGAAAAACAAGCGACAGCAGCAAGATCTCATTGCAGAGCTGCGCCGGCGACAGGCCAAGGACCATCACCCTGTATACGAAGGGAAGGATGGAGCCATAGAAGACATAATCACAGGTGGGTTTCTGTGCCTTGAAATGGTAGATTGCAAATGCATTCTTTCACAGTCGGTGCTTAAAAGGTCTTTTCAACCCAAGCGGAGTGTCCCTTGCCTCATCATTTGTCTTACAGTGTCCATTTTTTGATTGTGTATATATTTCTTTGTTTTCCCTCTGAATGGATGCAGTCCTGAAGAGCGTCCCCTTCACAGCCAGAACAGCCAAACGAGGCTCTCGCTTCTTCTGTGATACATCCCTGTTTGAGGATTCAAACTGTTAAAACTCCATGCCTTTAAAAAATATTGAAAGGTACATAGACTCTTGCCAATGCATGCACTGACTCTCCTTGTTAAATGTTCTCATGGAGGACATTGGAGTGCATGCGTGGAATAATGGGAGAAGCCTGTCCCTTACATTAACACTACATTTCAATTTTACTAATACATATATTGCATTTGACTGCATGAAATCTGTGCCTCCAAATGCACAAACTGTCATGGATGTGAATCGGTCTGGCCTAGACAGATACAAATGTGCCAATGTATATCTCTGGATATAGTGAGTGATACAGAAACAAACTACCGTATTTGCTCGATTATAAGATGAGTTCTTTTCAGAGCAAATGCTCTGATAAATAACCATTGTCTTATATTCAAGGTCGTCTTTTAATCAGACCTCAAATAGTGGTCTGACTACAAGACTAAGATCCAGATCCCCCACAGCGCTGCAGGGAACCTGGATCCTCCTCTCTGGCAGCCGGTGGACGTCTATGCAATGCGCGCAGACAACCTCCACTGCTGCCGGCACTTCTACCGAGGCTTCTGTGACAGAACGCCGGCATCATATGACTTTCCGGTGCTCCACCATAGAAGCCCCGGCGGTATAAGGCATATCTGGGGAGCAGATTTTCATAAGTGGGGGCACATTGGCAAATAAAAGAAAAAAAATGAATTTTTCTCAATCATAGTTTTTATTAAATATGAAAATTTTTTTACATGTGAATTAATATTTACTAGTAAAACTTTTTTCTTACAGGGTAGTCTTATATTCAGGCTTTTCCTTTTTTTCCCTAAATTAATAATCCAATTTTGGGAGGTCGTCTTATTATCAGGGTTGTCTTATAATCGAGCAAATACGGTATTATTTTATGCATTTCTCTGGCAGGAAGCACAAGTAACTTTATAGGTGAGAGGGCTGTATATAAATCAAGTTTGGTTCCTACACCCCCTTTCAGAAATGGAACCAACGGCGGATGTTTAAATATCACAAGCCAAGACAATGTGATTGAGCAACCTGTGCTCAGGCCCGTTTCTGTCCAGTACTATACCGGTACTGGAACCGATGTGCCTTTAATGTTCTGAACTCTGGGGAGCCACCTCGCCTGTTTAATTGTTTGTGCCCCTGCCGGGTACTATCAGAAGCTATGCTATTTAACTGCTTTTCAGCTGGAGGGTGCATGCACCGGGGCAAGGCATGGGAATCTGCATGGATGGTGGGTTCTATGTTTGCCCCTTTTTATTTCATGTTTAGGCTCCAGATGAGTACCCAAGTCCTCCTAAAAGATACTCGAGTATTTGTTATGTATGCATTTCCATTTTCTCTCTCAGATTAGCAACCAGGAAGATTCATCTCTAGTTTCCCCTTCTCTTGCAGAGGGTAAGAAACTGTAAGAAACAGCTGTGCAAATCCATGTATAGCTTGGCTAATGCAGGCTCTGCCGCTTCTGCTTAGAGAGCTCTTGTCTACAGCAACTCATCACCAAAATGCTGACAAATAAAAAAGACAGATTTTATACTAAGCCTGCTTATTATGCTTTCACAACACAGCATTAGCACTAGCCAATACATGTTTGTAAGCCCCAGTCATCTATACAGCCAATATACAGTTTGAGAAATACAGTGCCCTTAAAAAGACACATTCTCATACAAAGTGAAGATATAAGAAATGCACCGTCTGCATAACAGCCCCCATATAAATTGTAAGCGCTCGTAATTGGGTTGTCGGTTTAGATAAAGTTTGGTCACTCAAAGCCTCCGTAGTGTTTCCTGATAAGGTTGGTATGTAGAATTTGCTTCTTCTTTTCCAAACCAATATTGCTCCTCAAATGCCACGGCTGCTTCTGCCACAGAGCTTACCGCACCCTCATCATCTTATTTCTCTCATTGACACATCCGTTTGTCCTTTTTTCCAGACCTTCGCAACCAGCCCTTCAGACGCGCAGATGCAGTGCTCCGGAATGCTTGGCGAAGGATTTAGTGCCGACATGCTGCATCGGGTCACTGTCCCTTTGGGCTCCTTTTTTGGATCTCTGTTCTTCATTCCATACCATATTTCAAGGGACCAAGCCAGGACACTTTGAAAAGTGCCTTAAAGTTACAGTATTACTGAACAATTTTATTATTTTTTTTTAATTTCTTTTACTATTTATATATTTTTTTTAACATTTTACTGTTTAAATGTGTAAATATTTTTGTAATGTTCTCTCAACCAATAATTATTAGCCTTTCCAGTCAGCATTGGTTGCAAAAAATAGAGGAAAAAGTGCCTTGTAAGTGTATTTTGGGCAGGTGGATATAATGAACGCTAATATGTTATATGGTCGGACCTTTCCTTATTTGAAAGTGCTGGTTATGTGATAGTTAAATATATATATATATATATATATGTTTGGCAGAGCCAATGTGTCGTCTGCCTCCTTTAAATGTAAACACTATGCACCTAATGTTGGTTAGGGGGAGAAAGTGCAGGAAATGTGCCAAATTTGTTTGAAAGTTTTAGGAAGTGCATCCAAATATTCCACACCAAACAGCATCCGTACCAGTGCCTAGCAGGACTACATGAGAAAGTAATGGAACGGAATATGAAGTATTTTAAAGCAGCGTGTGATACTAGATGGCGGAGTATCTGCCTCACGTTGTCGATGTGTTACAGCGAGACCAGGAGTCAGCCAAAACTACTTAGTGCGACTCGCAATTATTTAAAGGAACCTCAACACTTTTACTGTGCACAATGCCATTTCGTGAGTCTCCCTTTGGGTCCTGCCATTCAATGCTCGGAGCGCTAAAGTGCAAGAGGATTAATGTTTTCTTGCAGCAGTTTCTTTCACTAATGTGCAATAGAAAGTGGGTCAATAACCGCGTTGCCACCCCGAAGGGCCACATTTCTCCATCAGCTGTTTATTGACAAACTGTATTAATCCCCTCCAATTTGGCAAGTGCCTTGTAATACCAAGAATATTTGGTAAACATAATGGGGACAAAGGGCATGTTCTAGTGGCGTAGTACTACACCAACAAGTGTGCTGCACTGCATTGTGGGAAGCGACTGCAGAGCTTCCCGTTTAAATCGTATCACTGCCGTTTTCGCTAGCTGCAGCATCTGTATTTTTCTTGGGTTGGTTCCCGGTCGTTGTCAGGATGACGATTACACGCTTATTTTCGCACAAATGGGTCTGCACTGCCATCTGTAGTTTTGGTTGGCTGTAAAATGTGTTAACTTAAATGGAGATTATTAGTCCCCATAATGGCTTGATGACTGTCAGCAGCTCCAGCATATCACGTTTCATTCCATTCTCCTCTTTAACAAGAAGTGCCGGGCTTTACCTTCCCTGCAAACACTTATTACAATCACGCCATGCCAGCTTACCCCGATTGCCCTCTCACTTGTGCCTTAACGGTCCATAAGCGCGACCTTGTGGCTCCTCCGTACTTAATGAATGAATGAATGGTCGTCGTATCCATTGCAGGCATGCACCTTATTTCCTAAATAGATAAACTGCTTTCCAGGCTCTGGTCAGGTTATGCATGTTAGAAAATAATCTACAAAATGACAGGTGAATACTAAGGTCACCGCAGTGGTCCTCAAAATGATCATTTGGGTTCTTAATGAATAAAAGCTCCCAATCTTTATTTTATAATGTATTTAGGGCTCCATGCACTCCAAACTCCAAATGTTAAGGACATTGTAAATGGTTGAAGATTTGTCTGCACAGTCTCATACGCATCTCTATTTTACAATTTATCCATTCCATTTTATCAGCCAGTTTTAATGTAATTATTCCATTGTATCGCTCATGTATGAAGCAGTTAACTTGTGCATGTAAAATACATTCCAAACCTCCAACGTTGCCAGAGGAATACCTTTCCAGGTCACACTCTCACAAACAGTGGGGTTTATTCATAATATTGAGTTGTCCTTTTTGTTATGAAGAACCAAGCGTGGCCCGGGGCTGGCCACTCATAATTAAAAATGCCAGGACTGGACATTAATGTAAAGCTAGTGCGGTGAGGGGAACCACTCGCAAATCACTGTTTAGTGAACTAACCCCACTGTGTTGTAGTTTCACTGGCATTGATGGGGGAGCTGTGCCTTTTCTCAATGTATTAATTGTGTACAGTATATTTTTTTAATATAATGAAGCCAGTATTTGTTTGATACAGGTATTTTTTTCTTCAGATTTCAGGAAAAAAAAAACATTTCTGCCCTCTGTATCTTTTCTTGTTTTTGTCAACAATAAACTTCTGGAGAGCTTATTTTGCAGTCTATGAATGCCTTTCATCTGGAGGTACAGGTTGTACTTACATGGATTCGCCCTCAACCAAGTGGGGAAAAATTAAATCACATTAACAGCCACCTAAAGTGAGGATACGTCGCTACATGGCTGCTGCTCAGAATGCTTTGCTTTCTGAGGGGTGAGATTCTTTTGGCCCTATAGAACTTGCTCCAGGGACTCACAGGAGCTAAAATTCACAGCGATTCTGCAAGCGTCACTCTTCAGTAAGAGCAGTCCACCAAGATGTCACTACTTTCTGGGTTTTTAACCAAACTCTTGTGCACATTACATAGAAACATAGAATTTGTCTGCACGAAACATTCAGCCCATCTAGCCAGTTTTTTTTTCCTGATGTAAAGACCGAGACTCCAATCAGTCGTTGGTCATGTCATTTAGCCAAATAGTTGCAGGTTCCCACCTAGTTTTAAGTAGATGGGTATAACAGCTAATTGGGGGAAAAACATATCTGGTATCTGTATATCACCAGTAAAGGGTGCTATAAGGCACTCTAGTCTCACATGAAAGCATTTTACTCTGGATCCTAGCCTTGCCCAAGAGGGCGCATCCTTTTAGTCTACAGAGTTTGTGGTCATGCCATGCGACTGACGTGCCTGCCTAGGCTGAAAGATAGCCTACATCTGGGCAAGTGTAGCATCCGAAATAAGGAGGATTGTCTCTCCTTCCATCTGTTAAAGGGGAACTCCCAACAGTTGGTAGGTTTTTGTTACTTGAAGTAGAAGAGCAGGAAAACATACATTGCATGGGTGATCCTGACTTCATGTTTCTCCCAATGTGACTTTCATGAAGTGCACCCAGTGTCTGTAACAGTTGAGTGCAGTAGGTGAAGCCAGAGAAGTCTTGCAGATAAAGTTGCATTTTGCAAGGATGTTTGACAATATTTGTGTCATAAATATTTACAAAATTATGATGCATGCTGCATCACATGTAACGGAATCTGTGCTATGGAACATGGGTAGGTGACAACTAGAAATAAATTTGTTAGACTTTTTTTCTGGCAAATATTACATATATATTCCTTATAACCACAGGGCAATGACAAAAGCCCTTTTTTCTGAACTCTGTCTTGGTAAAAAGAAATATTCATATGTTTTTCTATACAATCGATCGTTCAAATACGTGAATTCAACTTAATTTTTTTAATAAATACCTTGCACTGTCCAAATAGTTGTGTAGCTTTCCAGCTTCTCAACAACAAAGAATTGTAGTCCTCACGTCCTCATACTAAGTAATGGCTTTGCAGAAATAACAACATCTATGAATTGTCTGGCTAATGGAACCAATCAAAATAACGCTTGAAGGCAAAGTTCTGTCAACTTAAATAATTTAAAAAATAAAAACAAAAAACCAAGGACACCGCACTCTTCTGTTTAAAACTACTGATCATCACTCAGCTGTTGGAGCAAGGTTCTCCTCCTCTTCTCCAACTCGCCTTCACTGAGTTCACTCTCTGATGTGTCCCAGCCTGTCTAAAACAAAAACAGTTGGAAAGTACAAAGACAGAGTGTTTATTTTTGTTTTTTTGTAAAGCATTAATCTATACTTTAAAATACATAAAGGAGAGCTACTTAATATTATTTAGAAAGCAAGAATGGAGCTAGAAGAATTTGTCTTCATTACTTTCAAGGGGAAAAATACTCCTCCTGCAAGTGTAACCTATGAACGACCTTAGGACTATATTAACCTGTAATATTCCCCACAGGTACATAGGGGAACACACTGCCATAAGACCCTGACAGAAAGAATAAACACACAATACCTTGTTGGGACCTCCTGATGGATCCCCTTGCAGGCTAAATTATCTGTGGTTTCAACTTACTTCATTATGAAGGATAAACTTTTGACAGGTTTCTCTAGACAGAAAGGTTGGGTTGACCCTGTGTAAGGTATAGTGTTTGTAAATGTATATGGAGACTCAGTGGTTCAACTAAAAATGATAAAAGGCTCCCCAAGCTCTTCCGGTAGTAGAAACTACTGCCAACTCTCCCTTTAGTGAATAGATCACTCTGTGATCAGCTGCAGTGGAGATCAAGGTGAGATGAGACGCACTCTTTAGTCTCAATATGTAAAAATTAGTATATTCAGTAAATAAAGTGTTTTCTTAGCAAAGGAGAACACTCGAATCACCAATTACAATAGTTTATGCACTTTACAAACTTATTTCCATACATAACATGAGCACAAGGAAGATGGGAAAACTCCTATTCTTTTCTTTCTATCGGGAGTAAGTAAGGGGGGAGTGTTGTCTAAATACATGGTTTGGTACCGGGCAGCATCAATGCCATAAAATGTACCCATATTTAACAAATTACCAGTGTTCAGATCCAAACTTGCAAATACGTGTTAATCCGCTTGATATATGTGCTCATCCTGCTACACTTTATGATCAAAAGTAGACATTGTAATTATTGCATTTAGGTTTCAGTCACTCTCTAACTAACAGGTATAAAGTCAAGCGCATAAGCAGTCATCTCCATACTTAAAGTCACTGAAGTGCTCAGAGACTTTAAGCGAGGCACTGTCGTAGGTTGCCACCGTTGCCATAAGTCAGTTCCAAACTGCCTCTGGAAGCAACATCAGCACAAGCGCTGTGGGTCAGGAGCTTCATGAAATGGGTTTCCATAGCTAAGCAGCTGCACATAGGTCTTAAATAAGCGCAATGTCAAGCGTCGGAGTGGTGTCAAGAACACCGCCACTGGACTCTGGAGTAATGAATCACTTCACTGGAAGTCTGATGGACAAATCTGGGTTTAGCACATGCCAGGGGAACATAGTACCTACTGTAAAGTTTGTTGAAGGAGGGATAATGGACTGGGTTAATGTGAACATTAAAATCTAGTCAAATGTGTACATATAGGAGTGCTGCGGCCTCCAAAATGCATCACTCGATGATACTGGTCTCAACCCTGGAAATAAGAGATGCTAATGAGGAAGGATGTGATGGATTATTACTTGAAAGTTATTAAAGGCGTGCTAAGGAATCGTAGACTGAACAACATTTAGTAGTGGATGTCATTTCAAAATCCATTATTTGCTAATTAAGGAAAAATAGAAAAAAAAATATAGGTTATGATATTACATGAATTAAACATGAAACATGAATTGAGTTTTATTTGGGACATTCCCGTCTCCATAAATTTCAATATACCATCTGTGTGTGATGTCAAATGCAAAAGCTCTGTTGTGAGGTCATAGCCATGTAGAGCTATCTGTAAACAACGGCACCTGTAGCTATTATTCCTTCGTGTTGTATAACAAAAAATGTAGGTGTTTCTCAAATTTATTATGATCTTATGGAAACAGCAGATCTTGATGCACTTGGCCAGGGCTCAGTCCATTCTTCAGGCCATCCAGTCTGGAGTCAAAAAGGAAAAGCCAGAAAGACTCCGGCTGCTCAATGAAGAGCAAGATAAAGAAGATTAAGAGGATGCGTCCCTTGTGGCCTCCAAAACTGATGGAATCTCCTGCAGTATCTGCAAGCGGAGATTTGATGTTGATGTTGGCTGGTATGGCGGCTCTCTATATCCTCCCACTTAATGTTCTGAAAGAATGGATGCCGCCTAATACATCCTGCGATCCCGAGGCGATACTGAGGATCTTTCATCAAAAGATGCTTCAACATGTCCACAGCCTCTTCAGAGAGGTCTTTGATATACTGAGGGTTTCCATATACAATGGAAAAGAACATTGCCTTCCTACAATTACCATGATAGAATGGTAAAGCTGTTAAGCATGCGGAATAGAATCACCCCAAAGGACCACCAGTCCACGGCAACACCGTATGCTCTCCTCCAGAGGTTCCTCTGTTTTTGCTTTCTCCTGCTGCCTCAGAATCTGGCTGCTTTTCTGCTTGTATCCACACAGCGTTTTCTCATGTTGGGAAAGGCTGCTCTTGTCCCCCTGATTGGCAGTACATTCGGTTCTCTTCCCCTCTCTCTTCCTCAGTATTCCTACTGTCCTTTTTGCTTTTGGGTACTGGGACTTTACTGGCCATGAGCTTTTTCTTTTGATCCTTACTCCTTTTTGCGGTGTTAGTGAAAGCTAACATTGAAAAATGTACACAGTTTTCTGGGGCAGCATCTCCTTACAATCCACCTTAATTCAGGGAGAAGACAACACTCCTCCGTAGTTCTTGGTATGTAGTTCTGATGTTGATGGTAACAACACTTCAAGTCCGCTATGAGTAGCTCCTTACAAGTGCCGAGTTCCCAACTACACTAAGTAAACAGATGAGCGCTCTCCACCGACATGTCACAATTCACTGACCAGGTGAGGCCATAATTAGGGCTCTGTGCTTCTGCTTTACTGCTTAATGGATGTAAATATTCTAGTGGTTTTCTTTATAATTTATTGATGGGGCACTTTTGTATCTATCATATACATACCTGGGAACTTGTGATTTTCCAGATTTCCATATTAAAAAAACCTATTCAATAAATCTTTAAACTGTTTACATTTAGCCATTAGCGACATGGATATCCCCACCTCCTGCGTTTAAAGGAAAAATGGGGTATGGGGTAAGAAGCAGCTGACTGAGACCATAATCTTTCAGTTTGAAAAGACTAGTGTTTGATGACTAAACTACTTTTGCAGGCCTACATCATAAATCCCAACAATCATGAATTTTTGCAGGGTAGTCACAACTTTCTGACCTAAGATCTTTAATCTCCTATTCATCGTGCATTAAAAATGTATCACTGGCATTACAGTAAAAGTAGTTTTTTGTGTTTTTTATGTCTATGGCAGCTGCATATTAGCCATTTGTATGGGTTCTGTCTCTGTTATTTTAGCCAATATACTTGAGGAGCACCCTGACTCCTTATCATACCGCCTGTGGGAAACAATACAATGTACATTTAGGTTAATGTGGAATTGGACCTTTGGATATTAAGACTTTAGTACAAATGCCACAAATAATCAGCTTATAGGACAACGTGAGAGAAAACCCACTTTTTTTTCAATGGTTAATAGCCTTGTTGCATATACAGCCAGTGACATATGCTGGCCTAGGCTGACAGTCCAGAGACACATTTGAATGTTTTACACTTTATATTTTGGTGCTAATAAATAATATTTATTAGCATCAATATGGCTTCATATGAACCTTGAAAGAATGTAATCTTTGGCAAGTACACTAAAACTAATGGTTAAATATACATTTCAGTCTTCATGGTGTCATGAAGGGGTTAACTGTGAAACTATACAAAGTGGTGCAGCAAAGAAGAAAGGTGTGTTTTTATGTAATATTACCCCGATAAATATCCTTTACCTGCAGTCAATGGGGTAATATAGGAAAATAAAAGCATCATTGGGGCCTAGATCTAAACCAAATTTGTCAACCCTTGGGGTAAGACATTATATACCAGCGCTTTGCCTCTTAAGAACACATTTGGAAGATAAGTTACAGCGCAATAGAGGCTTTGTTGACAGGGGAGAGTTCTCCATGGTATTAATGGGCTGGTGGGACAGATAAGTGATTTCTATAGTAGTGATCGAGAGGGAATGCCACCCTAGGCATTTACCATTTTTACAATCTCATTGAATAAGATGGTGCTTTATAATTAATAAATAATTATAATGCCACTTGCAAAATTAAAAAGGTCAGAGAATGCCATCTTACCCCATGCTTATTTTTATTAGGGATAAACAGGAATAAATTCAACAATTACATCTGAAAATATTAAAAATCGAATTTTGTACATTTATTAAACCAGAATTCTCAGCCCGCAGAGTATAACTATTGGGAGAGTGAGTCTTAAAATTTTAAAATCTCTTATGTTGCAGGAAGCAGTGCGGGTCCAACAATGCCACAGTTCAGAAGCGCCCTGTCACTATGCGTGCCTATATATTCCCCCCTCTATAACTAATACACATATAGTAACAGGCAAATGTACATTTTCACATACATACACATTCTTTCTCCCGCTCCACCTCTCCCCGGGCTCCACAAACCTAAGCAGACAGAGGGACTCTCTTACTTATCAAAGTCAAGGGATGGATATATATATATAAATATATATAAATATATATCTATATGTTTTACTTACCAATTCAGATACATAAAATGAGAAAATACAGTGCGCTTACAAGGATTAAGATGCTGTGGGCTCCAGGCATTAAAGGAACATCGCAGTACCTAATTTTTTCCATTCTTAACTGAAACCATCAACGTCAAATAAACTGAATTAGCCCTTGCATTTTCCAAACCTGGGGCTAATCGGAGAAAGACAGATACATGTTCTCTGGTCCTACAGCCATTATATAAAAATAAAGGGAACAATTTGGAGCAGATATTGCAGTCGCAAACGAAAATGAACCAACATTGTCGTTTTTAGATCCTGTGAAGTATAGAGAGAAACAACTTAATTTTAAGTCCTGGGTAGCAGCAGCAGAGGCAGACATCAATCAGCTGCCCCCACTTAACACCAGGGAGCATGGGGGACAAGTCTAGGGATGTATTGGTAAGTGGGGGGCATATAGGGAGGGTATAAGGCATATCAGGGGGCAGATTGGCAAATAGGGGGAATAAGGCATATAGGGGGCATAAGGCATATCAGGGGGACAGAGTGGCATACAGGGGGGGGCAAAGTAGCATATAGGGGGTATAAGGCATATCTGGGTGGCAGAGTGGCATATAGGGGTGTAAGACATATCTGGGGGGCAGAGTAGCAAGCTGGGGGACAGATGTGCATAACTGGGGCCAGGTTGGCAAATAAAAGGAAATAAATCCAAAACATGCAGGTTTCTCAATCATAGTTTTTATTAAATATGAAAAAATAGTTTACATGTGAATGAATATTTACTAGTAAAACATTTTTCTTATAGGGTAGTCTTATATTCAGGCTTTTTCTTTTTTTCTTAATATTCAAATTTTGGGGGGTCGTCTTATAATCAAGCAAATACGGTAACTTTAAATTGGGGCTGGAAAAAGTTTTATTTTTGCAATTTTGTCTCTCCCAGTCAGTTTTGAAAGCGAAGAAAATTCCACAGAGATGGCAACGCCAAAGGGCTTATGCTGCATGAAGAGCTAGTCCTGTATAATGGATAGTTAAATCAGTAAGATTTCTTCAGTATGCATCATACAGGGCCAGCTCAGCCATTCTTGCTGGAGACTCCAGTGTTGGCCCTTTATGCACAGAAACTACAGAAAGGGAAGCACACCCTAAACAGCATACACATTCAGATTCCGGGATGCTACTGAAATGACCGACATGTACACACAACAGAGACGTGTCACCCAAATTCTGAAACAAATCATCTAGTTGGAGGAACAAGATGTACGGTTTCCAAAATACCAAATACTGTTAAGATGGCCCCCTGTGCTCTGCCCCTGTCTATAGGGCAGTTCCCGGCTAATCTGGGCCCAGAGAGGGATGGCAGTGTGGCCTGGTGTGTGCAGATTATTTTTTTTTGAGTTTTCGGCCCATTCGTTTTTTTAGGCCAAGAATTTCTTTCCCTGCTCGTTCAGTTCGGAACAAAATTCGTTGCCCGGTGCCTGCATTCACTCTCACTCCCTCCCTCTCTCACACTCTCGTTCGCTCTCTCTCTTTCTCTCTCTCACACACTCTGTATTTTTCCCTACCTTCTCCGCCAACCACTTCTGTTTCCGCATTTCCTCCTCATCTACTTCACATTCTATCTTTTATCTTCTCCCTTCTCTTCTCCATTCTATCGTCAATCCTAAATCCTTAATCTTCTTTCTTTTTCTGCATCTCCACAGACATAACCCGCAGCTTCCACCAAAATGGCGGTGTTTCAGTTACAGAAAGCGCCAACTGAGGGCAATATGGCGGAGCTTTGGGTGACATCCTCTCCTGATCCTCCAATCGGGGAAGATGACGTCACTGCAAGTGCTGTAATTTTGCACTGAGGGCAATAGGGTGATGTTTGCCCTGATGTCATGTTCTCAATCCACCAATCGGAGGACAGGACATCACCGCAAGCGTCATTTCACTCTCACTTGAGCTGAAATGGATCAGAAATGCAGTTGAGACGTTGTTAATGTTGTAAATAACTACTGCAGCTGGAAATGGATGATTTTTAATGGAATATCTTCATAGGCGTACAAATGCCTTTTATCACTCCCATCACTCTAGTGGTCCAATGATATGTTGTGTTTGCTAATGCAAGGTTAAAGTTAAAAGGCTAATTGATCACTAGAAAAGTATTTTGCAATTATGTTACAGCTAGAAAATGGAACACTGATGGCAAGCCAGGCCTTGTTGTCCAACATCAGTGCCTGACCTCAAATGTTCTTTTGGCTAAATGGGCACGAATTCCCAGAGATGCCCTCCAAAGTCTTACGGAAAGCATTCACGGAAAAGTAGAGGCTGTTATAGCCAAAAAGGGGTGATCAATCAATATTAACGCCCATGGTTTTGGAATGGGATGATCAACAAGCTCTTATAGGTGTGATGGTCAGGTGTCCACATAATTTTGGTCATATACTGTAGCGATGGTTCTTTAGTTTTGTTTATGGCCAATTGAGGCTTTATGCGGACTCCTTGTGGAGAGGAAACTTTGTATAATCCTGTGAATACAAAGCATTCACCAAACTGCAAACATATACACTGATAAACATGAGGCTTAGGTACTGAATGTATTTTGGCCTAAGCACACCAGCTCTCCTGCCATGTCAAATCACCACATTGCAAGGTTTGTGTTTGAGTGCTGGTAATATGAATGTAGACTGGAGGGGGAAATAGGATGTGCTAAGTATTAGTGTAATTTAAATGGATAGATTATACACATACATTCTAAAGAACTACATCTAGAAATGTTTAGACACCTAGACAATTTAATGCACCATACAAAATACAGTACTCAAGCCTCATGGTTACTTAATATAATATATAATTTGCCAGTTTGGTGTATAAATGTCCAAACCTGTGTCTACAGTATTATACAGCGGATATTCGCATGCCTCCACAAGGGGTCTCCAGACAGCCTGCTTGGGTGTTCAGAAAGTACACTGGCATTTCTCATTTTCAAGTATGTTCTGGCAGGAAGGGGACCTATACCAAACTCCCTTTTACCACAGATAAGTAACCATCACTTTTTGTGTGGATGGCGTTTCATACCATATAACACTAATTCCATTGTTATTACAGTAAAAAAAAAAGTCAGAACACAGTCAGGTGTGTTCCTTTAAACATAGAATTTGATGGCATCTAATTCCATCTGTACATGCATTCTACAGAAAATAAAACTTATTTACTCAGTTCCTAACCATGTCTTATGTTTAGGTTATCAGAATCAGGAATCTGCCACACACCACAGGAACTCAGGTGCTTAGCTGTGCCAGGAAGGGCCAGCTCCCCAGTAAATCAAAATAGAAAAAGGCTCCAGGCACTCAAGGGTTCCACTCAGGCAGGTTTATTGAAGGAGAAGGACAACAACGTTTCGACCTCACGATGAGGTCTTTATCAAGTGTTAAATAGATGATAAAGACCTCATCGTGAGGTCGAAACTTTGTTGTCCTTCTCCTTCAATAAACCTGCCTGAGTGGAACCCTTGAGTGCCTGGAGCCTTTTTCTATTATGTTTAGGTTAGTCTTATGTCTATCCATGCAAATTAATACATCTGACCTGTATTATCCTTTATCACATCTGCTATTCCATGTCTCCCACACCTTCCCTATTAAGGCAGAACCATTTCATGTTAGCAACTGACACTCAACTCCACCAATATATTTTTTAGTGCTGCACATGTGGAAGCTACAAAAGCACCAAACCTCCACCGATTTTACAGACTCCTGGGCCACTGGCCCATGATCCCAAATGCCCCTAAAAGTGGGACAGCAGCTAAAAAAATCAGAACTGTTGGGAGGTATTACCTGTGAAACCATATGTTGTTGGAGTGAGTGGGACACCTCAGCACAGGGTGAGAGGCTACTTAGCTTTCCTGGGTTCTAGTAGATCAGCTGTTTATACTTAATATCTACACAATCTGCTGGATGCCACTGTCTGCGCTGCACCGCATACATCCAAAGCAGGATCCCCCACTTACTTTCTCTCTCCGCGTGCTCTGTTTCAGTGATTTGCGCCGACTGTCTACTGACTCTTCTTGATTGTGATCTCTCTCTTTTACTTTCTCTTTCGGCTGATCACTTTCTTGCTCCCTTTCTCTTCTGCTTCTCTCTTTAGCCCTCTCTGTTTCACTTTCAGGGCTGTTCTATTGTGCAGATAAAACAGCATCTAATAATGATCAGCTTGACTTACTTCCCAGAGTTCTTTTACCAGCCTGTTACACCACTTGGGACAAATGAGCCTTATGCCTCTTGACTTACCGACTTGTGCCTCTTTTTCTTATTCTTCTTTTTTTGTCTCTTGGATTTCTTGGAACTATGTTCTGGACAAAAATACAAAGGGGTTATTAATGGACAACCCGTCTAGCAACCAACATTATACTTTTAGAAGACAACATTGTCTCATCAGTAACATTAAATGGCAGGACAAGGTCAGAATGAGCAGTTGCTGTGTGATCCGAGTCTATAACCTTGACAAACGTTACCTGATTCTGCAGATGAGGAGATTTCAGAGCCAGATTCAGAGTAATTTCGTTTCTTTCTTTTCTGTGCTCTGTGGTGATGATTTTCATCTTCAGTTTCTGAACCCTATGAAGAGCAATACAACGGAGGTAGGCTTTGAACAACAACACTCCCAAGATACCCCTTTCTACAATAATTGGTGACACTTTAAATGCCAATTTAATAATAACATGGTTTAATCTGTCTCTGGCTGTACTATCTTGTACATGTAAAAGCAAATGTAAAGGTTGTCTGACATACGCACTTGTATAATATACCTACTACTGATTGTCGACTTGATTAGATTTCTTCTTTCAATTGATGATAGGATCTCCTGAGCTGGTTGTTTATCCAGAACTTCATTCAGTATGGTATTTCAACCACCTATGCCTGTTTTTGTTTTCTACAAACTGAAGCCTTCCCAAAGGTTCCTGTTGAACTTTTTTACTATACCAGATTATAACAGCTTTGGATCTAGCGATGCTGAAATTTGCTTGTATTCTTGTATTGTATTCTATTCATATGGTCACACTATGTAACCAGAAGTGAGAAAATCCTATCAGGAACTTGCCTTCTCTCCTCCAGGGTTCTCCCAGCCTGTAAATGTGTCTGGAGCTTTCTTCTTCCCTCTGTCAGCAGAGTTTGGGGACTGGGAACGAGAGTGTTTACGGTGGTGCTTCTTGGATTTTTTGGAGTGTTTTTTACTTCTGGAGTGATGGTGTTGATATTCATTCTGCATTGTAATAAGTGCAAAACATGACTACCATTTACGTCTAATATATCCTGGAATTCTGCACAGATATTAAATGTAGCATGTAGAACAGGCTCAGGGCATGAAATATAGTTACAAGGGAATTCAGGGCATAGTGACAAGAAATCCACCCCAAAAAATGAGAACGGATGGCCATAAACAAGATCTTCTCATATTGTTGACTTCATTCATACATTTCTGATACATTTCTGCTAGGTGGGATACTAACTTAGTCAGAGATGTTATACTAACCTTATGTTCATTGTGCTATGTTTACTACATACTACAACAAGACACACATTGTTGGGGATACCCTCAGGTCAACTCATGCTTCAGCAGACCCCCCCAAATCAGAGACCCACAAAGAGGCGCATCATTAGTAACCATCACTTGATGCCAGTAGTGCCTTTTGCTTCTACACAATAAAACGTGATTTTGATTTGATGTTGCATCAACTGATAGCGAAAATGACTGCCCAGGATAGTTAATTCACAGTAACTACAACATCATTTATTTTCCTTAGTTTTGACATTATGTACCATAGAAGACACTAAGTGCTGTGCCTTCTAAATTAAACGTACAGGGAACATCTGCATGATGAAGACATACCTCAAGAACCTGCAGGAACTCTTTATAGAGACGGATCCTTTCCGATTCCACCGTGATTTGGTCAAAAGCACCGTCACCAACAAAGCGCTCTCTTACCTGTGGGAACACAGAGGGATGCCTAATTTAAAGATGGGGGGTGCTGAATGACATATTTCGGGTTCTTTCAGGTATATTTAATGCACAGAACAGTAGAATTTGGGAAAGGTGACAGATCCACTCTAAGTTTTAGAGTCTCCAGCAACAAGCACAAACTGATCTTACATCATCCCAGGTGCAGTCTGGTTCCAGAGGGGGTGCCGCCTGCTTCAACATGCTTTTGAAGGCAGCTTCCTTCCTCCTAAATTTTCGAGCTTCCTCCTTTCCCCGTTCACGTTCTCGAGCTTCGGCTTTCTCCAAGAGCTAGGCCAAATTAAACAGTGGGATGAATCTTCTGTTCTGGTTAAAGCCACGCGGTGCATCCTGCCGCCACCCATTCTCCCACATTTGGCAGCTGCCCAGGGTCACTTACGCTATTAAACGTTAGCTTAATGTTTCCTGCATCTAGAGTAGCTGCCCGCTTATCAAAACTGATGATGTGAGCAAAGTCTTCGAAAGTAGTGTTTACTTCAACACTGAAGCTGCGATCCTGTAGGGGGAGGTAACACATTATTCCTCCGAGAAGGAGCCCAATTTACCAAACCACTCACTGGTTCACAATTAATAACTTTGCTGAAGTCAGCTAAGGTGTTCGCTTGAAACGGCACTTCCAAGAAAGTATGTTAAAAACACACAGATATGCACAATAAGTTATTGACACACTTAAGGTTGAAACACAACTCTACCGTCAACTCCCCCTTTATTCCTTAAACGTCAGTGTTTAGAATGAAAATGTTTCCCGTAGTGTATGAACATTTTTAGCTTTTATAGTTTTTAAGAAATAGAAAAGGAAAGGAGTGAACTTCAAGGAGAAGGGAAGAGACCCAAGAGGGTAAGGAAAGGAGTGAACTTCAAGGAGGAGAGAAGAGACCCAGGAGGGTAAGGAAAGGAGTGAACTTCAAGGAGAAGGGAAGAGACCCAGGAGGGTAAGGAAAGGTGTGAACTTCAAGGAGGAGAGAAGAGACCCAGGAGGGTAAGGAAAGGAGTGAACTTCAAGGAGGAGAGAAGAGACCCAGGAGGGTAAGGAAAGGAGTGAACGTCAAGGAGGAGAGAAGAGACCCAGGAGAGTCTGCCCTTACTGGCTGATCAAACACATTGCGATCAGCAATGCAGGCTATGGAGCCATGCTTTCCGACCACAGGGTGTAGATCAGTGGACATCACTTGAATCCGTGACATATAAGAGAGGTCCTCAAAGGGATCTATGCTCATTCAACTTGGAACAGCGCTAAGAAAATACTATTTTTTTTAAATAGGGTAATATTTAAAAGATAGTCCTCTGGAATTTAGAAATATGTGTATGTGGAGTATTACTGCAATCACGGAACAAAGCATAGTATAATTTGCGTGGGTTCATCAAATATTGAAAATGGGAATTATGGTTTAACAAACATATGATAAACATGACAAAAAAACAGAGAAACAATCAATATAATAAAATTGACCAGCAAACACGTAGAAACGTGCATGGCTGCTAGAAGTACTAATTCATCAATGTTTCCATGTCATCCTAACTACCCAACTGTGTATCCGAGTTACACATTTCGCAGTTGGAAATATTAATTGGAAGCCAGTATTGATCTTAATAAAGGGGGTTAATGGTTTTATTTCTCTATAGCTGCCATGCTCCAGGAGGAGTTCTTTTTACGGCTGTAATATAGATTTTAAAGGTGCTGTTCCACAAAACATTACTTGCACACTTGCAGTATGCTAAGCAAATAAACCATAGCAGATCTCAGTTTTATTCTTTACTCCGAGGGTTTAATGGGAAACTTTTAAGAATATTTCTGTTTCTATGGTAGCAACATATAAATGCTTGATTTTGAGTCACATGACAATTGAGTGTTCAGACAGAAAATATGAATGAGTCAAAATGTTACATGATTGAAGAATTCTATCTGTAGAAGTATTAGGAATTATGTTTTTTTAGTGCTGCACTCAGTCACAAAGGTATTAAAACTGAACAGGGTAGGTGGAACAACAGCTTCAAGTGTTCTATGCGTGCCGTTCAGTAGCTGTTTTATTGCAGGTAACAATGATATAAGAGCTTTGAAGAAAGGAAAAAATACAGGCTAGATAGTTTTACACCAGATAAGCAGAACGACACACATTATTTGTCTGTCTGAATGAAATGTCTTTACTGCTTTTCTTCCACTTATATACCTTGGTTTGTCCGTCATGTTGAATTGTGAATCATTGATGCTCACCTTCAATATGTCTTTAATGATTTTTTTCTCATCGTGAAAACGAGCCTTTAGGTCTTCCACGTAAAATTTAAACAAGTCGAGTGGCGTTGAACCTGAGTATGACATAAACACAAAAAAGAACACTAGGGCTGCAACTAACGATTATTTTAATAATCGATTAGTTGGCCGATAATTTTTTCGATTAATCGAGTAATCGGATAAAAAAAAGCATTTTTTTTTTTATTTCAAATAATGTAATAAAAAACGTACAATTTACACTTTTATCTCTTTATTGCAATGGCCTCTCTCTATTCACCTTCTTATTTTACTGACATAATAATAAAAGCTACAAGAACCCAAACACAGTGTTTCTCAAACTAGGTTTTAATACAAAGTTATTAGTAAATATTAATTCATATGTTAACTATTTTTCATATTTAATAAAAACTATGAGAAAAAAACACTTGTTTATATTTTATTTTATTTACCAAACTGCCCCCAGTTATGCACATCTGACCCCCAGCTTGCCACTCTGCCCCCATATATGCCTTATCCCTCCTATATGCCAGAGGTTCCACTGTGCCCCCTGATATCCCACTGTGCCCCTGATATGCCTTATACTCCTTATATGCCAGTGATATGCAACTGAGCCCCCTGCTATACCTTTTACCCCCTAGATATGTCTTATGCCCCCCTTATATGCCTAATATCGATATGCCTTATACCTCCTATATGCCTTATAACTTCCAATATGCCACTCCCCCCCATTTATGCCTTGTACCTCCCTATATGCCACTGTGCACCCTGATATGCCACTCCGCCCACCCATAAATGCCCTGCACCACCCTGAAATTCATTATACTCCCTGATTCACCACTCTGCCTCCCCCAGATATGCCTCCCTGAAATTCATTATACCCCCATACACCACTCTGCTACCCTGAAATTCATTACACCCCCATACACCACTATAACTCACCCATATACCACTCTGCCTCCTCCCCCCTCCCATACTCCACTCTGCCTCCTCCCCCCTCCCATACACCAATCTGGCTCCTCCCCCATACAACACTCTGGCTCCTCCCCCTCCCATACACCACTTTGCCTCCTCCCATATACTACTTTGCCTCCTCCCTTACATCACTTTGCCTCCTCCCATACACCACTCTGCCTCCTCCCCCCTCCCATACACCACTCTGCCTCCTGTCAGCAACGGAGGTTCACAAGACACCAGGGAGCCGGGTAGAGAGGCAGAGTGGCGTATGGCGGGGGAGGAGCCAGAGGGGTGTATGGGAGGGTGGCTCCCATACACCCCTCTGACTCGTCCCCCTCCCATACACCACTCTGCCTCTCTCCCGACTCCCTGGTGTTTTGCGAACCTCCGTTGCTGACAGGCACTTTCACTGCAGCTTCATAGAAGCCTCAGCGTACAGCGCACAGCGCACAGACAACTTCCGTCTCTCCCCTCCACTTCCATACACCCCTCTTATTCCTCCCCCCTCCCATACACCTCTCTGCCCCTCTCCCGACTCCCTGACAGGCACTTTCACTGCAGCTTCATAGAAGCCTCAGCGTAAGTGAAGGGCAGTAACGGAGGCTGTCTGTGCGATGCAGACCCCCACCGGCTGACAGAGAGGATGATCCTCTGCAGGAGACCTCGATTCTCTGTCAGCCGGTGGGGGTCTGCATCGCACAGACAGCCTCTGTTACTGCCCTTCACTTACGCTGAGGCTTCTATGAAGCTGCAGTGAAAGTGCCTGTCAGGGAGTCGGGAGAGGGGCAGAGAGGTGTATGGGAGGGGGGAGGAATCAGAGGGGTGTATGGAAGTGGAGGGGAGAGACGGAAGTTGTCTGTGCGCATCACACGGACACTCACCGGCCGACAGTGAGGGGAATCCAGGTCCCCTGCAGCGTTGCGGGGGATCTGGATTCTAGCGTTATAAACCGATCTCTGTTTTAGGTCGGATTATATAAGGAGAGGAGTTTTTCAGAGCATTTGCTCTGAATAAAACTCTTTTTATATATCGCTAAAAATCGATTCGACTAATCGATAATGAAAATCGTTGTCAACGATTTTAATTATCGATTATTATCGATTAGTTGTTTCAGCCCTAAAGAACACTATGCTGAATAACATGAGGGCCAATAATGTTTTCCATAGCCAAAACCCAACACATCTCATCTGCCTCTATAGTGTAAATCAGGCTGAAAAAATGACACACAAACTGAAAAGAAGAAGAAGCAAAAGGTCTATGCAATATCAAACTGCTGCAGGACATTTAGACGTGTAACAGGGAAGACACACACACGGTACCATTGGTCCACCAGCATGCGGATGTTCACGTTAATGGCCACTTACATGCTTGTGTCAATTAAGTTTTTAGGATGGGTGGTGCACATGTGAATGTATATACAGTCATGGAAATAAGGTAATATTCAAAGCAACAGTGAGAATAACCTGTCTGTCCCAGCATGTTGGCAAAGCGAGTGTCTGTACTGACTGAAGGGTAAAGCTCCATCCAGGTAGACATAGAATGTAACTGACCCGTCTCATGAAGCTCATCCAGAAATACCTGAAAGGTACATTATACAAACATTACAATATATACTAAACATATAATCGTTCTGAAATATACCCACTAGGGCAACGGGTCATACATAAATATATATAAATATAGCCTACAAAATAAAGCCTATGCTTTAAAAAGACAGAAAGGTCTCATAGACACACATGATAAAGCTTTTCAGTAACATACATGTAGATAGAAACTGTAAGAAATCCTGCACAAGGATTCCTTAATCAAACATCAAAAGAATGAAAAGTAGCACATAAGAGCTTTCCAAATGGTGTTGAGTTATAACATCACAAAAAACTCAACACTTCAGTCACTACACAAAACTCTTTTTGTTTATTTTGTACATTTATGTCTTTATATCTAGGCGAGAAAGTAAGGGAAAAGAAAACAAGCATTGGAGCTGGATAACCCGAAACATCCTGAACGTTAACATACTTATTGCAGGAAATAAATTGGGATCCCCTAGGAAAGTTTCTGCTCATTCATCTCTCACAGGGTAAAATACACGTGTTGTTTATAATAAAAAAATAAAAGAATTAACCGCCCCAGGGGTTTGGTTACTACAGTTCTATTCTATGCAGATTTACAGCCAAATCGGTTGTTATTGCACATTCAAGCCAGCTGTTTCATAACGGTCATAGTACATTAAAGAACCATCCAAAAGTAATATTTATGGACAGATTTGCTTCATTCCAATTCTACATGATTTCCCCACATTTGGCTTTACTTATCAAAAGAGTGCATCTGTTTTGAAAGTCACTGGGTTTGATAACGATCTACTTTGGTCACAATGCCATCTACTGGTATTTTCTTCAATGATGTAAAGGCAAATGTAACTTACTACAACGCAACCAAACACACTACGTAGTCACTATATTGATAATATGCATTATGAAGTAAAGGTAAAGTACCAATATTACAACATATTTTACTAAATTATTTTATAGAACTATTTGGTCATACATGATAGAGATTCATTCCATCCGCTGCTGTGTGTTCAAGATGTACCATTGGCTACAGTGAAATTACCTGTAAAACTTGCTGCTTATATGCTACTTCAGTCAAAATGGAAACACACAGTGCTCTCAATAACACAGCTCCACTAATGAGGGCAGGATCACCCGTTTAGATTGGGGGCTATGATTGCAGCTTGGCTTTAAGCCCTAACCAAGAGGACTCCTAAGGTATTATGCACAGAGACAAATTTAGCTCCATTTCAACAGTGGTCCTCACTTTGAAGCCACCTAGAATAGCATGGAGCTTGCCAATCAAAGCGCTGAGGCTTAAAATGTTTTTGCCTGGCAATATAGTTCATATAAATAAACACAGGGTCCATGGATCAAAAGCAGAGAACATGGTGGCATGACAAGGTAGACCATGTGCACTTGCTCATCTCACCAGTGGTAGGGTCTTAATCTAATGTGATCACGGCCAAGATGAGCATGGATCATGATATATATGATATATGTGC
Organism: Spea hammondii; assembly: GCA_029215755.1. NCBI lineage: Eukaryota > Metazoa > Chordata > Amphibia > Anura > Pelobatidae > Spea > Spea hammondii. Next base: position 35,527,159 of record JARDYJ010000002.1, read on the forward strand.
ACAGGGTAGAGTTAGTGAGACGTAGGTCTACGTCGCAGACTTTTGGAGTAATAATTAATCTCACAGTGGGAAGCGGGAAACTCCAATTCTGTGACCAGTCCTCAGATTCTTCAAAAATTGACAACCACGTTACCTAAAAGGCATTGTGACCTATTAAAATCATGTTTATTGTATACTCCCAATAAACAGCAACTGGCTTTACAATGTGCAAAAAGAAAACTCAAACAAAATACTCCGCAAGGAGTACCTGAAAGGATTCCCTATTCTTGCGTTGCTGACGTCTCTCCAAAATCCTGAGCTTCTCCTTCTCCTCTGTCTCATCCTTTTCCAGAGCCCGAATGTGCTCCTCAAAGCAAATTAATGCATCCTCCTTATCCATATCTCGAATAAAAGAAACACACAGTATAACTTCAAGGCAAAATCAATAATCCCACTCAAGTAAAATGTTGTAAAGTAAAAATCGATGTTCTTTCCCTTTTTGAACTTAGTTTTAAAGGGACACTATAAAGTCCCATACAGCGCCACCAACAAAAAAGGCATATACTTTGTAAGTATTTTAATATTTTAAAGATGAAAATGCCGTAACTCCAAAGTGTCAGCCCCTCAGCGGTCCAGCACCGAAAGCATTTAGGGGATTCTCAGCTATCATATGCACTTTAATGTATATATATATACGGTATCTCCCCAATAGCAGTAGAGTCCATCAGCTGTTGTAACATTTTAAAGCAAAAAGCTGGTCAGCACTAATTTACTCACTTTGCAACTCTTCATCCTCTGCAAACATAGGGTTGTCCATAAGGTACTGCTGAGCCTCAGACCATGTGGTGTGAAAGCTGACATTATTCATGTCGTACAGGATATTCTTCAGTGCTTGTACATTGCGTTTCCTCAGCTGTTTTGCTTGTTCCTAAAAAAATATAGGCTTCTTTTCAGTGGTAGTGATGTTTCAAAATCCTTGGATTTGGAGTGTGATGGTTGCATATTTATTAGCAAACATGTATAATGCACAACCAAAACTTTCTACTTCATGAAAACCCTATGTTATTGGTCTGACTCAGACACCAATACTCATGGCTTGGCTGGAACAGTCTTAACTGCTGGCTTCCCCAAAGAGTGTCCTGATTTCAATGATCTTTGGCAACCGTGCATGAACATGTGCAAAACGAGCACGATACGATGCCATGACACGTCACAATGCTGCTTGTGTGTGGTGGTACACGCAAAGCCTGCAGTCATCGGCTTATGGTAAGGAGTACTACCAGACACGCTACTTTTAATAGACTTCATGGTATTCTTTGGATCTTTTGGCAATCTGGAAGCATGTATGAGGAACACAACTTCTGAATGAAATCCCCACTTTGAAGAAAACAGGGCCTTTTGCATCAATGCTATATAGTTCTCAGGCGTAGCAGTTCTATGTTATGAAAAACAAATCTAAATTCCTCGTTACCTTTTCTTTCTTTGCTAGGAAGAAAAGAACATCATCATAAATCTCCTTGCGATCTCTCTCTGGAACAATGGCCCACACTTCTAGTTCTCCAAACATCTGCTCAGCTTTTCTGCAAAATGTTTTTTTTTATTGAATTTTGGTTTTGAAACAATGCATATGTAAATTTTTCAAAGCCCTATTTTTAGGTGCCCACTTAAGCAGCTAGAACTACAATATATAGCTTGGCAAGTTGGCTGCATAGCCACTGACTTTTTCCAACCCCACTGACTCCAACAGATTTCTGCTTAGTAAGGACTCAATAAGGACTGTAAATCAGAATTGGGGACTCACCAACACTTTCATTTATACTCAGAAACCCTCCTAGACCTAGATCAGCAGCATCACAGTCCATTTTAATGCCACATTTGTTAAATAGTTGACTTTGATGTCATGATATCAATCTAGTGACATTATACACCTCCTTCATCCCCAACTGAAGTCTCCCGCCTGCGGAGAGCTTACCTGTAGCGAGTAGTAGATGTCATCTTCTCATGCTGCTCCAAGAAACGTTGAAGCTTCTCTTTAGCTTCCTTGGCCCGGAGCCTGGCCTCCTCTTTTTCCTCTTTCTCACGCTGGGCTTTGTAAGCATTGAATGCCTGCTTCTTCTCACTAAGCTTTGGAAGTGCACTTTTTTAAAGAGAGAATAATACAAGTTCTGAAACCAAAATCCCAAGTTCTCTATTTACTATTTTTTTTTTTTTTAGACAGCAGATATTACGGAATATTGAAGACACAAGATTGAACGACGATCTTCCCAAATGTTATTAATATAATAATAATAATTTCCGAAAAATTTGAAAATGTCAATGTATATCGCTAAATGTACAATAACGTAACCTACTGCTGTCTCCTTGAAAACGTAATCTTGTCCTAACATATAAATCTACATATACTTTTTCCCCCTTTCCATTGGATGTAGCAATTTATGCGTCTCTCGTTCTTGTTCCTTAAGAAATGTACTACTGTTTCTTTTTAAGTATTGTACCACCAACATAAGCCACATTTTCCGAAAAATATTTTGATCATCAATCTAAACCATGCTCTTTATGGGACTTTTAGGTGGTTGCTTACATGCGGACAAAATAAAACCAAATTCTACAGGAATGGAGGGTCAGAACAGAAAAAGTGAGTGAAAAGCTTCTGTTTTTAAGAGATCGCAGAAAACTCAGATACAGTATGCTCATCACGTTCATGGAAGGTCATTCAGCAAAATAAGTTCCAATGCATTCCAAACAAAAGATGAAAATAGCAAGGTTAAGTTTTAAAAGTATGACAGAGAAGGAAGAAAAAAAAAACTTGTAGACAACTTGGAGTAACACATCTAATGTCGATATCCAATAACTGAATAAAAGTGAGATCACAGCCATCAACTAGGGCTTCCTGTACTGAATACAGGCATCAGGGTAAATGCTTTCAAAACTCTGTTACGAGTCTGTTGCAGCGTCCATTCATCTAAGGAGGCCAGATTGAACAAACATGCCTCAACACTTCAGATCTGCGGTCAAAGAGTCAGGTCATGGAACACAATATACAGTTCTCCAGCGGCAGGGAGAACTTACTGTGAAGCCTAAATAAACATATTTACTTGGGAAAAAAAATGTATACAATTTTTGAAAACAATCTGTTACGGAATTTTAGACTTAAATAGAAGAGTTAAATAATGTTTTTTGCAATATAAGAATTTTTTTTTTAATAATTTTAGGAAATAAGATTTTCTACCTGTAACGTGGATCGTTAATAATCATTTTCATTGCTTGTTCCCATGATGCATTGGAAGGAACACCCTGCAAAACACATTTGGTTCTATTTCACTATACATCCTATTTAATATAGTGGATGTAGTACAGGTTAAATCATTTTATTCCTATCACTATATACAGAAGCCCAAGATGTCAAACAATTGCCCCATTTAGTGTAGTTTAGAGTGACTGTGAAAAGCCTGCAGCTGGGCTTCATATCTCCTACTTCTAAAGTATCACGTTCCAAAATACGTCTCCTATTACAGTGCTTTACCTTGTCTTTAAGCAACTCTTTGAAGAACTGTTTTGCTTCTTCCTTTGTGCTCCAGCTATAAAACTTCTTCTCGGGTTCTGCTATTCCACCATCCTCAATTTGGAGCGGCTCACTGCACAAACGTATTGATTTAAAAAATAGCATGTAATGAACACTCTAATAGGTTAATAACGCAGCGCAGAAAGCTTCAGGGCACAACATTTATAACAGCGCAAATTAAAAACCGAGAAAAGCGAAAAGAAAATGGGGACAAAAACAACTGTACACTCTTTGCTTGTCAAAATGCCACAAAAGTCTTGTATCCACAGTAAAAGGACAGGCAGCAACTTCTGTATAACGAGGGCATTCTAGCTGTGAGTAGTTACCTTTAATTCAGAGCACAGCGTTTCTCCCTTATCTTTAGCAGAACTTCAGACATCCATGTTAAAGAGGGTTTGGGGTGGGGGGGCACTTTGTACTTTATACAGTTACATAACATTTACTAAAAATGTTGAATACCCCAAATATATATTTATATATATTATATTTACTGTGCCCCAGATCCGCTTTACCTATTAATGACATCTTTCTGATACACAGTGCTATCCTCCTTTGGGGCTTCGGTTTCGGTGGAGTCAGTGGGCTCGGGTATAGCGGACTGTGAGGCTGCCATCTCCTCGGTAGGTGTCATTTCTGCGTCAGAAGAAGCGGCAGTTGAAGGACTGGACACAGCAGACTGGATTTCGCGTTCAGTGCTGGAACAAGAAACAGATTCCAGTTTAAATTATTCTCAAAACCTCAAGTATGTGTCTCCTGCTTTGGGCTTTGACAGATATGGTCTGGGACTCGCCAGCGGTGCCCCACACACTCCCTGTATATTTCATCTGTCCATTAAGCTTCCTTCAAAATCGTGGACCCCTAGAGCATATATTACACATTAAGAGCATATTATTATTATCTTTTATTTATATAGCGCCAACAGTTTACGCAGCGCTTCATACAATACATATATTCAAGGGGTCTGACAAGACGAGAATTGACAGACTAAGACAGACCGACACATTAGGTGGAGAGAGCCCGGCTCGCAAGCTTACAATAGCATTAATAGTTTAATACAATACATAGCTTAATACAATAAAATGTCCCCAGGAAGAACTGGTTAATGGATTGTATAATGGGAACGCACATACAGTGCAGAAAATATGAGACAAGCTCAGATGAGAATGGAGGGCATTTAAACAACCTGCCCTGGAGTGATTCTCTGCTTGTGCTAATTTCATATTTTTTGGAATGTTATAAAGGAAAAGACAGCATTACAGACACTGAGTGCATTTAGTCCACAAAATCACAGCAGCCGAGAGGCTCGTATTTATCTATTGTGTAAAAAATATTTGAAACATCTCAGATTATTCAGGGTAAAACCCTGGATCCGTTTGTGTGACTCACCCGACTTTCTCCTCAAGTTTTATCAAAGCTGTAAAAGAAACAAAGCTGTTATTCTCATAACAAGAATAACCCTGACCCTAACATGCCTGCTATTACAGACCCTAAAATTTACATTTCCAGAGGTACTCACAATTAGAAACGCAGGAATGCTTTTGACATACCAGTAGCAAAAGTTATGTGTATATGTGTGTGTGTATATATATATATACGATGTCAAAACATAGAGTATTGCAGAGTATGCGGTGATACCTTTTTTATTGGACTAACATAATATTAAAAAGACAAGCTTTCGAGAGTTATCCTCCCTTCATCAGGTCTGAAGCAATACTGATCAACATGATAGAGGTTACAACTTAAAACAAGAGACAAGTGGAGTTTGAATGATACCTTTATTGGCTAACTGAGTAAATATAGATTGCAAGCTTTCAAGACCTCTCAGGTCCCTTCATCAGGCATGTTATACAATAATGTGAAAAACCTCTCTTTAAGTATCAGTCAAACAGTATGGTTACAATTGGGAAGCAGATAAGCAGATACTGTAACCATAACAGTATGGTTACAATTGGGATAGCAGATTATCTGCTTCCCAATTGTAACCATACTGTTTGACTGATACTTAAAGAGAGGTTTTTCACATTATTGTATAACATGCCTGATGAAGGGACCTGAGAGGTCTTGAAAGCTTGCAATCTATATTTACTCAGTTAGCCAATAAAGGTATCATTCAAACTCCACTTGTCACCTGTAATTCTACGGCTAACACGGTACCAACTCTCATCTTTTAACTTAAAACAAGTGAAGGTATAAGAGGGGGGGGTTGAGTGGGGTGTCGTAAATAATAGGTCTGGAGGTGAGAAATGCAGAGAGGTAGAGCGATAACCCAGGGACAGAACAAATAAACTTAGGGAACCAATAACCACAGTAAAACATCAAAGATAACAGCAATTACACATTGGATGACTAGATGAAGTTCATATGAAGTTCTGGTAGTGTGTAAGGAAACCAGAATCCACATTAAGTCCCTCTTTTATGGTGTTAAAATGTGCAATCATTTTCATCTCAAATGTTTTTCTTTCCTGAGAGTCTCTGAAATTTCCTTTGAGTACTTTAATTTTTAGGTTTTGGATGGAGTGATTGTTCTGTGTGAAATGATGTCCTACCGGGGTGCAATATTTTTCTTCCTCATGGTTTTTGATGGAGCTTCGGTGCAGGTTCATTCTAAGGTGCAGCTTAAGCCCAGTTTCTCCAATGTAGCCCCCTTTGTCACATGCAGAGCATTGTATCATGTACACCACGTTTGCCGATGTACATGAGTAAGAGTCTTTGATGCTGTATGTTTTGTTGTTGTGACTGGCTGTGTTGCTGTCACATATATGTTGGCAAAGTTTGCAGCGGGATTTGTTGCATGGTACAGTGCCATTCTGTGTATGCTCCTGTTCTGGGGCCAGTTTGCTGCGCACTAATCTTTTCCTCAGGTTTGGTGGTTGTTTGAATGCCAGTATTGGGGGCTGAGGGAATATTTGAGAATATCGGCTGTAGGTCTTTAATAATTTTGCGGATTTCCTCAAGAGTTGGGTTGTAGGTAACTACCAGAGGGTTCCTGCTTGTTTTATCCTTTTTTTTTTATTCTAGAAGCCTTTCCCGTGGTGTCCTTACAGCAGATTTAATTTTTTTGGATATAGTTTTTTCCTTGTAGCCCTTCCTCTGAAATGACTCTGCCAGCGCGCCCAGGTGTTTGTCTCTGTCCTGAGTGTCAGAGCAGATACGGTGGTATCTTATGGCTTGGCTGTAAATGACACCTTGTTTAGTGTGTTTGGGATGAAAGCTTGAATTGTGAAGGTAGCTGTATCTGTCTGTGGGTTTTCTATACACGGAAGAGTGAAGAAAGCCGGAGGTGACAGTTATAGTGCAGTCCAGGAAGCTCACACTGTGTTTTGAGAAATTCATTTTGAGTTTTATAGATGGGTGGAATGAATTGAATGATTCGTGGAATTTAAAAGGTTTTCTTCTCCTTCTGTCCATATTATGAAGATGTCGTCGATGTAACGATAATAATTATGCGGTTTGTGGGGGTGAGTGGCTAGGAATCTCTGTTCCAAGTCAGCCATGAAAAGGTTGGCATATTGCGGTGACATTTTGGTGCCCATGGCTGTCCCGGTCATTTGTAGGTAGTTAGTGTCATAGAACTTGAAATAGTTGTGTGTCAGTATAAATTCTATGAGCTTGGCGATGGTTTCACTATCATATTTTTGTGTGGCATTGCTGGAGGAGAGGAATTTAATGCAGGTCTCAATACCATCTTTATGGGGGATGTTGCTATATAAAGACTCCACATCCATGGTTGCAAGTATTGTATTGGCAGGAAGGTTACTAACTTGGCTCAGTTTATTGAGAAAATCAGTGGTGTCCTGTATAAAGCTCTCAGTTCTGATAACTAGGGGCTTAAGAATGTTTTCTATAAGGCCAGATATAGATTCGGTAAGAGTTCCCATACCTGTAATAAGGGGCCGCCCTGGGTTGCCTGGCTTGTGGATTTTGGGCAGCATGTAGAAAGTGCCTATTTGAGGATTTGAAGGCACAAGATTTTCCAATTCTTGTTGCATGTGTTTTGAGAAGGATCTGATAAGTTTGATAAGATCTTCTGTATATTCCCTGGTGGGGTCCTGGTTCAATTTTTTGTAGTAGAATTCATCTGCCAATTGTCTATTTCCTTCTGCCATGTAGTCCTGGGTGTTCATGATGACTACTGATCCGCCTTTGTCAGCTGGCTTGATGATTATGTTTTTATTATTCATTAAATTATTCAAGGCATTTCTTTCTGAAGGTAGGAGGTTGTGTAGCATTTTTTTCTGTTGTGTGGTAGCGAGGGATGCTGCTCTTGTGTGGAAGCTTTCAATGTAGTTGTCCAATTTCATATTACGTCCTGTTGCAGGTGTAAAGTCTTTGTTCTTTTTTCTCTCATTTTTAACAGGACTGGATGTGGTGTTTTCTTTCTCAAAGAAAAATTCCTTAAGCCTCAGTCTTCTAAAAAATTCCTCCAAGTCTGAGTATAATTGAATGTGGTCCAGGTTTGTTCTTGGACAAAATGTAAGCCCCTTGGATAGCACTATTTTCTCAGGTATTGATAGATTATGATTGGAGAGGTTGACAATTTCTCAGAAGACCCCATAGTGAAAAAAATATTCCCTCAGCCCCCAATACTGGCATTCAAATAACCACCAAACCTGAGGAAAAGATTAGTGCGCAGCAAACTGGCCCCAGAACAGGAGCAGACACAGAATGGCACTGTACCATGCAACAAATCCCGCTGCAAACTTTGCCAACATATATGTGACAGCAACACAGCCAGTCACAACAACAAAACATACAGCATCAAAGATTCTTACTCATGTACATCGGCAAACGTGGTGTACATGATACAATGCTCTGCATGTGACAAAGGGGGCTACATTGGGGAAACTGGGCTTAAGCTGCACCTTAGAATGAACCTGCACCGAAGCTCCATCAAAAACCATGAGGAAGAAAAATATTGCACCCCGGTAGGACATCATTTCACACAGAACAATCACTCCATCCAAAACCTAAAAATTAAAGTACTCAAAGGAAATTTCAGAGACTCTCAGGAAAGAAAAACATTTGAGATGAAAATGATTGCACATTTTAACACCATAAAAGAGGGACTTAATGTGGATTCTGGTTTCCTTACACACTACCAGAACTTCATATGAACTTCATCTAGTCATCCAATGTGTAATTGCTGTTATCTTTGATGTTTTACTGTGGTTATTGGTTCCCTAAGTTTATTTGTTCTGTCCCTGGGTTATCGCTCTACCTCTCTGCATTTCTCACCTCCAGACCTATTATTTACGACACCCCACTCAACCCCCCCCCTTATACCATCACTTGTTTTAAGTTGTAACCTCTATCATGTTGATCAGTATTGCTTCAGACCTGATGAAGGGAGGATAACTCTCGAAAGCTTGTCTTTTTAATATTATGTTAGTCCAATAAAAAAGGTATCACCGCATACTCTGCAATACTCTATTTTTTGACATCGTGTCTACTGGACTAATACAGCTTCACCCTTTTACACATATATATATATATATATATATATATATATATATATATACACACACACACACACACACATATATATAATTTGACTGACAGGTATGCATGTTCAATCCTGGGCAAAATCAGCCAATGTTAATAAATGTACGTGACTACACAGTCTAAAGTAATGTATACACAATAGGGAGCTTGCTTAAGAGAACAGCAGCAATTGTATGTAAAGACCAATTCTGGGGAAACATTATATAAATGGCAAATTCCCTACAGCAACCAATCAATAGCCCCCACATAATCTTCTAAAATCACTGAGTTAGGGAAATGGTTTTGTTTTGTGTAATTAACATGTTCTACTGTATTTCTTAGCTATAAATTAATATCACCTTATTTTAAATAATTTTGCTTCTATCTGTATGATATTCTCCATTTACTAGTTTCATCGGCATTTGACGTTTTTTTTTATATGTGTGTGCAGTTCTGCAGGTTGGTTACCTTCTAATTCCTCCAAGTCTTTGGGCTTGGTCCAGCGTGACTCTTTGGTCTGGGAGTTATAGTAGTAGGATTTTCCTGTATCAGACTTGTATTCCTTCCATGGACACTGAGAGAGAAGAAGCTGTAGAGACAGATAACATTTTGTCCACAGGCTTGGCTATGGAAGCAATCAATCACATCTAGTTGGTTTTATGTCCTACTGAGGGTAGAGTGCAACTGGATGGCTGAGATACAAACCTAGGTTGTCACATAGATACTCACAGCATAGCGATGGTATTTTAGTGGTGTATCGCTGTACACAATTACACACTAAATGTTGATTTACAAAAGAATATAACTACAAGACACTGTCTTTGTCTGTTTTGACTTCAACACATTGTTTTAAAAGCAAACAAGACATTGATGATTCTGCCTTAGCCTAAACATTAAGAAAGGAAGACAGCATCAGCGGATGGGTAGACTGGACATAAAGTGCTGGTGGTTATACTCATTATACTACAGTGCTCACTATACGTGGATATATGTGCCATCGTGTTGTATCAGTCTGGAACGTGCTCTCTCTTCACCTCTGTTTTGGATTTCATCTCATCTGGCTTCTCCCAGGTAGACTGCTTGGTGTCAGCGTTGTAGTAGTAGGTACGTCCATCTGGTGCCTTGTGCTCAGTCCATAAGGTTTTCTATCAATGCAAACATAGGTGTACGAAAATGAAAAACCTCATGCTGCTAAATATCTATTTTATTATTGCCAAAATTAGAGCCACATCTGAAACGGAGTGTGAAATTACAAAAGGCATCTTTCTATTATTACCAATAATTACAGGGTGTCCTACTACAACTCCTAGCAACCAATGCCTGCCTTGAGCCCTCTGTGGATATAGATGTTATTTTCCAGAATACAAAACTGCCCTCTTCTAACTTTCGGCATCCAAAACCCTTTGTTTTGTGGCCTTATACTAGGGAGAAAAAAAATAGAACTGATTAATGAACCACTGACTGAATAAATCCACCAAATCTATAAACGTATTAAGCTGCCAAGTAATTGCATTAAAATGATAATTGTGCACTTAAATGAATTGCTAAAATAAATTAAAACTGGATTCAAACAGCCTGTATGAAAATAAGTGTTCAATGAAGCGTATATATGTGTGCCAACATGCAGGGTATTTGGACTGTACTGGACTCTGCAGCTAAGTAGGGTGGAAATAATTTCTTTAAATACAAGATTATTAGTGATAAACCTTTTTTGGAACATCTTGAGTTGGGGCACCATCGTCCACAGCAATCTTTGGTATCTAGAAGGAAACGTTAATGACAAAAAGTGAAAAAAATGCCACCGAGAATCATGGCAACTCATTGGTAAATATCAAATGATATAACACTCCATGCTGTAGACGTGGAAATATTTCTTGGAACGAAAGAATGTTATTCCCAGTGAGAGGAAAGCCAAATAAGATTAGTGTCAAAAAAAGTTAATGGTTTAAATTAAACTATTAAGTACTATACCTATTGTACCGATAATAACGTAAAGTAAAGACGTTCTTACAACTTCCTTAAGGAATGCCTATAGCACATAGATAACTTGTATTGGAAAAAATATTTAGAATGGATACATTAAGCTGCCCGTTAAATAGAATTACGAGGGGAGATTTCACCGATCAGCTCCATAATCCATTTTATCCAGGTTAGTCCTGCATGTAGCCAAGCAATCTATCCCATTTGCATTTAAATCTTTATCAGAGCCGCTAATAGACACATATCCCCACACAAAAAGTACTACTACTACTGAGATAACCTGGGGAATTGCAGTGATGCATTCTAGTGCAGTTCTAGAATACAACATTGGTTTATGTGTTTACTGTAACATAGTTAATTCACCAAAGAATCTGCTTACCTGGATAACATGTTAAACATGATAATGAGATAATTTTAACACCACCTTACGCAATATCCTTCTTTGACCATGCAAATGTTTGGAGCTGAGATAATAACACTTGTGCGCCAACAAACACTATGAACAGCAAACCCAATATTGTTATTTGTTGTGCTTCATTAACAAGGTTAATAGCGGTGTTTAGTGTGACAAAAAGAGTACAAGAAGCGATGCCTCCTCTAATGTGGGGCACCAGTACCATGCATAAAATATATGGTTGGCTTTATTGTGAAGTGTTTTAGACAAAAACATAAATTTCGGACCAATTCTACTCACAGTAGCCGCTGGTTGTGTCACTGATGCTGTAAAATAAAATAGTGAAATGGTAATCAATTAATTTAAAAGATTTAAAAAAAAAATGCACATTTAGAATAAGGAAAAGCAAAAGCATTAGAGGATTAAAAGGAAAAAGTCTAAGAAAATAATAAGTAAGAAAAAGTTAAGTCATGCAGTAACAACACATTTTTTAATTTGATGATGATAATGAGGAAAGAAATAAAGAGAATTAAAATAAATGAAAATTAAAGAAAATCGCAAGCCCATCCTAATAAAATACTACAAATATTTAAGCGCGCCAGGCTACAGATATCCTTCTTCTAACAGCGGACCTGTTACTCTCCTGCCATACGGGATACTCACAGTTCACAGACTCTGCTCCTGGAGCAGCTGCCTGCCAAGAGAAAAAGTTACATTATTATTTATGGACGCAGGATCCTGCTTATAATTGGAAAAAGGCTGTTAATGATTTACCACACTCGTAGAGGTCCCAGCCTCAAATAAAAGCCTAAGAGTTGGTGTCATCTCAACCTGGATGGCCAGGATAAATTCACAATGAACCTGATGGCAGCACATAATGCTACAAATTACTGTAAACAATTTATGTTTACAGCAACATATACCAACTGCATTCAACACCACTTATAGTATATTAGAATCTATCATAAATGTACTGTCCCTCCAAAGGATGTGTACACATTTGTGCATCACGCTTATAGCAATAACTTTTAAAGACACAAAAATTAATGCTATAAATACACATTTTGGGGATGTCCACTATTCTTTTTTAACATGGGATGTAAAGTTTCTTTTTTCTTGTATTTGGTATTTTTGCAGATATGGCGGTGACAAGTTCCAGGGAGTACATCTTATATTACTAGCAGGGAGATCAATGTGTCTTGTGAAGATGGCACAGTTATCAACATAAAGCTCTCCAAAGACCTCACTGAAAAAGAAAATTCCAGAGAAAAGCAGAAAGCATAGCATAACAATTTACAGCACTGCAACAACCCCACGACATGCTAGCGATCTCTATGTCCAGGTTACTCACTGTTGTAGAAGTGGATGTTACCGCCGGCAGCATCATGGCTGGCATTAAGGGAGGCACTAGACTTGGAAGCTTTGGAGGCAAAAACAGTAAAAGTTATTAGCAAAGTTATAAAGCTCCATCCATGGAATTGCACTCTTAAATTTGAAGGACAACACAAAGAAACTACAAAAGACTTGTGTATTATATAATTTAATGTATTGTTTTATATAGGGCCATCATATTCCGTGGCGCTGTACAATTATTTATAACAGAATAATTTGACTTACAGAAACAGGCAAGGGGGCCCTGCTCCAACAATCTTGATAGATTAGATACAGACAGACAGTGTATAAAGGCGTTGTATGAGAAAAAGCTCCTGGTGGGCCCACCTATAAAGTTCTTTACAAGTTCTCACCAAAATACAAATGAACTGGAAAGAACGACAGCCAAGAAAATATTTCTCATCCCAAAAATATATGTAAAAGTATGTGTGTGTATTGTTCCTGTGTTTGAAAATCTAAATATCACAAACTAAATCCATTGATATATATTTGAGGCCCTCTTTAACCAATTCTAGTTTTGTCATCACCGTTGAATGTATGCATTGGAAAAAGCTTTGTGGAAATTGTTGGCGCTGTATAAATAAACACGTAGGAAGTATCTCAGCGGTTACCATACGACTTATTACAGAAATACTTAAAGATTACACAGGCAAACTTGCTAGTCTCTTCACTTTGTCCTTGATCACAAGGTTAATAAAATGTTAGGCTAAGATTCAGACATTTACAAGGTGAGGGACTGTTAGTGTGGTTGAAGGATAGCTTTCCAGCTGATGACAGGACAGACCAAGCAATAGGTGATCTGTAGCTGCACAAGCCCTAGAAGAATTACCATCTGTTTACTCAATTTAGAGATCTACCCAAACTGTAGTTACAGTGTTAAGTGACAATACATTAAAGTAACTCAATCTACTTCGTTTTATCCCATCCGCAAAAGCTAGATCCTTCTTGACCATGGGGATGGCAAAGAACATCCTCCCGTCTAACCCTCTGATGACAGATTGGTCTCCCCTCTGTCAGCTGGAGCCAGCATTGTTATGACAGTGTTTAAATGCCCGGAAATCCGTTCACGTCTCCATTTCCCGCTGTGTCACATATGACAGTAGAAAAAGAGACCTCGCAGGTCTGTACAAAACCTGTTGTGATCTCTGATGACCCCCACCTGCTGACGATCAATCAAAAAAGAACGGCTGCAGCACAGAACGAGATCACACTTCAAAAAAGAGGGAGCATTTTTGTTGTTGTTGTTGATAAAAATAAAACCTAAATCGTTATGGGACACCTGTGATGTTTAGGGATAACTGGTAATAAGTCTATAAAGACTCTGAGGGTGGTGCAAAAAAAAAAAAAAAAGGTAAAAAAAATAAAATGAAAAAAGGAGTAAATAAAAGCAAAAAAACCCCAAAACATCCTGTACCCCTCCAAGTAAAAATATGAGATAAAAAAACCTTGTTGTCCAATAGGTTTAAAAATAGAGCTGCAAAGGAACGTTTTGGCTCTCCAAATATATAAAAAAATGTATGTTATGTGATATAAAGCTGGAGATGTTTCTAAACATAAATTGGGTATCTCTCTGGCAGCAGCAGCTATCCTAGATTTTTTGTTATTAAATGTTGTTTTACATATTAATATTATTTTAAATAAAAGCCCTGATTCTTGTAAATGTAAAACAAATGGTCATTTAGGGGTTAAGATTGAGATCAATAGTAATACATCTCAAGATGCATGGAATGATTTGCTGTACCTGAGCAATAGGTGGTGGGCCTGCCATGGGAGGAATCATCGGTGGCATCATGGCATGTGGGATTGGAGGCATTGCTGGAGGCCTTTGTCCAATTGGAGGCAACCCGATTGGAGGAAATGGAGGTGGAAGCCCTGGTGGAGGCATCTGTAAAATGTAATGGTAAGCAATTAGCGGTAAACTATCCTTCTTTACATTGCATTAACATACCATGATCAAGGACCTACTAGCCTGACATGCGCTGGAGCCAAAATCAGTTTCTTAGTCTCAGGTACGTGTTACATTATATTTATTTATATAGCGCCAGCAGATTCTGTAGCGCTGTTACAATAAGTGAAATAATTTAAAATAACACACAATAACAAACCGGTACAAAAAAAAAAAAGAGAAGATGGCCCTGCTCTTGTGGGCTTACAATCTGGTCCAAATAGGGTTCTTCTAAAGAGATCAAGATAGTTCACCAGTTGAGACCAGTTGGTAGAAACTAGTTCTTTTTAGAGGTACTTGCTGGATTCTGAGTGTTCAGTCCCCACAAAAACCTTCTCATTCAGTGCGAACCTTACAGGTTAGCTCTCATCCCCGGGGCAAAGGAAAGACAGAGAATGGTACTTGCATATATGTTATCATCAGCTGTAAGGCAGCAGGGTCACAGCAAAACTACAGTGTTTCCATGAGAATCTTATGCTTTAAGAACTAAACCTGGATGATGCTGATACCCTAGCCTGCCTTAAACATGTCCATGGCAATGCTTAAGCCACCATGTTTCTGGATTCATCGCTGTACCCTACTGCAAAAAGCCCTCAGCGCTCAACTAGGAGAAAACTCCATGTAGCTTGTACACATCTGCTGTTAAATATATACACAAAAACAATATTTCACATAATTATTATGCTCTTTTATTTATATAGCGACAACAATTTACACAGCGCTTTTTACAATACATATATTCAAGGGGTATGACAAGACGAGAATTGACAGACTAAGACAAACCGATACATTAGGTGGAGAGATGAGAACACTATATATAAAATAAAAGATAACAAGGCAGTCAACTTTGAAGTCAATCTACTGTAAGAAGGCTCCTCAAAATGTTTCTTATACTGCAGGGGACAATGAAGCAAACACTGGAATTAATGACACAGAAACATTGAAAATGTTCCAAAAATAGCGAGTCCTACATAATCTGTAGTAGAAAATCTTCTAGTTCAGAATGTATGGATTTTAAGAAGCAATGCATGAATTGCCGGAGCTATATACAATAAATAAAACATGATAAATAATAATAATAATACAATAAACACTTACAAATGGTGGGGGCATCAAGGGAGGAGCAGCTGGGAATGGAGCCGCCTGCCCAAGTGGAGCTGTTCCTGACTCTGGTGCTGACTATAAGCAAAAAGAAAAATAGCCATTATTACTTTGCCCAAATCTTCTGTACATGCAACATCTTTTTTTTTTACATTAGTATTAGAATCATTTTTATACCATCTATACGCTCGAAAAAAAGTTACATTTGATCTTAGCATGTTAACCCCCCCCAAAAAAAATGTAAAAATGAAGCTGAATACAGTATATGGGGAAAGTTGGCTGTATAGTATGAAATACATGAATTCAGTTCAGTGGCAATTGTAATAGGTGTATTTATCAACTACCCTTTAAAAAATCCTTTTTTGTCTTTTGGTGCAACTGTCGAAATGTTGCATTCTATGTATTTGTAAAGTGAACTATATGGATATGTCTGAAAGATACTCAAACAAAAAGAGTATAGCCGAAAACATTTTAACCCTAAAAATAGCAATTATTTTTTCATGCCATAGCCTATTTGTGAATTTACAGAACTGTGACTTCTTATAGGAGAAAGAAGTGATTTAGAAGTGATAAAGGGTTAATAAGCGTTTCTACAAGGGTATCCCTACATTATCACCCCAACAAGTCTAACAAACTGTTTGGATACGTCCCCCGGAAATACTCCTAATACCCAACTGTATGGCTTTTAGGATGAGCGACTCGCTTCCCGTTACACGGAGCGCTTGTAACACATTGTCCCGTTATAACTGCCCCATTCTAAGGATGCTTTGCACATCTATACCAACTCATTTACTAAATCACCCAATAGATTGTAAGCTCCCCAGACCGGGCCCACTTCTCCTTCTGTACCAGCACGTTTTAACGCATGTTAACGTTATTGGCAATATTTTCACTGCTGGCGCCATATAAATAAACGTAATGTAAATAATACTTTTCTTGCCCGATTAGTACCCAATGGTCCCTTTGGTTCCCCACGCATCTGACGCCCTGTTATATGGTTAAGTAATTTTTCTCTGTTGCAGATACTGAACATGGGAATCTGCATTTCTTACAACATACATTACACCAGAGCACCTACAAGCCCAATATCGGCATACAGCACATAGGTTAGTGCTCTACATGTACAGATGGCACACAATACATTTGCAGCCTCACCCAGCCCCGGACTATGGATCATTACTACCCAAAGCTTCCCTCTTGCCCCTTATATACAGGGCAGTAACCGGTGCTACCCCTACACAGAGTCATATTCGGAATTTCAAGTCGGTTCTTTTCGTATTGTGTATCTTTCACCAAAACAGAAGGCCCTCCCAGCTTCCGTCCCCTTCCCATTAGCTGCCCTCAACCCCAAATTGGCATCCCCCCGCTCCCTTCCCCGGTAACCGGGACCATGATAAACAAAGCTCCGTTACCATCCCCGCTCTAGCCGAGACCCGCCGCAGGCTCCGCCCCTGCAACAAGATGCGCTCTCATTGGCAGAGAAACGTGGAGGGAGGCGGGTTCTTGACTGTAACCTGTTCTGTGCCAGAATCGGAGCGCATCCCACGGACTAGACAAGGAGTCGGTTTATAGGGAGGATTCCTCTGTGTGTTCAGTTGCTTAGTGCGCTGACTGAGCATGATGAGAGTAGCACCTAACAGGAAATGTAAACACCCTTTAACAGCACGCAGGGGTTGAGTAACTAGTTGAGTCTTAAAGCAGAGCACAGAAACACACCGTGTGACAGGCGATATAAGGCTAGAGAGATCGCACTTAAAGGGAAAGTACTATGGATAATAACAATAAAAAAAGAACCGGCCTACCTGTTTCGATACTATTTATACCGGGATATGCGCCAACAGGAGACTGACAGCTGTTGGTGATATTCCGTGTATGGTGACGCAAACTCCAATTACACGAGCAAGAATGGCTGCTGGCACCGTAAGGTGTACATTTCACGTGTTCCTGACCAGCACACGGTATAAAGCATACACCGCAGTATGTAATATGTATAACTTTCCCGGGTTTATACATCTCACGTACTGCAGCATGTCAAATCTGTGTCAGTCCTGGAAAACATGGCTCGTGGGGTCAGCAACATGTACAAATTAGATCACGTTTAAACACATAGCCTCTGAACAAGGAAGGGAATTAGACCTCACAAAGGCAGATGCCCCAGAATAAAGGTGGCATGGTTGGGGAAAATATCCCCCATCTTGTGTCTACCTCATGAGATGCGCCGTGCCTGTCACCTACACAGCGTTTGGGGCAGGCTATGTCCAGCTACATATATATCGTAAGTTTAATGAGGGGGTTGGGCGTTTCAGAAAACTAGGTTTTTTTTGTTACTTTTTTTTTTATAAAGTTAAGAGGCAGCCACGTGTTTTCATGCACAGCACTGGCTCATGATGTCATATCCTGCCAATTACTAGCAAGGACAAGAGAGAGGGAAGTTCTTGGGGCCATCTTGGGTCAGGCATAAGGCAGCGCCTAACTTAAATACCTCTATGGTTAAGGTTGACATACACAGGGAAATAACGGCTTGGTAAGTGTGTGCACGCTTTACGGTTGGAGTGGCACAATGGGTGGGTTGGCCAGCAGGGGTGCCAGATGGCCAGTCTGGGCCTGGCCTAATTTGCAATGAAAAAATATAAATAGGTTTCCCTAGGGAGTGTAGGGTGTATGTGGTCACCAACTAAATATAACTAGAGCAAAGCTCCAAATGCTGGCATGCCTTCCCGAGGAAAATATGTGCGCAGATCCCTGGCGCAGGATGTATTTTATTTTCATCTAGCTGGCACTCACCGCTTACCTCAACGACTGTAACATCAAGATAGCCAGGAAGTTGAGTCGATACCTCCCTGAGAAGAGATTCAGCAATGTCAAAGTAAAAAGTATATTCCATGTGGAGGAAAATGTTAGGACAAGAGATCACAAACCTACAGGGACAGAGACTTAGATGTGATGCAATGACGTTTTTCATTGAGATGGAACATAAAACGTGGTAGAGGATAATACAGCAAGGGAATAATTAACATAGGTATAAGGCTATTCTGAAGACGAGACCACATAACGTTGCGGGTGTCGGGTGCCGGGGCAGTTGAAGAGATCACAGCTCTCCCTTTAACAAGCTCAAAATGAAGGGAGTGCAAGGTCTGTTCCTTCAGACCTCTGCTTCAGCATTCCCTAACGCTGTGCGCTGGCGATTGATGCTGAGCGCCAGAATATGATGTCATGTGCTGGGATTCAGCATGGGCTGTGGACAAAATGATCACTTGCTGCCTGATATATATCACCCACTGACAGGTGCCATGACAACAAGATTATCAGTGTTATTCCTTTCACCTGTCAGTGGTCATAATGTTACGGCTGATGGTTGTAATTTGTTTGGGTACGCTGAGAGACGTTATGGTTGAACAGAGACGCACAAAATGTAAATGTGTACCAAGTTAAAGTAACCATGTAGTCACCCCACATTAGTAATATTGTGCTTAGGAAAAAATGCTTCCGAAAGTGAAAAGCCTTACATTTAGTATAAGGAGCGGTAGGCATTCTGTGTTAAAAAAAAAGTTTGCTGGAAACAAATCACAAATGGTACGTACTGGTAAGCTATTTGTTGGCTACCATGTGAATAAATAAATAGTGACTTTTATGAATAAACACTTTTGCTTTTAGTCTTAAAAGGTGTTCTTGCTACTGACTCTTACCAAGCACCAGCTCTGGCGTACATATTCTCCTTATAATGACAACTATAAAGGAATATAAAACATAACAGGTATTTGCTACTCCCTAATAAGTCTTTATTAGACATCAGAACTAGCCTGTCTTCAGTACGTATTGTTTGTGGTGTGAAGTTTTCTATTTTATGAGGACCCTTTGGAATTACCAGTATTTTTTTGTCTTCAAATATATGATCTTTATCAAATTACAATAAAGTGCAAACACAATCTGTTTTAATTAACAACGCACAAATTATTGTATTGTTTTTCTCTATATTGAATGCATCATTCAAACATTCACAGTGTGGGTTGGAAAAAGAATGTGAACCCCTAGACCAACCACTTTAGGGCTGCAAAAACGAATCGCTAAAATCGATTATAATTGATAATGAAAATCGTTGCCAACGTGACCCTGCAAAGAACCCAACAACAAACAAAGGAGTTACAAACTCAGCCCCTTTTCTGCTAAAGGTTATAGTTAAGATTAAATATGGGTCCAGGGATTAACATCTAGGGGTCCTCGTATGTATATTTGAGGTGCCCCCATTTTTCCTAGCAGAATGACACCAGACAAGGTTGGGGTATCTCCAATTGTTTAGGAGAAAAACAAAAGTCTGCAGTGTTAGATCACAGACTGACCATGTAAGGTCTTTATGGAAAGAGGAAATTCTGACAAGTCTGAATCTGAAAATATAACCTTTATATCAGATCCATACTCAATAGGTGTCAAATAGGTGCCCCTATGCCGTAGCCACTCCTACTCTTCCGCCCTGTTCATCCCGGAGGCCGGCCTGAAAGCTGACCTGCAGTCAACAGGCATAAAGTATCCTGTACTTGGAAATTAAGGTGTGCTTATTTTGGGGGCCAAGATCTAATTTTGCAATAAATCGCCAACTTGCCGGAAGTTCCTCTGGGAATAGAATCAAGTACTTCTGTAAGTAGGATTTCTATTAATTGTTCTCCCTTTTATTTTTACCTGTTTGGTGTGAGTAAATTAATATCTATTTTTTTATATGTACTGTGAATTTCATAATAAATCATTCATTTATAAAGTTCCTGCCTTTGTCTGATTTAAGAATCACATTTTCCTTGAAGAGATTTATTTAATAGTCTGTAGTTTGCATAGATGCTTGGCTAATCTGTATGTTCGGGTTTCTTTTATAAACTATTTGGGAACAGTAGATTAGGTGCAAGATGAGCGTTTTAACCAGGTTTAGTTTGGTGGCAGCATTACCTATCTTTATATTAGAGTGGGGGGGGGGTGTAAGCGGGGCGTTTAATCATTATTTTCTGGTCTAGTGAAGACAGATAGTGATTTAGACCCTCTTACAGCTAAAATAAGTCACGTGCCCGCTTGGAGTAGCGCGCATTCGCAATTAATTCTGTCTACCAGCTGAGGCACAGTATGGGTGATACAGGACAACGACTCTTAGCATCAACTACTCTTGGAATGACCCAGTCAGAGCCCAGACCTTAAAACATTAGAGATGCTGTGGAATGACCTCAAGAGAGACGTTCCCACCAGACCAGACATCCTGGAAATATGACTGAGCATAAGCAGTTCTGTAAGGAAGAATGGTGTAAGTTCCTCCTGGACATTGTGCAGGTCTGATCTGGAGCTACCAGAAGCACTTGTTTGAGGTTATTGCTGCCAAAAGAGGGTTGACCAGGTATTTAATCCAAGAGTTCACTTACTCTTATAACCAGCACTGTGAATGTTTAATGGGTGTATTTAATAAAGACATGAAAATCTGTCATTGTTTGTGTGTTATTAGCTTAGATGTAGATCAGATCACATTTTATGAACAATTAATGCAGAAAACCAGTTAATTCCAAAGGGTTCACTTATGCTTTCATGCCACTGCTTGGGCCAGGCCGTCGGCTCTGTTAGGGGACAAAGACTGTCCAGATGGGTCAGAGGAGAGCATTCATGCTGGCTGTGGGTTCATGCTATGGAAGTGGGCTAAATAATGAAAACACACTCCAGAAAAGCAGAGAGATGGTAAAGTTGGTATCTGTATAAGGATTATGTATCTGTGAAAAAGCAGGCATGTCATGGTTTATTCACCTATTTCCAGACTTTTTTAAATGCCCAGTGATAAACCTTGGAGTGCCAGAGCACTTCTTATCACTAAATGGTCTGTAACACAGAAAAGGTTTGCTGCCTGATCGCTACTATCATGTAACTTGGTTTTGCACTGACGTGTCTAGACTTCAGGAAAGAGCACAGTGATATAGTGATCCGCACACAACTTTATTGTTTGTAAGACATATATTATCTTAGATTATTGAAATTAAATGAATGTATAATATCTATGTACATGATAGGTATGCTTTTAAAGGATTCTTTTTTTTGTGAACCACAAAGTGATTACCCCAGTCCATCAAATAATCCACAGTCCTAAAGAGCCAAGGTGTCTTTGATGAGTCTCCTCATTGTTGTTGTGACAGATGTTCCAAGTGAGTCAGTAATCTGATAGGAGATTTTGTACAGATAGGGCTGCACATCTTTAAGACTTGTGTCAAACACATTGTCCACCTCTGATTGAGTTGGCATTTTTGGCAGGTACTCGTGCCTGTTCATGACCTCCACAATGTTAATGATCTTTTCACCGAGTTTTTCTCCCACCTTCTCTCGACAGATCTGACGCTCCTGCTCGTTAGCCAGTGAGACGACATTGACTTTGATTGTCCACACCTCCCACGGGATGCATTCGTCTGAGAAAGGCCAACGGGACTTCTTTTTCTGATAGAATTCTAGGGACACCTGGCCAATGCCATCACTTCCAGAATTTCTTAGTGCATCCTAAAAACAGCAAGAACGCATTGTGTTATTTAACATACTGTAACACCCATTAATAACACGTTTTACAAGGTGTCACAGTGTACCAGATAAAAGGATGTTGAACCTATAACCCATTTTTCAAAATGCAACAAGTAAATTCAACACAAGTGTTAGCGCTTGTAAATATTTTGGTTTAATATTACACAGTCCCAATATATAAATATATACTGTTTTGCATGATATTCAAATTAGTCAGCATCCTAGCATGTTTATTAAGCTTCCACAATTACAGCATGGAACAGATGCTGCTGGCGTCAGGGCTGAATCCAGCCTCCAGCGAGCCATGTGCTTGGAGCAAATGTACTGCGTGCCATGGCCCCTGAATGACTAGGATCATTTACCAAACCAGTGATGTCCAGAACCAGAAAAGACTACACCTGTAGACTCGGGGTCAAACCCAGAGAGTTCCCAGTTATGATTATTTAACGTATTTGAACCTCTCCCATACTAATTACAGGCATATAGAGTGTTGCTGCATAAAAGTAAATACTGTATTGGACTTATTTTCCAAGGAAATTGGGTCAGATGCATTCATCTGTGCTGTAACGAACTACTCATCACTTTGCTAGATCCAAATACATGTAAATAGGCCTACTGACACCAATAAACTATATTGTATGATAATTTTATCATTAACAAAAGAGCGCACTCACCTTAAATTCACTAACTGCTTTGCGGAGTGCTCTGTCCAGTTCATCTGATGATACTCTGACGTAAGTAAACTCTATGAAATCGCAGTCAATGTCCTGGGTCCCCACTGTGCCAATGGAATAGGTACCTTCCTTTTTATAGTGAAATTTGCCAGTGCTACGGTGCAGGAGTATAGTGTGCAGAACAGCTAACATCGCCTCTTCTACCTGTCGGCCCTCCACCGACACCTCCAACACCTCCGAACGACAATTCATCCTCGGCTTCAAAAGTGAGAACCCCCCGTGTCCAGCGATTAGGTCTCTGTCTGTAAAAAGGCAAAACTTTTAAAATTTACAACCCAAACATTCCCAAAGTTCTGTATTTTCTAAAGTCTCAAAGTGGTTTGTTAACTAAACCAGGACTTTACAACTCACAAAGTTCACTGTGCAACGCAACAGCTCACCTTGAGTGAGCTTCTCCTCCGGCCGTAGGTTGTATGTAGTTAATCAGCGAGATCTCTATAACTACGCATTATGCAGCATTCGTGCAGAACTGTCAGGATTACTCATTAGTAACGAGATGTGAAAATACAGCACATCTTAAAATACAGTCTAAAGTTTTCCCAAAATGCTGCCACCCTTTGAGAAGAACACATTGAGGGGAATACCACACCAATGTAACCATCTACTAGAAGAGAACTTTGTAGCACTTAGATTCTGATTAGACACCAGCATTGGCTATTTATTATTTTATATCAATATCTTGAAAAAAAACCCCCAAAGGAACCCCCAAAAAGTTCCATTCTAAATAGAGTTATCATACATGTTGGACACATCTTCTCTGCTCTGGATACATCTCAATAATAAACATATCTTATATCGTAATATTGAGGCACATATTACTACATCATCAATCCATACAAGGAGCGTGACTGCTTATATTTAGTACACATATGCGACCATTATGTAGGTCAGGTTTTACTTACGACCCGAAAACCTGTTATATCCAATTTATCATGAGTAAGCAAAACTAAAGAAACGAGACTAAACACCCCGCCGATACCTAATTTAATCAAAACGAAATGTAAAGAAAGCACGACCGTGTACTCGGCGGAGTGTTATTTACATTACAATTTGCCTCATAACGTACCACGGCAGCAGGACACTTCCTTCTCCTGGCAGAACCAAAACAATACACGTCACTGAGTCATACCATTGCCAGGCGACTGTGACTATAAAAACCTTTTCTCGTATAAATAGCGCAGCGATGCGTCTTCTGTCTAATCTCATAGTACTTTAAGTATTTAAAATTTAGAAAGATTTCAAATATAGCCTTATATCTATTTAATTTATGACGTTTTTTTGCAACCCCCCACAACTCACACACCATGGTACGCTCCTTTGGAGACCAGGTCTAAAGGTTTACTTCCCGTTTGCAAGTGTGGACTCTACTGCCCCCACCGCGCGGATGGCACCCCGTGGTACTGCAAGTGAATAGCTCCTGCACACGCTGTTGGTTTGCTTGTACAGATGTTTTGTACTTTGGGTTTTTAGTGTACGATCGAGGGCTACACAGCTGTGTATGAATTTATAACATGAAAACCCCAGTTCAAGCATAATCAATAACCCATTGTACACACTTCTCAATATTTACTAGTGTTATTACAATCTGGCATTGGTGTCAGCAGTCGTTATGGAGACTTTGGATAAAGCTCATTAAACTATACATTGGTACAGGGCCAGGCGCTTCTTGCAGCAGAAGCTCGCATGAGTTGTCCTAACAACTCTCCAGCAGACAGATAAATCACATTCTTCTTTTGTCAGCGGAAAAGATGCCCCAGTAAGACCTTCAATGATACAGATATCATAAAAATGAATACTCGCTACTCCCCAAAACAATAGCTCCCACACCTCCTGTGTGCCGGTGTTTCCCACCATTAAGCTCAGATAATACGGCCCAGATGTATAAGACGTCGCCAGGATCAAACCCCATGCTAAATATAATAGACGATTACCAAATCTATACGACTGGGCCGCAGCGTGATTTACACATTCTCACGTATTCTTACATGCTTTCATTTCAAGCAGATTTGGGGGGAATCCTCGACTGATCAAGCTTTTTGGGGGCACTATATGGATCGATTAAACCATTCGGAAGGTCCTCCTTTAAAAAACTGTTTGGGTAGTGTATATCCATGAAAACTGGTATATTTTATTGTTTAAAAATAGTTTTACCATTGCCAGTGTTTATGATGCCCTTACACTATCTATTTTTCTTCTCTGTATTTTAGACATATCTGGGTTTAACTCCCAGAGTTTGACCCTAAGTGTCAGGTTTTTGACTCAATCTCAGGGCAGATGGGAAGATCCCCAGAGTCACACAGTCTGGAACTGACTCCTTCCTATTGTATGCTGCTTGTATCATATATAAGACTCCCAATTGATATCCCTGCTGACTCTTTATATCTTTAAATTATGATAAGACAATGTTTCCATAAGGACCTCCATTACAGCCATTTGTTGTATAAGTGGGATTTCTTTTGGTTTAATTGTATTTAATTGGTACTGAACTGAATGAGTAATAAGGTTAGTTTTTTTTAATTACCGTATTTGCTCGATTATAAGACGAGGTTTTTTTCAGAGCAAATGCTCTGAAAAATACCCCTCGTCTTCTAATCGGGGTCGTCTTCTAATCAGACCTCAAATAGAGTCTGATTAGGAGACTAAGATCCAGATCCCCCGCACCGCTGCAGGGGACCTGGATCCTCCTGTCTCACCCCCCCCCCCCCATCATACACACACTTACCGGTGCTTCCTGCTGTAATGCCGGGGCAGCGGGCTGACGTCTACGCGATCCGCGTAGACAACGTCCGCTGCAGCCGGAAGGAGGTGTGGCTAGCAGCGGGGGTTGTCTGCGTCCGTCGCGCAAACCTTCCCCGACTGTCAGAGATCAGAGTTCCCCGCACCGGTGCGGGGAACTCTGATCTCTGACAGCCGGGGAAAGTATACGCGACGGACGGATACAAACCCCCGCTGCCAACTCCACCTCCTTCCGGCTGCAGCAGAAGGCGACGTCAACCCGCTGCCCCGGCTGGAAGCACCGGTAAGAGAGGGCTGAGAGGGGAGGGGAGGGGAGAGTGTGTGTGTGTGTGTGTGTTAGTTAAATGGGGGTATAGGGTGTGTGTGTGTGTGTGTGTGTGTGTGTGTTAAATGGGGGCATAGGGCATTTCTGGAGTGGCGTTAAGGGGGCATTTAATAGAGCACTCTGCCTCCTGAAATGCCTTATACACCTATATGCCACTCTGCCCCATAATATGCATTTTAACCCCCTAAATGCCAGAGTGTATAAGGCATTTCTGGAGGCAGAGTGCTCTATACAATGCCTTTTAACTCCCTTAATGCCACTCTGCCTCCTGAAATGCCTTATACCTCCCTATATGCCACTCTGCCCCATAATATGCATTTTAACCCCCTAAATGCCAGAATGGGATATAGGGGTATAAGGCATTTCTGGAGGCAGAGTGGCATATAGGGGTATAAGGCATTTCTGGAGGCAGAGTGGCACATAGGGGGTCAAAAGGCATACCATGGGGCACAGTGGCATATAGAGGGTTAAAAGGCATATCATGGGCCACAGTGCCATATTGGAGTGGCAAGCCTGGGGGCAGATGTGCGTAACTGGGGGACAGGTTGGAAAATACAAGAAATAAAAACAAAAAAAATATTTTTCTCAATCATAGCTTTTATTAAAAAAAATAGTTTACATGAATTAACATTTACTGGTAAAACTTTTTTCCTTTAGGGTCGTCTTATATTCAGGCTTTTTCTTTTTTTCCTAAGTTAATATTCAGATTTTGGGGGGTCGTCTTATAATCAGGGTCGTCTTATAATCGAGCAAATACGGTACTACCGGAGAATATCTAGGATTGGGAAAAACTGCAGTACCATCTGATCCCAGCAGATGTCACTAGAGTACAGTAAATGCATAAATGCATAAAAGTGTATATTAGAGTACTTTGTAAGTAAAAAAATAAAAAGAACCTGGAACTCTAGATCTGCAGTGCACCACCTTCTCAATGGTCAGACGCCTGAAGCCTGTGCTTTTTGCACATGCGGATGAGGGGAGCTGACCGGCAATAAGTATATTACATGTCTGGAGATATGCTCAGCTGAACTCAGCTTGACTCATCTTCTGCAAACCGAGTAAAAGAGCAGCGGTACAAGGGGGCATATGATGGCCAGAGTGTTCCTTTAAAACAAAAAGGTATCTCTGCTTCATTAAAGGAAACATGCAAATGCTTCTAACTGTAGTGACAAGTCACTGATTAGGGTAATGCTAATTGTGTTACAAAGTTACAATGTCGTATTATAAAACTAAGGGTTAAATTGTGCTTTGAATGCAATCGTTCAATAAAATTTTGTTTCTTGTCAAGTTACTTTTGTTACCAACATTAAAAACCTTATTTTTCCCCCCATATGTGGAACTGCAAATATTCACGGATACCAGAAAAATCAGCATCTTTACAGTTACTCCCGCAACAGCTGCTGCAGTTTTTTTTCCTGTTATTAATGCTCATTGCATAATTCCGGTTTATAGATGGACCAGGCAGCTATTCTAAATGAGTGGATCACATAAACCAGTGCCTATGTTTAAGGCAGAAGGGGTAGATAAGAAATATTAACAAGGGAAGGAATAAAAATAAAAAAAGCGTATTTTAAAGATATTCAGATCTATGCAGTAGATAATTGACAGTGAATAAGCTCTTCTTCTCTTCAAAACAGTAGTTTAAGTGAAAGTTTAAGGCCATATCAAAACTTTTTTTCAAGCAGTTAAGAAGTGCTTGCATCTCGACCTTCAATAATCCCACATTGTTACTCAGCAAATGAACATTTCAACTCCCAAATGTCCTTTTAAGAATCCCCCTTCTACATTACATTATTGTAAATCATAGAAAAAAATTTCAGTGGTGTGCAATGAAACAAAAGAGCTCATTAAAGACCACTGCTCAGTAAAAGAATATTCTTCTGATGATGTTATGCGAGCTGCCCTGTGGAAAAGATAGGTCAACTAGTGAGAGGAATGGAAATTACACGAGCGTAAGAATGCACATTTGCAGTATCCCTTGTGGTACAATGGATTTCTGATGGATAATTGCGGCCCATGCATACCCAACTGGCCCATTATAACACCTAATAGAAGGACCTTGTCTGAACCACTTTGAATAACCATTCATTTCATAAAAAGAACAGAAATGCCATTATTTTAACTTTACTGTTTCTTTTCACTAAATATTGATGCCCCCCAGCCTGATTTGCTGAGAGTCTCTTTGCGCAGAGCCACTTGGTCGCCCAGCTTTTCAAACCATTTAATATTATGAAGTTATGATAGAAATCACAGTGTTAAATTAGACTATTTCAGAAGGCTGTGTAGATCAAAATTATACATGTAGGTAAAAGGAACATTTAACACACATAAAAACTGAATTTAATGTGCAGATTGACTCTCCTATTATACATTTACCCATCTACTAAACACTGCTTCTTCTTGTGCTCCTTCTCTATTACTTCTACACAGTTGCTCTTTTCATCCTCTCGCTTTGTTGAAGCCGTGCTGGGTTTGGTTGATGGCTGTGAACTTATTGGGTTGTGTGCCCCTGTCGCTAACTAATCACATCACTCAGCAGCTGCTTTAGCTGTGTAATGTCGACAGACCTCACTCTATTACGGCAGTAACCCTATCAGCACTGAACTTCTGTATTAATCCACTTCACTTAGTCATGTACTGATGGGTCCCATTGCCATTAGTTCCTACGATAGACATGATTATTACTATTATTATCTTTTATTTAAGTAGCGCCAACAATTTACACAGCACTTGTTACAGTCCATACATTCCAAGCCTAAGACAAAACAATACATTAGGTAAAGAGAGCCCTGCTCGCAAACTTGCAGTGTAAAGAATGAGAGTAGCTATTCTCCAGAAATACATTACCCTGTGTGAATAAATCTGTATATATATATATATATATATATATATATATATATATATATATATATATATATATATATATATATATAAATAATTGCTTTAAAATTGACAATGCATATCAATTGTCTGTGTATACATTTTAACCTATCTGTCATGGAACTCAAAATGCAGTAGGCATTTTGTAGACGGTTAAGTTGTTTTAGGTGGTGAAAGTATGGAATTTAAGACATGTGTGTATTATTAGTGGTTTTGCACATGGCAGCACTGCCTTGTCTTAAATAACAATCATGTCACTTTTATTTTTGAAATGAACAGGCTGTTTTTAATGCAGGGCAATACAGACAGCTGTCCAGGGTATATGCGAGGTGCATGGGCTTCACAGAAGAATGGCAGCAGGCTGGGGGAAGCTTTCTGCAGGGCATCCCCTCTGCGCCATCACTGATCCGGCCATTCTCCCTGTGTACCCTGCATAGCTGCCATACTGCCTTCAGCCTGTTCCTTTGCTGATGGCCAGAGGCAAGGAGGATCCAAGACAGGATTGGCCATGGCCAGAATCTAAGAGACTGAGCCGTGGATGGAATAGAGGAGGCAAGCTATCAGATATCCCACACTCTACTCCAGCCTTCTGCGCACACTGCAATTATTATTATTATTTTCAGATATGACACTCTGTACATAGGTGCAACTAATGTGTAATTAGGCCCACATAGGCCCTGCTATTGGATAGCTGTCCAGGGCCCCATAATAATTACGGTAAAGACTATCCTGGTCTTGAGGTCCCTTCCGCTTCCCGTTTTCTGCAGGGTGTTTCTATGTGAAAGAACGGTGCAGTGTGAATTCTGTTCCAAGGATCAGGAACACTAGATTAGGTCATTTATATGGCCAAGGATGAGGGAGTTGCTGCTAGTGATGACGGATACTTACCTTTAGTGCCCCTGCAGCAGCAAATCAGGGCCTGCAGTGTATGGCTGCCAACAAGATGCACGTGGCAGCACATTGTGAGAGTATAAAAGCATAACGTGCAGCCACGTATATCCATGGCCGGCCCAAGACATAATGCCGCCTGGGGCGAAGTTTAAAATGCCGCCCCCCCCTGCCGACGCCAGGGGTCATTATCTACCCTTCCTCTCCCTTCCTCCCTATTATCTACCCTTCCTCTCCCTCCCTCCCTATTATCTACCCTATCCCCCCCTTTGTACTTCACTTACCTTTCAGCAGTCCTGCGGTGAGTCTCCCTGCTCTGCCACGGTGCGCGCTGCTTTACTGCTGAGCGCCGGAAATGACATCATATTCCGGCGCTCAGCATTACAAGCCGGCACCGAGACCTAGCTAGAGGGCTTGCAGAGGAGAGAGAGGGGCGCCGAGCGTGTACTGACAACTTGGTAAGCGAAAACCAGTCTGCGCCCCTCTCTCTCATCCGCTTAAAAAAAAAAGAAAAAAAGGTGGTGCTTGGGGTGGCAAAGTGCCGCCTCTTCAAAAGTGCCGCCTGGGGCAATTGCCCCACTCTGCTCCATGGTAGGGCCGGCCCTGCGTATATCCATACCTGGGAACTGCGCGGCCAGGACTGCCCGCTGACGTCGGTGGGCATTCCCACTGAGGTTACAGGGACACACCCCCATTTAAAGGGGAAATGGTCAGGGAGCGGGGCGTGTCAAGACCCCGCTCCCTCGACCCGGAGGATTTGGGTATTGACCCGGAGAACCGGAAAAGCGGTGCTCAAACCCGAAGAGTTCCCAGGTATGCGTGTATGTCATTTATCTTCTCTAGTCTGGCCCTGGTTTTATCCACTGATCGCTGTAAAAAAAAAAGGAATCAATCATCACTGCCTCCTTTACCCCAAACGCAGAGAGAGCACTTTATATACGATGCTTACCTTATTCTGTAGCACCGATAATGTAAGATCACTTTTAAAATTGGTAATTTTTTGTCTTTATTCAGACAGAGAAATTCTGCTTTGATGTTTTACTCTTCCTTGCCTTGAACTTTGGCTATCATTTTAATTATGCCCTTATGAAAGAAAATGCTGCGTTAAACATATTCAGTATAGTAAATATGTCACCCATCTACTAAAATAGTAGCATATTAATTTAGATTAAAAAGACACAAATCCGCCAAGCTCAACATTGAATGCTTTAAAAAAACAAAACCCTAATTAAAGCAATTTCCAATTGTGCCTCAAATAGGGGAACATTTCTTCACGAATCCAAATGTCAATCTGATATCTCACGGAAATAAAGCTATAGCTCCTCGTACCCTATTAGACACTTATATCCCTGTATATTCTGTTTTGCATCAAGCCAATTTTCAAAGAGATCTATCAAATCTATCTATCTAATCTAATAGATCTATTTTGACCGCACAACGTCTAGATAGAACACAAAGTGAATTATAAACAGGTTCATTATAATGAAGATTGTCTTCCATTTATAAAAAACAATAAAATAAATAGAAAATTAAGTAAATGATATTAATAAAAATACAACCAATTTGTACAAAACATTTTAGCCAATAGGTAAACTGTAGCCTGTGTGATCACAGTGTGATCAGCATAGAGGAGATCAAATGTTTCTCCCTTTTTCCAGGAAAAATATAAAATAAAAAACAGCACAGTGATTTCAGTGATGCCATTGTGACATCATGGCCATACATAAAGGGATCTCTATCCATATTGCACAGTGGGAAAAAAGCCCTTACATCCCATTGCCCTAGCGCTACATGTAAAAATGATACCCCCCTGTTAACTACCCCAAATACCTTAAGCCAGAAATATAAAAAATACTACCCTATAAGGAATTATGTGAGGAATGGATGTGGCCCTCTAGAACATAAAAAATGTATGTGGGGTATGTCTTTAATCAGGGGATGTTGCTGAACATAAATTGGGTTATTGTTCAGCAGCGGCACCTACTATGTAGAACCTGGGTTCTTAACCTGTGGGATACGCCTTCCCTGGGGTGGCTTTTGGACTGACTCCAGGGGAGGTGTGAGTAGCCTCTCAAATATAAATTATGCTTTATGCAAACTCATTCTGGCTAAGCCTAAATTTTGGGTCATTAAAACATGGGAGACGTGGCATAAGATATTTCACAAAAAAACCCCAAAAAGGTTAAGAACCACTGATGCAGAAGAAATTCTAAGCAACGTTTTTTGAGTATAGTTTTTTTTTTTACATACCAGCACTCGCAATTATTATTTTCCCATGTTTTATAGTTTCAAATGAAAGCCCCATGTTTTCTGAAAAAAAGGATGTATAATCTGTGTGGGTACATCAAACACAGAAAAAGGGGAATCTGGATTAAACCAAAATATGGTAAAAATGGATAAAAAAAAAAGTACGGTACTTATGGGACTAAAAAGTCTTGGTAAGGAATGGGTTAATCCAGCAAAGCAAATTACAATGTCCCTTAACTGCATCATCATTAAATCTTTATGGTGAACATCGAAACATCGGAACACTATGATCAATTATTATATTAAAAAAAGGTAAGATTTAGTTGCATTGGTTTGTACAAATGATCAAAAAAATACTGGAACCTTTTTTCTTGGGAGTTCCGTCACTGCTTCACAACTAGGAATTTACTTTGGGCTGCAGATGTCCGATGTCTCAGAAGGCAATGCTGTTAGGTGGATCAGGTAATCTGCTGCACAGGTTGGATAGCAACAACCTCTCAAGGGAAAAAGCACTTAAGCAATTTTTTCCTAAGGGCACCATTCTGATACTGACCGTAGGAAACAGACACAGAACTTCTCTATACAGTAAAATGGACCATACCACAGCAAAATAACACCACTAGATACTTGAGCTTTTATTAATAGTATTGAAACTGATAAGAGTAATTTATAAGACAATTGTATAGCCAAAGGCAGGGGGCTGTATATTGAAATGTGGGACATGCGGTAGATCTATATCTTGATATATCTGTGCACTACTTACCTGTAGGATTACATTGGAGCATTTTTGGGCAGTAATGGAATGACCCATTCATTTGGTTGATGCTCATGGTGAATAATATGATGGGAAGGTTACATATTTGCCAATAATAAGCGTGGAATCTCTCATAGCTCCCTATTGTCTGATGGAATGGAAAGACTTTATGGCTGTGATGGGCGTTTTGAGGTGGAATAGAGGTCCCAGTGTGTTTTTCTGCTGTGCTACTGCTGGCAATGATGCAGACAGTGGATTCTATCACAGGCCCCCGTACAAAGACAATCTAAAGTGTCTATGCAATGGGGACTCTGAGAGGCAGCAGTATGAAGCAAGGCCCTCTGTTCCCAGTGAATAAGGATTTCCTTAACCCACACAGTGAAAAACGGCCTACATTCAGCCCTGGAAAAAACAGGCTGGGATTCCATTTCTGCTGTTACGTCAATTTCTCTTTGACCATTGTACAGTTTAAGAAATTAATGATCAATACAGAACAGAAACCTCATTGTTTGCAGGCCACTGTGATGCTGTCTGTTGATTTCTAAGCTTTCAAAGACGCTGTTGTTCTGACTGTTTCTAGTATATTAATTAACTTATTTTCTTCAGTATTTCATCCTATTGAAAAATATATGCATCTTTCTCTCTGAAATTGATATTTCCTCTTGCAGCAGCAGCAACGTTTGTCAGGTCACAGCACGGACTTTGTGTTCTTCACACTCTCCTGTTGAAGAGGCTGTGCATGTCAAAACATATAAGACTCTGCTTGGAAAAAATGTGGTGTATTCACAGGTCGACATTTGTCATTGAACATTTATTGCATATAATGGTGAGAGGTGGTCATGTTTGTCACTTCACAGAGTCACGTAACTGCATAACTTTAGGATGTATTGAATTAATTCTTCTTCCCTCTGTTTTTTTTTTTAAATAGGTGGTAGACTCAAGTAACAGGTTTGTAGGAATTGTTGTTCAGCAGTAGCCCAAGAACTGTCTGTTGGCTACTCATAGTCAAAGGAAAAGTTTGCTCGAGATTTGAATGGTCAACGCTGGCATGTGTCTCCTGCAACGAGGACTGAGCTGGCCTTGTATAATGCATAATTAAACTCGTGAAGACTTAGAAGAAATCTCATTGACCTAACTGTTCATTAAAAAAGGACCGTTCAAGCTCTAGTTCGACCTTTATAATATATAGCGCAGTCAAGTAAACCGTGACTCTCTTGCAGATACAAGGGATTCCAACATAATAAACCTAGTAAGGTGTGTATTATAATTGCTGCCTCCACTCCAGCCCTACATTTTGCTGCAAGTCCAGAGATATAAGTTAATATCCCATCGATCCAGTTCAGAAGGTCAAGCAGTGTGGGGGATTACTATGAACGTCTGTTCCAAATAGGGCAATTTGCCCCAGTAAGGCAGCACAGCCTACTACCACCCAAAAGCTACTGCACTGCCATAAGCTTAGTTGGCCTGGTCCAGAATACTCCACTGAGTGAATTCACCACTGTAGGTTATTTTCAGGTCTCCTAAAGAAAAATTTGTCATACCCATGATACATCTAGTGATACACCTCACTAAACAGATGGCGGAAGTTGTATAGACAAAATTAAAAATTCATCCACATGGAATTAGGCATTCAGTCATGTTGATGTTCTAGTCTAAACTTGAGCAAACTGATCATTACATATTTATTTAGGAGATATAAATGCTTCCATAACATTGACACAATGTGAATATTTCTTAGCAGAGAAAATGAACTTCTGCTATATCAATAAGAGATGCAAACGGGATATGCATTAACATATAGTTATTAAGGTTTTTAGCATTCCTGGCATAAATGACCCTGTAATTGTAGAAACAGTCCTATGACTGTAACCAACTCCACCATTTTTTTTATTCTTGCTAGTTATGGTAGATAAAATGTTCACTATATGACTAACAGAAATGGGTTTACTTTAGGTGTGGACAAAAGAAGCTTTTGAATTTTGCATTCATGGGAGAAAGTTGACAGAAAAGGGTAGGGTATTCCAGAGCAGGTGAAATCCTGAATACCAAGTGGGAAGAGGTAATGATGGTAGAAGAGAGAAGTTCATTAAAGGAACGAAGAGGGTGGTTAGGGGTGTATTTGGATAAGTAGACATGAAGGGAGGAGTCAGAAGTAGGTCAGACGTTTGAATTTGATTCTGGAGGGTATGGGGAGATAATGGAGCAATTGGCACAGTAGAGCAGCAGATGAGGAACACTGACAGAGAAAAATTAGTTGGAGTGTTGAGGATGGACTGGAGTGATGAAAGGCCAGATAGTAGGGAGTTGCAATAATCCAGATGGGTTATCACAAGGAGAGTGTATTCATATTTTGGTTGTTTGTGTGAGGAAAGCATGGATTCAGGAGATGTTTCTCAGGTAACATAAAGTGCAGTCGTATATGTCATTTGGCAGACCACTGGCTTTAAAATGCCAGGGCCGCTTAATCCTCCCAAGTCCAGCTCTGGGTGGGATAATTAAAAACACGTTGATTTGGAACTACAGCGTATATGGTATTCCAAATTAAAGCTGAACAGCACTACTTTTTATTCTTCAAATCAATATTGACATTGATGGCACTATGTGAAGGCTATGTAACACAGCACTGAACCTGCAACAGTCACAAATACATAATAAGCGCTTTCAAAATAAATACACTATCCTTATAGCACAAGGAAGACTGAAGCAAAACAAGAATTTCATCCTTTCATCTCATCCAGTCACTTGAGTGTCAGACATGATTGATCGTGTCTCTCTATATTCTTTACAAAAAGTGATATGTTGGCTTTGGCAGAATACACATTTGTCTGCTTGGTCCTTTTGTTATATGTGAGTCTAGGCCTGGAAAGGAATGTTACTGATAATAAGTTCCTCAAGGTAAACATAAAGCAAGCAGTAGACATATCAATGCCCTATCCCAGTCTCCCGGTTTAATTCTTTTCCTCCTAATTAATTGAAACCTTGGAGAGTAAAGCAAAGCTTAGCTGAACTGACGGTAGCTTTTCTGAGGGTCACAACAAGCAGTCCTGTAGATTAGCCCATTCCTTTGTATCTCCATTACTA
This sequence comes from Spea hammondii, assembly GCA_029215755.1. Lineage (NCBI taxonomy): Eukaryota > Metazoa > Chordata > Amphibia > Anura > Pelobatidae > Spea > Spea hammondii. Next base: position 35,563,160 of record JARDYJ010000002.1, read on the forward strand.
CCAGGGTAACATAATGTGTGTCTGCTCCAGGTTACATGACCTAGGTTGCATGACCTATCCCCTAAATGCAGAGGGCAGCTGGCTTTTATAAAGCATTCTGTAACAATCAATCCCAGCTGAACACATTTTCATGTATGTTTTAAGGTCCATTAAAGGTATAATTATAATTTAAAAGGGTAATAGAATGTCACACTAAAAGTAATGTTCAATCTTCTACCATAGGTGCCTGTATAATGAAAGCTACTCTAATCTCATTCTTCATTGCAATGTTTTTCAGGTGCAAATTTTGACCCACAGGTCCTTGTTCCTGATAGCCTGTTAGGAGTTCATGGTCCAATGGCTAATACATTTTATCGCCCACTGCAGGACCAAAACACTATAAAGCATGCAAATTTTTGGCTGAAACCTGTACAAAGATATTCACGTACAGGACATTTTTGTACATATGCATAGTATGTTCTTCAAATATCCTAAAATAGGGAAAAACGTGAATGCTACACTTTCTGAGTTTACCGTTAACCTTGGAAAGCTAGCTCTTGACTTTACCGGGCCAAGTGCAGTGTTTGCAAATAGTCACGTATACTAAGGTTGTAGGAACTTCACATAAACTGAAAAACTAAAATGCATTCTACAACTGTACATTTTCACTTTAAATACCAAAATTGAAGTTATATGAATCATTCTAATTTTTAATTACGTTGTCATACTTTATATGATGTAATTTCCCAAAGACTTTATATCAGTTGTCCTTGATAAATTATTACTTTAATTTAAATGTCACATCTGTCAATATGATACATCCAATATAACTAAATCTAGCATGTAATATATGAGCCTCGGCTTGAACTGGGAACAGGGGTGTTTCCTTCATATAGACTTACTCATATTTAGTGACATTACTGTGTGACATTATAAAAGGAATTAATTATCAGTCCATCCACTTTGAATCATATATATTACAATTTGATCGGTGAAGGTATGAGTGTACCCTGTATGAGTTCTTGCAAATGGTAAGCTGGTTGACAGAACAATACCACTTTTATATTTTCAATATAAGGTTTATATTTTCAATGTAGGTTTTACGTCGTTCCTACCCTGTATATTGAGAAAAAAACTCTGGAGACAGAACACCAAAAATAATTGAAATGCTTTTGTTCATACATGGCACATAAAAGCTATATTAAAGAAAAACATCAACATAAGCATTACCTGTTTCTGTTTAATGATGTGGTTATGTTTTCAGTATTTAGAATTATCCACATCCCTGAATTCAGTTATTTTGTTCATCCTTTTCCACCATTGATGATATTGAGAAGACGTTCCCCGCAGTGTTTAATAAGTTCAGAGTACTTCTCTGCAGGAGACTTTTCCAATTTTTCTTGGGAGAAATTCTAAAATTCAATCAGACTTCTTGATTAGCATTAGCTTACTGCTTTCTTGCATTTAACCCATATGGGATATGTTGGATTTTAGTCCTGATACAGCAATGACCAATGAAGATTTTTTTGTAATTGTAATTTTATCAATATATTAATATATGTTGCAAATGTTTTTTTTAAAGCTATAATATAGATTGTATATCTAACAAATCTTACCATTTATAAATCTATGTCAATTAAGGGCTGTTTTAGCACTTTTCTTGGTGCCAACTGTTGGAAACCTGATTCTGTCTGAAACTGTATGTATTTTTATGCGACACTCCTTTCATTCATGCATTAAAAATATTTATATATCGGTATTATACATTGTGTTCAACACCTAGCAGAAAAACTACAAAGATGATGGCATGAGAGGGGAATTTCTGAGATGACATTTCTATACTAAAATATCTTGAGGACATTTTTAAACAAAAACAATGGAAATTTCCAGGCCACAAACTGAATTTCTGCCTAATTGTATAACGTTTTAGTACCTACTAAACACTGCTAAAGCTTTTATTACTACAAAGAAAAACTGGTCTGTGGGCTATTTTATATATTTTGTAAGTAGTAATTAACAAAAACGTTTAGTGTTCAATCGAATGAATGGTTCCTTGGGAGGTTAAAATATTTGTGTACTAAATTGTGACGCTATTCTTTTATATGTGTGCACACATCTATGAAGCTTTCCTTAGCGGCAAATTGCTCTACATATGTACTTTAGTGTGGTCCTTCTTTTGTTATATTGTATTTGTGTTTTGCTGATATTGACCCTTGGCTTGCCTGGCTACTCTCCTGCCTAGTGAATCTGATCCTGGTTGTTATACCTGTTTATCATACCTTGCTATGATTAAGTTTTTAGTGAATATAGGGGAATTTAGATCTACAGAGAGCTTATACAGGATAGTCTCTCAGTTGAAAATCTAAATTGGAGATGTCTATCACAATCTCCATTGTAGAGTTGTCATCTAGTGGCATAAAGTGCATACACTGGAAGGCAGAAAATTACCAAATGTATTGGATAATATGTGTATTGAAATGGGCATGTACACAAAAATGGAATCAACAGGACTAACATCTATATTGTCTGCAGTGTTGAGATATTGCACGCTTGCAGACCTTTTTTCGATAGAATAACTGAACCTACAGGATAGGGGAACACCTTTTGGCAGAAAAATGTTGACAGAGTCGGACATGCATTACCCAATACATTAAGAAGTATGTTAACCCTGTTACCCTTTGAGCCTTTGAGTTTGTATCTATACCAATTTTTGTTCTTTTTTTGTCGAATATTAACATTTGTCAGGTATATGAAAGTTATACTTACTCCTCTGGGACTGAAAGTTGCTTTAATTATTTCATGCACTTACGCCTCCTCCATTAACCTTGCGGAGGTAAAGGGTTAGACACCTAACCTTGAATTACCTTGACATACCATCAATGACACCAGTAATCTAAGAAGAAAAGAGGCAGCTGCTTTACAAAGATGGGCTCATTTTAGAAGAAGGGGACAGAATATGCTATGTCTACAGAGTGTCCATGAATGCACTGTGTCAGCAAGCAAGCAGGCAGCACACATTCAGCTAGACCTAGTGATTTATGACATCTCTACAGAGTTCCATGTTAACTGTTCTTATATAACAGTGTGATGTGGGTTCTCAGGTTTCTGGTACGCAGTTTACTATCCTGACACTATTACTATGAATTTACCATCTCAACAGTTTGATGAGATTTCAGTCCAGACTCAGAGCTAAACCTTGGCATTACCTCCTGTACAAGTTAATCAGGGAGAGGTGAAGTCCAATAAGGACTTATTGCTCTGTTTATATAGTGATATAAAAAAGCTCTGTTAATAGCCTGCTTCCCCGTGAACAAACTGCAGCCAACTAAGCTTTGGGTCTCCCATTAACTCCCTCAACATATTGTCATAGTGACATCGCCTCTTTTTTAATAATGTCAGGGTCTATTATTGGCCCACTTCTCTGCAACTGAATCATATGTCATGGGGTAATGAGCCTATAGCCATCAGGTACTGCAGGTAGACTGATCCCGCACCCTAAAGGTGGGCTTCAGGATATGATTCAGACTCCAGGACTATCTTTTACCTCCCCTGCAAAACTGTCTGGAACGGATAACTTTTCTTTTGTTGTGATTATACAAATTAGGCTAAGCAACTATCCTTCTTTGTATTACCATTTGACATCAGGTTCTCTGAGCGATATTCTGACAAAAGAAAAGTATAACCCGTTGCTTATTCTGTGTACAAAACTTCCCTTTGGCATATTGCAGCCACGCTTTCTCTTATAGTAAAAAGAGGTTACCCAAAAACTGCTGATTAATACCTTGCATAACAATGGACCTTAAAATAAAAAAAATATTAGAAATGTGGGCACTCTTAAATCAAGGATCAGTCAGTAATTGACAATTGACAAGATACCGAGACCTTGTGGGTATAATAATGCTGAGGAAGTAAGACTCATGTGTTTTTATTATTATCATATTTGTGTTTAAAAGGTAGAGATAAAAATAAATACATATCTAGTTATTGAAGGTGCTGAGTCTTCTGTACCCACTGACCTGCATACAGAAGATTATTAGACAGCATGTGAACATGAATGCTGATTAAATGGCCACTTTCCCATTCTTCATATTTCCTCCTCAGTCCCCAGACAATTGCTGGCCATTGTCACGTTGTCTGTAGTGGTCCATGTGAAAACAGGGCTAATGCTTTTATTGGTAGATGCCTGGTATACACACGTGACCCACGGTTCTTTTAGTTATGTCCAGGAAAACAGACTGTGATTGAGCAGTCAGAATATATATTTAATTGATACTGACATTTAATATATCACCAGCATACTTCAGTAAATATTAGATTTATGTTTAGAAAACCTGTACAAACGCACACTTCCTAACAGAGGGAAACAAGCAGAAGGTGCCAAGTTAAATTTCATGTTATATGCCTTTGAAGAATAAAGAAGGAAATCAGGCTCCTTAGATACACCAGAGAGATTGTGTTTGGCAACATAAATGGCTGAACATGAAAAGCATCTTACCGATGTATCCAGTAACGACAATGAGGAAGCAACTTTTGCCTACAGGCTTCTTGTGGAGGAAATCTGTTGTTTGATAAAGGTACTGTCAGGTGAAGCCAGAAGCAGACACATCTAATTTACATGTAGAAAAGACCATCTCTGGAGAACAATCAGAAGAACACAGTGTTCTGAAATAGGAGTTCATAAGTTCAGAGTATGGAGCCACATTACAAAAGTTACAAACAAAGGGAACGTGAATATATTAAAGGTGGAGATACCAATGTTTTAAAAGGCCAGAAATGGACACTTTTGTTTTAGAGGTCTTATTAGTGATAGGGCTAAAAGGCCAAGCTTTAGCAAGATTTTTTTTTTGGATCCTATGATATATGATTTTGTGTAATGCAGAAGGCATTTAAGAGTAAAAGACGAATATAAGGGTTTCAGTATAAATGAGTTTCACGATTTAGGTTTAACTAAAGTTTTGGGTTTCTACAACAGGGGAATAAAGATGATACAGAGGGATATGAGTCATACAGAGGGAGTTGTTCTGAAAGTGGAACACCATGGGATGTGTAAGGTTTGAGACCCCAAGTTCATGTTTTCTTTGCACATTGATTATCTACTACACATAAATGACATAAAAACAGAATTCAGGAGACCAGTGGGTGTGGTCCACAAGAATCACAGATCAATAAACAAGAAAATTGCGTAAAACTAATGGATTGTTTAAAATGTCATCAAACAGAGGAAAGCCTCATGATTGTTCTTGGGAATACAGGGGACTTGAGTGTAGGTGGCAGAAAAACCTTTGTGTGGATATGGAATTGAAAAAGTGTTGGACCATGGCGTTTGGGAGGTGTGGAAATGAGTAGAGTCCATGCTCTATCAAAGGACACAATTGAGTTGACATCAATAAGTGAACGAAAGGGTTCAATGAAGGAAGTGCCAGACCCTGTATGACATATATCAGAATAGCACAGAATGAAGCATTCACTTGCCATAAAATTTTCAGAACCTAGAACCAAGCTCAATCGAGTAAAAATATATTAGCATGTGTAACGCAAACTGACATAAACTGCTGTGCGGCATCCAACCTGACTAGGATGATTTAATATATGCAAACTATAGTATTACAATGCTAAAAATGTCTGAGAACAGTGTCATCTTCCCAGAGGAGTAAAATGTCTCTTCAAAGTAATGTATAGTTGGTACATTTCATTCTCATGTCCTATGTCAGAACAGTCACACGTTCATGTAAGTGCACCTGACGTGGAACCACTTAAGTGCTGAACTCTAATTGGTTCTGGCGGGGTACTGAAGTGTAAGGATTGGAAAATAAAACTAATAAAATTAATTGTAAAATTAAGCAAATTACATTTACATGCATTATTTACATAATTCTGCTTGGCTTTTGCAGTTGCATTTAGCTTGGACACACAAGCGAATCCTGAGCTGGGGCGAATCTCCTAAGTGACATCTCTAAGTGAGGCGTTACAAGCAAAGAAGGAGTTAAAAAGCAAGAAGGAGGGTAAAGTATAAATCCTTGTGATTCCATATCCTTACTGTCTGTTTTTGCCAGTTATTTGAGCTATCCCCATTGCCAAGATGTCCTCCATGTTTGACAATGCGGTCAGGTGTACATCCTGCTCAATGTATGCAATCCTTGAGCAGCGCTTCGAGGGTGCATATTGCTGTGCGAGATGTGTGCGGGTTGCTCATTTGGAAGCACAAATCCTGAGTCTAGAGGAGCAACTGGCAACACTGAGATCTATTGACAACTTGGAGAGGAGTCTGCTGCTCACTGAGCAAGCTCTCTCGCAGGTAGAGGTTGGGGAGGATAGTGGGATGGAGGTACAGGACAGTCAGGCAGCTAGCTGGGTTACAGTTAGAAGGCGGGGTAGGGGGAAAAGTGCCAGGGAGGCTAGTCCTGATCTAGCACACCCCGACAAGTTTGCCCGGTTGGCAGATGAGGGGGATGTTAGTTCAGAGTTAGCAGTACTGCAGAAAGTCACTGCCTCTGACCACCAGAGGGGTCTGCTCCAGTAAGGAGGGAAGGAGGAGTGCAGGGCAGGCCAGACAGGTGCTGGTAGTGGGGGACTCAATTATTAGGGGGACAGACAGGGCGATCTGTCACAAAGACCGGGATCTCCGAACAGTGTGTTGTCTGCCTGGTGCTCGAGTTGGGCACATCGCGGATCGGGTTGACAGATTACTGGGAGGGGCTGAAGAAGACCCAGAAGTCATGGTAACATTGGCACCAATGACAAAGTGAGAGGTAGGCGGAGTGTCCTTAAAAATGATTTCAGGGACTTAGGTAGCAAGCTTAAGGCAAGGACCTCCAAGGTAGTATCTTCTGAAATATTACCTGTACCACGTGCCACACCAGAGAGGCAGCGGGAGATTAGGGAGCTAAACAAGTGGCTCAGAAGCTGGTGTAGGAAGGAGGGGTTTGGGTTCATGGAGAACTAGGCCGACTTTTCTGTCGAATACAGGCTCTACGGTAGGGACGGGCTGCACCTCAATGGGGAGGGTGCAGCTGTGCTCGGGGAGAAGATGGCCAGAAGGGTGGAGGAGTGTTTAAACTAGGGAAAGGGGGGGAGGGAAACTACAATATAGAAGGGGAAGATAGTGTAGATAGAGAGCTGGGGCTTATAAATGTACCTGGGGGTGGAGCGGAGGGAGGGGTTAGAATAGTTAATAGCGATAGGCTTCATAGGGAAAAAAAACATACACCTCTAAATTGTATGCTTACTAATGCCAGAAGTCTGACCAATAAAGCTGACGAACTGGAGTTAATAATGTCTGAAGAAAACTATGACATACTGGGTATAACAGAGACATGGTTGGATGATAGCTATGACTGGACGGTTAACATACAGGGTTATAGTCTATTCAGGAAGGATCGAAAAAAACAAAAAGGGGGAGGAGTTTGCCTTTATGTAACGTCCAGCCTAAAGGCCACACTGCGGGAGAATATATGTGAGGGAAATGATAATGTGGAGTCATTATGGGTAGAAATATATGGAAAGAAAAATAATAAAATACTGATCGGGGTTTGCTATAAGCCACCAAATATAATGGAAGCAGCAGAAGATCAATTATTAAAGCAAATAAACAAGGCAGCAAATCACAATGAGGTGGTTATTATGGGGGACTTTAACTATCCCGACATAAACTGGGAAACCGAGACCTGTGAATCTCATAAAGGAAACCGGTTTCTGACTATAAGTAAGGATAATTATCTGTCCCAAATGGTACAGGACCTGACCAGAGGGAGCGCCCTACTGGACTTAATATTAACCAACAGACCTGACAGAGTAACTAATGTGCAGGTCAGGGGGCATCTAGGAAATAGTGATCACAATATGGTACATTATAACTTGTCCTTCAATAAGGGAACTCTTAGAGGAGCCACAACAACTATGAACTTTAGGAAGGTAAAGTTTGATCAACTAAGAGCAGCCCTTAACACTGTAAATTGGGAGTACAGACACTCAATGGGAGATTTTTAAGAATATCTTAAATTCTCACTGTGAAAGGTACATACCGTATGGGAATAAAAGAGTCAGGAACAAGAGAAAACCAATGTGGATAAATAAAAATGTAAAGGGGGCAATAAATGGCAAAAAAAGGCATTTAAGCTACTAAAACAGGAAGGCAGTGAGGAAGCACTAAAAAGCTATCGGGAAAAAAATAAAATATGTAAAAATCAGATAAAAGCAGCAAAAGTGGAGACAGAAAGACTCATTGCCAAAGAGAGTAAAACAAACCCCAAAATGTTCTTTACCTATATAAATAGTAAAAGGTTTAAAAATGAAAGCGTTTGGCCCCTTAAAAAGTAATGAGGGAGAAGTTATAGACGGTGATCAGGAAAAAGCTAATCTATTAAATATATTCTTCTCTGCTGTATTCACAGAGGAAAATTAAATGCCAGGTAATATACAGCAGGATGAGATAAATGCCCCAGTACATGTCACCTGTCTAACCCAGAAAGAAGTGCAGTGTCGCCTAAAAAAAATCAAAAAAGGACAAATCACCAGGTCCAGATGGCATTCACCCCCGCGTTCTAAGGGAGTTAAGTAATGTAATAGACAGACCCCTATTTCTAATATTCAAGGACTCTATAGTGACAGGGTCTGTTCCCCAGGACTGGCGCTTAGCAAATGTGCCAATATTCAAAAAGGGGACAAAAAGTGACCCGGGGAATTATAGGCCTGTTAGTTTAACTTCTGTTGTGTGCAAACTGTTTGAGGGTTTCCTAAGAGATGCTATTTTGGAGTATCTCAATGAAAATAAGTGTATGACTCCATATCAGCATGGGTTTACAAGGGATCGGTCCTGTCAAACTAACCTGATCAGCTTTTATGAGGATGTGAGCTCAAGACTGGATCGGGGTGAATCGCTGGATGTCGTATATCTTGATTTTTCCAAAGCATTTGATACGGTGCCACATAAAAGGCTGGTACATAAAATGAGAATGCTTGGGCTGGGGGAGAATGTGTGTATGTGGGTAAGTAACTGGCTCAGTGATAGGAAACAGAGGGTGGTTATTAATGGTACATACTCTGAGTGGGTGACGGTTGCTAGTGGGGTACCACAGGGGTCAGTTTTGGGTCCTATTCTTTTTAATATATTTATTAATGACCTTGTAGAGGGATTGTATAGTAAAGTATCAATCTTTGCAGACGATACTAAACTCTGTAATGTGGTTAACACAATAGAGGACAGTGCACGGTTACAAATGGATCTGCATAGGTTGGAGGCTTGGGCTGGGATGTGGCAGATGAGGTTCAACACAGATAAATGTAAGGTTATGCACATGGGGAAGAAAAATCCAGGCTGGGAATATGTATTAAATGGGAAAACACTGGGGACGACTGACATGGAAAAGGACTTAGGAGTTTTAGTTAACAGTAAATTTACCTGTAGCGACCAGTGTCAGGCAGCTGCTGCTAAGGCAAATAAAATCATGGGGTGCATCAAAAGGGGCATAGATGCCCACGACAAGGAAATAATTCTACCACTGTACAAGTCACTAGTCAGACCACACATGGAATACTGTGTACAGTACTGGGCACCAGTGTACAAGAAAGATATAGTGGAGCTGGAGAGGGTTCAAAGACGGGCAACCAGAGTAATAAGGGGAATGGGAGGACTACAGTACCCAGAAAGATTATCAGAATTGGGGTTATTTAGTTTGGAAAAAAGACGGCTTAGGGGGGACTTAATAACTATGTATAAATATATAAGGGGGCAGTACAGAGATCACTCCCAGGACCTATTTATACCCAGGACTGTATCTGTAACAAGGGGACATCCTCTACGGCTGGAGGAAAGAAGGTTTCTACACCAGCACAGACGGGGGTTCTTTACAGTAAGAGCGGTGAGATTATGGAACTCTCTGCCAGATGAAGTGGTAATGGTAAACTCAATAAAAGAGTTCAAAAGGAGCCTGGACGTGTTTCTTGAAAGCAATAATATTACAAGTTATGGATATTAGATTAATAGGGACAGAACGTTGACCCAGGGATTTATTCTGATTGCCATATTTGGAGTCGGGAAGGAATTTGCAATTGGCATCTGCTTCATAAGGGTTTTTTGCCTTCCTCTGGATCAACACAGTAGGGACACAATATGTTGAACTTGATGGACTTTGTTTTTTTTTCAACCTTATGAACTATGTTACTATGTTACATACATCATTATAAGATACCTGTGAGGAATTTTGTAACATAACTAAATCTGTGACTTTCTATGCCATAGTCAATATTTCAGATGGCTAAAGTGGTTATACCTTTGTTTTAAGGGATGCGGTTAGGAGGGCATTGCCAAGATGTTTTATAAGCCTTGGTTACATAAATAGGTAACAGTAGGGAAATAAAATTTATTTTATTTATACTGTTTAATTACACTCATTCGAATCAAAATACTCAAGGTTCTAAAAAAATGGAGGAAAGAAGGATAGAGGGATTTTGGTCCCAAACATAGACTGTCCCTGTGAAAGAAAGATACCCGGGGGTTATGCCTTAGCATGATAGTTTCCTGTTTGAATGAATTCCATAACCTAATTTTCCAGGAAATGGGACAAAAGAGCACAGGGACTCAAGAGCTGCTTGTGCAGAAGTGCAGTACTACCAATGACTAATGACTGATCAGTATTATCAAGGTGCATGCTCAGAGAGCGTCTATCACTAAAGCTCTTAGGTTTGTGCCCCACAAGCAAAACCACACCTATCAATGGTGCATCATAAAAGCAAAATCTGTAACCAACCAGCCAAAACCAGTCATATCCAACCCTTTGCATCTTACAAGCTCCTCTACAACTCCAAAGCCTACTCCAAGACAGACTTGATTTTGCATTGCAGAAACCCCACCAGCAAAAGCAGCATTACACCAATGGATAGACAGTAGACTCATCCGGCATCATGCTAGAATACATTGCACCATTATGATGAATTGATCCCTCAGAGTAAGGAAGGTGATAAAGCAGCAGGGGCAGGGTAGTCTCTGGCAGACACAGCCAGCCACATTGTACAAGACTGGATTCCCCACCCTAAATTGTTAGAAAAAAGAACAAGAATTGGTCCCCTAGGTTAAGGAAGGAGATTGAGCCACAGCAGCAGAGACAGGGCAGGGCACAGGGCAGGCACAGCCAGACAGATACATCCAGATTGTACAGGATTGTACAGGACAAAATTTCCCCCAATATTTGAAAAAATAAAAATAATTGATCCACCAGAGTAAGGAAGGAGATTGAGCCACAGCAGCAACAGAGGCAGGGCTGGGCACAGAATAGGCACTGCCAGACACATCCAGATTGTGCAGGGCTAAATGTCCCTCAATATTAGAAAAAATAATTCATCCTCAAGAACAAGGAAGGGGATTGAGCTGCAGGGCAGGGGATTGAGTCAGGGTGAGGTGCAGTGCAGACACCACACAATTACAAAAGCTAGAATCACTTACAGACATTTCCAAATGTATTACTTGCCAGTAAATCTGAAAAAAATGAAAATATATTACTTTGGAAGAATGCAAAACTGGCTACTGAGTGCTGAAAGGCTGCTTGGATACGCAGCATATGCACCCCTGTTTCGTCTTCCCTTAATGAATCATTAATAATTTAACCGCAAAAATTCCTTTTGTGTTGTCCACAAACTAGAGTTTTTGATGGTAGTGTAAACATGCAACAGTGTTAAATCCTACTCAGGAACAGTATTGCAAGAACTAAATTACACTATGTGCATGCACAGCCCACTGCCTGTCACAAATATTAATGATGTATTATTTTGTGTAGTCCAAAATCTTTTGCTGGTAGTATAAGTGTATTACTATAGTAAAGCACAATTTAATAGGAATTAGGAACAATATGTGAAGAATTGTCTCCAAAATATTTTTTTGATTAAAAAAAAAGCCCTAAAAGAAAGAAATCACATAAAAAGGGAAAAAGAAACCTTCTTCTGCAGTCCCAGTAGATTAATAATGAATAGCGTCTCCAATCCACCCCACTCCAGTAACTTTTCTGCACTACACTATTGACACTTGCAGTATGGTAGATGAGACTCAATCATCTTCATTTAATATGTCAGCATAGTCAGAGTTCAGTCCTGAACTTTGTATAACAGTTCAGGAATTATAATTAACAGGTCTGCTTGACTACATGGGAATTCATTTCAATACTGACGTGAGTATTCAGGTTAGTAATGTGTGGGCTAGAGTTTAGCCACCCAGGATTAGTATTAATGAAATGACTGCTTGACTTGGCATGACATATCAATAACTACAGGGCATGGATTTAAGGTTAGTGTGGATGGAGTAAACAAGGGTCTTATAAGTAGGGATCATTGCAGACTCTGCAGCCTCTAGGCCCCTCTTTGGATGGATCTGCCTCAATGATGTGTTGCTTCCTTGCTTTTTCCACAATTGAAATTAAGATTATCAGCATTTGGAGGGCTCTCTGAGGTCTGGCATCAAGATAGAAATTAGCTGTCTGAGGCACAGCTAACTTGGGTAGAATAAGCACACATAGCTATGGGACTCTCTGTGGGTTGGGTCTCTGGTGAGAGGCAAACAGTGTGTCTACTGTGCATGGAGGTTACTCAGATGGCTATACCTATGGCAGTACTCTCAGGGACCCCATGCAGTCATCAAGAGCTCACCAGTTATGAAGTTCAAGTTAACATGTTTGATAAATTGTTCTATAGAATTATATGATTGCTATTTGATGATGATTTGGAAGCCACATAACTACTAACCAAATTCCTGGAAGTTCACATTTACAACTCTGTAATAGATATTTAAGTAAGGGAGCATTTGAGGAACTATGACCATAAAATATTTACAGTGGAGATTAGTTCACAAAAGCAAACTTGCAGGTAGACATACATTTTAAATCAACTTTTAGCCTCTGTGTATAGCAATGAAGAACCAATGTTTAAAAGTTTGCAAATGTAATTTAAAAGTTTGCAACCATGTAATTAGCTGACACCGGACAAGTTACAAAAATGCTAAATAAAGATAAAATAGGTAAAGGCCTAGGGCCAGATTGTACATATCCTAGTGTACTCACTGCCCAATTATTGCTTTTGATCTTCAAGGATTCTTTTCTTGGAAGCTGTTATAGCTGCAAAGGGGGGGACCAACCACATATTAATGTCTATGTATTTAGAATGCAATGTCATATAAGTCCTTGCTGGTGTAATGGATAAGGTGTCCGTATATTGTAAATCTGGGCACCTATTCTTAAGAAGGACATTGTGGAGCTTGAAAAAAAAATGCAAATGCAGACTACAACGTTAATAAAAGGAATAGAAACCCATTGTTATGAAGAAAGGCTGGAGAAGTTGAACTTGTTTACACTAGGAAAAGGCACCTTATTGGGAATATAATATTATACAAATATGTACAGGGACAAAACCAGCCACTCTCTAATGGCCTGTTCATTAGTAGGACTGTGCAAAGAACAAGTGGTCATCCATTGAGACTTGAAGAAAGGAATTTTCACTTAAACCAGTGGAAAGGGTTCTTTACAGTAAGAACATGAAACATGTGGAATTCACTACGAACAGAACATGTGCTATCAAATTTAAATATGAAATCAATGGAAAGACTTTACACATGCGCACTGGGCTCTAAGATTCAAAATGGACCACATGAAAATTTAAAGGGACCACAAAGCTATTAAATGTATTAATTTTAATATAATGGATGAAGTGTCCTGTTATTAGATTCCAGTAAAAATAAATAAAGCATTTGGACATTTACCTTATATTTAAGTTTAGCCTATATAATGAGGCTGTATTTAGCCTTAAAGCCTTTTAAAACAGTTCACCTTGACTTAGTTTTATTAATGATGACAGCGTGTTATCTTTAGAAGTGTGTGATTTTTTTATGGATATTTGGCAGGGTATTTGGTTACAGAGGAATAGCTATACTCTGCTGCGTTGTTAATTTTGGTACATGTGTTGCTTTATAGAGCATGTCTGCTATATAACAGCAGACCTGCCACACATAGCTTGCAATGTAGGTTGAATGTAACTGATCGCAGTGAGCTGCTCGGTCCCTCAGTGATCTGTAATTAGTTAAGCTGTTGACAGTTTTAGTTAGCTTGGACCATCATTACCAGATTCAGCAAATTTACAGTCTACCGGCTAACACACAATGAGCCTTTACATCCTGCTCACAAAATCATATAGATTAATCATCCAAATATACCTTTTCCCGGGTTGAACATGAAATGGTAGATCAGTGCTGGCCCAAGACATTGTGGTGCCTGGGTCCCCCTCCCACAACCATGCCCACTACACCTACTCCCACATCTATTAAGTTATATCAGGATTATGAAATTCATGCTCTCCCATTCTGCCTCTTACACTCATACATTCATACACTCTCATACGTTCTCTACTGCTTCTGTGTCCCTGTCTCCTTTCCAGCAGCTCCACTTCCACTCTAATGTCATGTTTTTAGCGAATGTGATGCTGGATAAATATAGTAAGAAGCTTTGGCGCTATCACTTGTAAAATAAAAACATGGAAGCAAGAGTGAGTGCGTATAAGCAAAGGCTACTGTAAACGTGTGTTCACGTGTTACTGGTGCACATCATGCAAGATTTTGACTGACAATACATGGGAGGCAGTTTGACATGACTTTGCACTCTATCCACAAAATGCCTCATGCTTCTTAGAATACACAAACCTTAAGCAGGCCACTGTATGGGCAAATGCTGGCAGCAGTCCCAATAAATAAAACATTTGCTGGGACAGCAAAGACATAAGCCTTGTTGCCTTAAGTTTCCCACTCCACAAAGTAATTAGCTACAAAAGGACACTGGAAAGCAGAGTCTGCCCTTAGATAGGTCCACAGCAACAATGTTCTTTCGGGATAGATTTGTGGAGAAAGAGAAGCCTTTCTGCACATCTCTTTCTTCATGAATCTATCTAAATTATTCTTGCCATAGGAACAACCTCCCCCCGTTCCTGCAATCAGGAGAGAAAGTGTGAGAGAGCCTAAATGAGAGTAAGATGCAGGCTGTTTGGTGCAAAAATGGCACAGGCAGGCTCTTTGAGGGTACTGACAAGCTAGTTTCATTGCAAAGATGGCACAGACATTCTGTTTGGGGGCACTGTTTGGTGACAAAGATGGCAAAAACAAGCTATTAGTGGAGCCTGATAAGCTATTTGTGGAGGAAGATGTCTCATTACAAATTGTAATTATTTTTTCTCCAGAATGCACCTTATTTGCAGCATTTTAAACAGCTGCTGTGGGAGACAAGCAATGCGTCTGCCAGTGAGGGCCCCTCCTCCAGCCCCTCACGTTGATGTTCTTGTAGTATCATGATTACAAGCTCAGTGGACCTGTTGCCGAGCTTCTCCTTTCTTTTAGAAAAAAAGAGGGAGACATTGGCCTCTTACAACTTTAATAGTTGTACCTGACTGATGATGGCCCTGTATGAGAGCGCATAAGAGAGTGAATTTATTAATCATGATATAGCATAACGAATGTGGGAGTGGTTTTGGTGGGCATGCTTTTTTGGAGGGGGGGATTTCATCCTTGGACCCGGGCAGCACAATGGTTTGGGCTGGGCCTGCTAAACAGGCTTGTTATGGGAAGAACAGGAACTTCATGTCCAGCCTTTTGTACCGCTTGAGATATCAGAGACAGTGGTACAATCTTTGATTAGTTCAGTGATCAAATATTCCATGGGTTACTCCTTCAAGTATAACTTACAATCTACATAATTGCACAAATCACTAACATTTCCTGAAACTGTTGGCTAATCACCTGTTACAAGTTCATGTTAAACTAGGTAAAATGTAATTACCAAATTATACAGATTTACAATCTAGCGAAGAACACATGATCGCGAACTTGCTGTTTGCATGCATACACAAAATCACATAGGCTAACCACTCAAAAAAACACTACCTTTTGTATTCTCAAAAAAAAAAAAAGGAACACTGGAGGAGAATTATATTGATGTTCCAAGCACATGAATTTGCTAATTGAGAATACTGACAGCAACATAACATCCCAGGCCTGTATGAAATGCTCCTTGACTTTTAATGGACACTAATGGTCATCCTAGACATTGCAAATTTCCTCTTTATGAGGGACAGTTCGTTCTTTGGATCCAAATTCCTCTTCTTTCCTCCTCTGGTGCTCCTCTTTTCTAGACGCTCAGCATGTTTGATGGGGATGTGTATATAACAGAACTCTGGAGCCCTAAAAGTTACACTAATTCAGCTGAACTCATTAGCTTACAATAAACTTAACTCTGAAATAAGAGTTGTTGTGGGATCTTGTTCATTGCAAGTTGCACCCATGTTCAACTTACTTTCTTAAAAAACAACCATGTGCCAAATATTGTGGGCACATACCGTCTGACCAAATACATATTAAAATAATTTAAAAGTATTTGTTTCTCAACAGAATCAATTGGACTGCTTTCTTCTCATACACACAGGAGTCTCGTCAGACATCTGGAAAGCTCAAGTAAACTAGCATTTGAACTACAGCAAAAAGTGTGCTGGCAAGAATCAAAAGCATCTCCTGCAAACCAAGAAGCTGAGGGAAGGGAAAGGTGGTAAATGCATATGGGGACATTCTGGTGAAACCCTCCGAACACTTACAATGGGGAAAAATGTTAATTTAAAGGGGACACTCGGGTATTATATGCATTATGTGATTATGAAGTGCATATGACAGCTAGAGTGTGCTTTACATTGTCAGGCCCCATCCAGGCTGCGGAGCTGCATGTCTTTTGTTGCCCTGTCTTGCTGTATGTTCCGTATGTTCTGTCCTGAACCTCTGATTCCTTGATTCCAGTCTTGCTCTTTGCTTCAGCTCTGTTTCCTTTATAAGTTGTGCCCCACCGGTGTGTTCTGTTTGTCTCAGTCAGCAGTCTAAAGGTATGTCCTTCTTGGTTTTGTGTATAGATTTAATGTTCAGTTTATTAGTACTTCCGTAGGCAGGGTTAAGCGTTAGGACCCACCGTCATTGGAGTACTTTGGTGTAGTGGTGGGCTAAGCATACTATGGCCATAAGATGTGATGGAATCTCCAATTGTTATCTTGTAGTCCTAGGCTAGTCCTGTTGTTTCTGTGTATTCCTGTCCTGTATCCCCGGTAGAGGGGTGTGCTGTCCTGTATCCCCGGCAGAGGGGTGTCCTGTCCTGAATCCCCGGCAGAGGGGTGTCCTGTCCTGAATCCCCGGCAGAGGGGTGTCCTGTCCTGTTCATGTCGGATCTTGAGTATTCCTTGTCTTTTTCCCCGTTGTGCCCTGTATCATGTATATCTTGTCTGGTTATGTTTCTTGCTCGGTCTCCCTGTCCCCTGCTCCTTGCTCTGTCCTCCTTGCTCGCTATGTTGTACCTGTACTCTGCTTAGCTTCCCTGCTCCCAGCCTGCAGCATCCTGCACATGATTCTACTGCTATGTCTCATGCCTGCTCCAGGGTGCCTGCAGGATATCTCCAAGTTCTGGTTAACATCAGCTGCTATGTCAGGGTGCTGGTATGTGGCTGCACAACCCCAGATGCCCACCCGGGAGAGTGCAGTCGCCTTGCACCAGGCCCTGTACTACTCCGCTACTGCGCAACAACTCCTGAACTCTTCCGTTGGGCGCTCTAGGTCATTACAGTCGTCTTTATGGACCCAGTTCCTGACATATATGAGGTTAGCTGTGTAGATTTTGTGTAGATTTTTGGAGCTTTAAACACAATGATTTACATAATATTTTTTTTTAAAATACTTATGCATAAACTAAAGGACACATAATTCTGTGCTTTAAATACAAATGCATTAGAATGAGAACTTTCTACAGATGTTTGTATAGGTCTGCACTCTTTATCCTCTAGGGGGTGCTTTAGAGCAATGAGACCCAAAGCAGTTGCTTGATCTGCTTGAATGGTAGAGCCACCGCTACATGTACCACTAATAAAAACATACTGGTGAGGGTATGCATCATACCTATAGGATATTTAAGACAGACCAGGGGCTGTAAAAGTTGAGAGGACAGTCAGGTGGACAACAACTTTAAGAAATACACATGCTTTTATCCCAGTTATCATCTTTCTAGACCCTCTGCCCGATTTGGGGTGTACTGATTATACCCAACACTTGTCAATGGACAGATATGTTTGTTCTTGTTAAATATAATATATTACAAAAGTAATAAATCCCCACAGAGTCATGTTCTTCCAATCTTTAACACTTTGTTAGTGGCTGACCTTCCAAATGCTAAAGGTTAGCACTCGCCTCCTTAGTTTGAAAAAAATCTGTAGTGCACACTTGTCGGTTCATTAACTTTAAAGTGGGGTCAGTTCCAAACACTCCTCTTAGGTTTACACCATGTGATAAGGCTGCTAGCAGTTGAAATTATAGTGTCTAATGGTATGTAGCTTTCTGTCTAGCATGGACCAACTCCTTAATTAATAAAATATTTTTCGGAAACTTTGTTATTTTTCAATATTGTGTAATAAATGTTCCACTGAAAAAAATTGTACATGTTAATAAGGAATAAAAAACAAATTACCAAATGTAAGGTTAAAATCAAATAATTCCAGCTGGCAGAACATAAGGTTAATGCCCTATTGTGATACAGTTTTATTCCTAAAGGAGATCAAGATGTGAAGGAACATGTTTAAGACTATTTCCAATCATGTAACAAAGTAGCTTACACTGACGGCTAAAGGAATACTAATTTCACTTGAATGGGAAGGGGAACTCCTAGGAATCTTCTGAAAATCTCCATTGCTTACATGGATGGAAAGTCCCCAAATAACAATTAATATATTTTCTTCATCAAAATTAGTAATTCCTCTAAAACGCAGTAGATTCCATAAGAACCACATTTTCTTTAGGGGACTTTGAATCATAGGATCTGTTAGGATCCATAGAAAAAAATGTAACGTTTGGTCAATGCCAATATTCTTATTTCTTTGTTAGGGAACATATAAAATACAATTATATTGGTAGGAGACCTTAAATTCATATAGGCTACAAATGAATGCATTATTTTGGTCTATAATGGCTCAAATTGCTCCATAGCAAACATTAAATCAGGGATTGATTTGTTATACAATATATTTTTTCAAGAGCGATTGTTTATAACATTGCAAGTTGTACAGCTTATTATACTTAATTAACTTAAATGCTTGCATTTAAAAATAGTCACTATAATATTTTTCACATTATGTGTTCACCACTGAGAGTAGCCATCTTAGCTCCTTGTTCTTTAGATTTACAAATAATATTTGAGTTTTAAACTGAAGTAGGTATTCAAGCCCTCTGCTAGATTTGCTGGAATTGTGTGATGTCATTCAGTCTAGAGATATAGACTATATCACTTTGCTCATTATCATGTGATATATATATATATCCAAGCTACAAGTGGTCTCATTGGTCTGGGATATTAAAAGACCTCCATAGACAAAAAGAGCTCTTACAGGGAAAGAGCAAAGGTACAAGTTACTGG
Source organism: Spea hammondii (assembly GCA_029215755.1). Lineage (NCBI taxonomy): Eukaryota > Metazoa > Chordata > Amphibia > Anura > Pelobatidae > Spea > Spea hammondii. Next base: position 35,582,584 of record JARDYJ010000002.1, read on the forward strand.
AAGTCTAAGGGTCATACCAATTATATTTAAGAGAAAGAATTTAGGTGGTTGGAACCTCTGACCACAACTCATAACTTATTTTGACTCATAACTTAAATTGAAGGATCATCTTACTTTGACATAGACAGAACTCAATTAGATGCCAGGGAAGCTACCATTTTGGCTATAGCCTGATATAAGCCTAACTAGGTTTCCGGGAAGGCATAACTTTGGAGGTGGAACACTACTCCCATAGAAGCCCTTTAAGCCGAAGTGTGACCAACACCGCCAAACCATTGCCATATGTGTAAATAACCACAAACTCTCACTATTAATGGGAGTGCCTAATTAGGTGGGACTTTTGAAACATGCTAAACAGAGAAATTCAAAGCACAGTTCAGCTATCAAATGCAGTTTGACGTGTATGACAGCTGAAAGGTCCTTTTAAATGTATATGGTGTCCTGTTTGCACATTCATGGGGGAATTCTGGAAAACGCTCCCATACGCATTTGCCCCTTAAACCACATATTTTCCGTACAGGACGTGAGTTTAGCTTAATACATTTCCCTGCGTGTGATTATCTCTCCTCCTGTCAGCTCTAGTGCTGGCCCAGGGAACATTGCATTTGAACAATGGATAGAAATGTACTTACAAAAAAAAAACAAACATTGTATTTTTTTAGTGGGCTCCCTGGGCCATTGTTCCTCATAAATAAGATTGGACTTCAGGATATATGATTCTGCTGTATTACTGAGGAATAAGGAGTGGTGCATGACTATATAAACATTGTAAACCAAGCTGGACTTTACTACAACATCTCTTTCATCCCAAGAGTGCTATGTCATTTTCAGCTATGACCTACAGATTCGTCTTGTCTCACCCCCAATTTGAGATGCACCCTGCTATGGATGCAGTTCCATATATTATTAGTTACACACAACCTGGTTATGTTGCACCATTTGTGTAACTAGTTTGATATTATGATGTGATGGCCCACCACTTCTGTTCCTACCCCTTCTTTTGCTCTCCTTCCCTACTGTACCTGTCCCTTCCTATTCATGCCCCTTCCCATTTTAATCTCTGTCGACAGCAAACATTATATGTGCGGCCAGGGACGGCCCAAGGCATAATGCCGCCTGGGACGAAGTTTAAAGTGCTGCCCCCCCCATTATCTACCCTTCCTCTCCCACCCCCCCATTATCTACCCTTCCTCTCTCTTCCTATTATCTACCCTTCCTCTCCCTCCCTATTATCTACCCTTCCTCTCCCCCCCTTTGTACTTACCTTTCAGCAGTCCTGCGGCGAGTCTCCCTGCTCGGTCTCAGTGCCGGCTTGTAATGATGAACGCCGGAAATGACGTCATCTGTCGGCGCTCAGCATTACAAGCCGGCACCGAGACCGAGCTAGAGGGCTCGCAGAGGAGAGAGAGGGGCGCCGAGCGTGTAAGCGAAAACCACTCGGCGTCCTCTCTCTCCTCCACTTTAACAAAAAAAAAAGGGCTTGGGGCGGCAAAGTGCCACCCCTTCAAAAGTGCTGCCTGGAGCAATTGTCCCACTCTGCTCTATTGTAGGTCCGGCCCTATGTGCAGCTGCACTTGTGCACTTGTTCCAGTTTAGAAATAATGCCAAAAAATTCAATATATACAGTGAAATAATAAATTATTCTGTCAAAGCCCCCTTGATATGGCTTACCAAACATTTGCTTATAATTTAAATAAAATGAATCTAATAAAATAATTAAAAACATAAAATAAGGGCAGAGTCTGACTGCCAACCATTTTGACTGCAGTTTGATTGAGCTCCTCTAATGTTTTGCACAACCACAGCTCCGCAACCACCTCCGATTGTTACCTACCATGAGCACAGCATAACCCCAAAAGATCAATGTAGTAGGACAACGAACGTACGTAGCGACTCAGTACCAAAGTTCCGCCACACCGCCGAGGTTCCTAGCCGCTGCACAGTTAAATGGTTTTGCATGCAGGAACTAGCATGCAGGAACCAAAGCAGAACTAGATAAGCACCTTTGAAACAGCTGCAGATGATGTGTTCCCAGAGCCGGCCTTAGGTGTTCTGGCACTCCCCTGTGCGGACTACTCCTCTGGCGCCCCCCATCCCCAAAAAAGAAAAGAATAAAAACTTGTAACAAAACTCCCCTTTCTCACTATCTATCCCCCTGTATCACTATCTACCACCTCTGCCCCTTCTCACTGACCCCCCCTCTTCTCACTGACCCCCCTCTTCTCCTTCCCCTTACCTTGTTGAGTCCTGCGGCGGTAGCGGGAGGCGTCCGTCTTCCCGTGGTGCGCGCTTCACAGCTGAGCGCCGGAATATTCTGGCGCTCAGCATGAAACGCGGCACCGCGATGGAGTCACGGAAAGTGAGGGGCGCCGAGCGGTTGCTGAAAACTTCACAAGCGACCGCTCGGCGCCCCTGCCCGGGACATAAATGAAAACATTGGGGTTTTTTTTGTTTGTTTTAACTTTATTTAACATCCTCCATGTTAAATAAAGTTAAAAAAACTTTATTTAACATGGAGGATGTTAAATAAAGTTAAAAAAAAACAAAACAAAAAAACCCCGATGTTTTAATTTAGGTGCAGAGGGGGCGGCAGCGGACCCGGCGGCGGCAGATTGCGCGGCGGCGGACACGGCGGATCCCGCGGCAGCGCCCCCTGGAGTGTGGCGCCCTGTGCGGTCGCACTGGTCGCACACCCCAAAGGCCGGCCCTGTGTGTTCCTATCCCTCATGCACCCTCCTATGATGTTACCCTTCTTGTTCCAGATTGAAGCATAATCTATCCTTTAGACATCAAAGTCAACTTTGATAAATCTGAGGCCATAGCTGTGCATTTACCACAGCACTAAAACAATTGAATTAAACTTCTCTTACTTACACAAACCAGCCCTTACCAATTTAGGCATCAACATCTCAAATAATATCCACAACCTCTATAAGCTTAACTATAGTTCTTTACTTCAGAAAACTAAAAAATATCTGCTGCATTGGAAAGATGTCTGCATCTCCATCCTCTCAAATTAACATACCCACACACACACACTAACATACCCAAACACATGTCCACAATGACACATGAACATACCCAAACACACTAACACACACACACACACAATAACATACTCGCACACACAATCATATACTCAAATACACACTAACATACACATAAAAACACATGTCCACAATAACATGCCCAGACACACGCTAATAAACCCAGGCACATATTTAAACACACTCACAACACTCACTTACCCTGCCTCCGCCTATTTTTCTTCTTTTTCCGGGTAAATAATGCATATTAAAGTACTTGCAACATACCTATGTTAACCCTTTATTACATATGTATTCTTTGTTGGTGGGGCCATGTGGAGTGTCTGTTTAACTGTAGAAGGCTATTGACTTGCTTAGTTGTTCTGACATTTTGAGGTTTGCAGCTTGTAGAGGCATTTATATAGATTTAGACAGTAATGTGCATCTGTGTTTTATAGCTTCCTTGATATGTGAATACAGGCCTGGGGTATAAGTATGAATCATCCAAAGGGGGCTCATATTATATAGACACAGGATTTGGCAACAGATAAGGACTATTCGGTCCATCCAATCATCCTTTTTTTCCTGCTGTAAAGACTCAAACCTTAATAGGTCCTTTGTGTTATATGCAGGGTAGTCATATGTGTATCCCATGCTTATTTAAATTTTCTTATTTTATTGACTTTGACTTCTGCTGTAATGCTGTCCCACTTGTAAGTGAACTAAAACCTCCTTACAATACATTTAAGCTTGAATTCTAACATTTTTCCTTCCATTTTTTCTAGTGGCTCCAGACTATGCAGAAGATGTTTATACATCAGCATTTTCAGTCCCTGTGATATTTGAAGTATATTTTAACCAAAAGGACTACAGCCCTCTATGGTTACTTGCCATAGTGGGTTATGGCAATATCAGCAAACAATGCAGATGTTTCACTAAGCTGCAGGTTAGCTGGTTTTAGATTATGTTGCCAAATTGCTCATCGATATTTCTGACATTTAATGATTTGTGAACATCAGCTGCTGTGGCCAGTACATGTACTTTCTACCAACTTTACCTACTGAAGTAGAAGCCCATGTAGGATTAACACTACACAATCTACCTTCCATACTCATACACGTATGCAGCCTTTTTCTTCAAGACACTGTGAAACTATGTTGGTATGGGAAGTAACATGAGCCATGAAAGTAACTGAGAAAGTAAAGTAACTGAGAAAGTAAAGTGACACTCCAACCACCATATGTACATTAATGCATATGATAGCTAAGAGATCCCTTTACATTTCTATAGTGTCCCACTTGCAAATGCTTGGATAGATTCTGCAGAATTTCCCCATAGACACTTGCTCCTTTAACTGCCCACTCGCCCCCAGAAGTTTTATATGCAGGAGATGTGCTTGGGTGAACACACCTCATAGCAAGTGATATATTTAGCACCAGTCAGCTCCAGTGCTGGCTCAGCGAACAATTCTATTGAGACCTCCATGTACTTCCCTAGCACTGATTTTTTAATGGTGGAGACCAGATCACCTTCTTTTATTTGGGGGTCACATTCATTAAAGGCATATGTGGTCTATTCTCTCTCTGGCCAAAAGGCATGCGGAAGGGCCCAATCAGAGGCAATTGCCCCCCCAGACCACCCTAAATCTAGAGTTAACGGCTGCTGCACGGATTAACGTAGGGGCTGATGAAGCTGGAGCTCCAGGCCCCTACATGAAAATAGGCCCCGCAGCAACTGCGATCGCAGGGGTCGCAACTCCTTACCTGTTAGTTGCTCGCACACTGTGCGAGCAACGTCTCTTGTTCCGTTCAGGGGAAGCAGGAACCCAACGGAGTCACGTGACCCTGTTCCGTTTCTGCTTGCCCTGGGCGGGACAAGACAAGTTGTTTGACAGAGTGCGAGCAACTCAGAGGGAAGCAGCGGCCCCTGCGGAAGTCTGCAAGCTGCACCGAGAGCTCTGCAGTTCAGGTAAGGGGGTGGGGGAGGTTGTATGAATGAGTATGCATGATTGAGGGAATGAATGAGTATCTTTGAATGATGGAATGAATGAGTATCTGTGAATTAGTGAATTAATGTTTGTGAATGAGTAATTAAATGAATATGTGTGTGATAGCATGGATGTGTAAGTGGGGGGAAGCATGGAACAGGGAGGCTCTTTAAGGCTAGGATGCCACAGGCAAAGGTGGTAAGTCCTATGCTTCCAATCTGGGTGTTCGGCAGATCCTCTGGATGGAATCAGGGTGCCAGGGCTGACATGATACTAAAGAGGGGACATTAATTCACAAGAAGGTGCTGGCTGGGGGCATCACATAAATCAATACTAAAGGGGAAGCTAGGTGGTGGGATAAATATACAATGTGGGGCTAGCTGGGGGCAATAAACAAGGGTGTTGGGGGCATTAGGGTGACCACGTTGGCGATGTTTTCCAGAACACATATAACTTTTACATATTGCTGACCAGCCCAGATGAAATGCTGCCCTGCAGTGTGGGGGATGTATAGACTCATGGAAGGAACCAACTAGTCAGATATACAACCCCAGGGCAGCACTTTATCTGTGCTGGCGGCATCAATACACAAGGGGAGCAGCTGGGGCCATTACATAAATCAATACTAAAGCGAGGTGCAGGCTGGGAGCAAAAATACACATAGTGCTGGCTGGGGGCGATGCACAAAGGGGCAAAAACACAAAAGGGGGATCAACAACAAAGCAGTGTGGAAAATACTTTTTTTTTATTGTTGTAACCCGTCCAGATGTGGTTGTCAGTGTGGCAGAACCTGTCCTGGTGTGTGTTTGGACTATTACATTTTTACCAGACATATAACACCCTCCTGCATTTGTAGTTACTTCAGAGGACAAAACTTTCTAGGCACAGAAATCAGTGAGAGGAAAAGTAAAGGTTTTGTGTTGTTTACTCTATTTCAATCTGCATATTAAAAGGATTAATCGCACTAAATTGCGGCTTCAGGTGTCCCGTGTATAATGATTTTTTTTTAAGTGTACTGATGTACTCCCAATCTCATCAATATGCATTAGAAAATCAGGCAAAGATGGGTATGGATGGTGGGCTGATTTTGTGGCACAATGGGCCATTTGACTAGACTTGCCCCCCAGGCTTTAGGCTGCCAGCCCTCCCCTGGGCCTGATCTTCTTGGTCCTTCATCCCAAGGGAAATGACCACTGAAATCTTAGATAGAGGGAGGGGGCCACTCACAAGGACTACCTAACTCCTTCCTTACCACAAAAAGACATTTTAGGGGACCCGGTTCTACCTTGGCATTTTCAGGATTAAAAATCCAAAATCTGTTGTGCTTTGTACTGACAATGTCCAATGATGTGACTATATACATGGTGCCCCACACCAATCACCAGCCCTTTAGGCTGGTGTGATAAAAATGCTCGTGCACCGCATACCGAGCCTAAAAGGCTGGGGCTAGTGACACATAAAAATAAAAAGCTACAGGAAGGGTCCACAAGATGCCAGTTACCAAAACAAAAATGTGATGTTCTAACTTTGCAATCAACCTTATGGTGATACGTGTCCCGACCCGGGCTCCAGACAAACTTCTGGGCTTCGGAGCTATCCCAGGGTTAAGGCAAAATGACCAAACTTTCCCTCTCAAATATTTAGTCAGCTGATCTTAGCCAAAAAGCAAAGATGCAGCCCATCATTGGTGAGAACTATAAGATCACAAAGGGGGTAGGTAGCTGTAGTGCCAGATCTGCAGCTTAAGTTAAGTGATTTTAGTTTTGTGCTTTTATAGAATATATATTAAAGAACTCGTAAATACTAAACATTAACTGCAGAGGAAAAGGTTAAAACATATGAACTGACTTTAATAAATATCTTAACCACAACCAGGTAATAAAAAAACATTGTTGGCTGATGTGTATTTTCAAGTCTTTGTAATCTGATCATATTTATTTTGCATCATCTTTGTATTATTCTGAGCATCTTGGGAGAACGTGAAATATATCATTCTCTTTCCTGGTCTTTTGTGTACTTAATTTTCTTGAATGCTTTTTTTTTGGCACAAACGACTGAAAGATACTATACTGTTATGTGCATTTTATTCTTCACTGGTAGTTCCATGTTGTACTGGTTTTGTATTCTTTCTTAGCCAAAAATAATTATAATATGACAAATTAACTTTTTTGGTCCTAAGCAAATTCTGGGGAACCTTGGTTGTTCTGGTATCAATCATCTTTAAAGAAACAAACCCCAAATTTATGCTTTTAATGAGTTTTGGAAAACATTTTGCATGTACTCCAGTGGATTTTAGTGCTTTCAAATTGAATCTGCAATTTGCATCTGTCTGCCTCAACTAAAACCAAGAAAGATAGGTATGTGCACTTCTTGCACATTTAACACTCCCATTAAAATCATATGCTAGTCCCATTGACTAGGATTGGCGTTATACTGAGCATGCACAAGAAGCATACAGACGTATGCCCCTGCATTCACTAGAGTCCGCTGAGGGAGAAGTTAAGTGAAACAGAAGAACTTTAATAAATACATGGTGCCTAAGCCAAGTTGCATCTAGTAAAATGCAAAAATGTCCATACAGAATGAACTTCAGTATACGCATTTAACATTAAGGCTGAAGTGTTCATTAAATAACCATAATCCTGCCAGAGGCTTCCCACTTCCTTTGTAGCTCTAGAAAACATGAGTTTTACAATATTGTTGTAAAATGTGCCACAAGTAGCAGAGGCTACTTAAAATAGCTTGGGGAAAATAGGGTGTTCTGAATATATTGCAATTGTGCTCTTTTAAGCGAAACCACTGAGCTGCTCCATTGCCCTGTTTTTACGGGTAGTAGAGATCATGACCCAGTTAGGGATATCTGTGGAAATGGATATTGTGAAATCAAATGCAGCTTCCACATGGCCACCCTGGTATACATATTGAAGCAAAATGCCACAACATGATGTCATATCCTGTAATTCTGCTTTTATGTATTGCAGATGGAGGGGTAATATAAGTAGACGGTCTTGGCCTGACCTTGCCTCCAATCCCATTCCCATAAAAATTTACTGCCTTGGACAACTGAAATATTGGGTGTTATGCGCCTGTATGTCTTTCTTTATGGACAATACTGGTATATTAAAGATTATGACATATTATTGCATTTGAGGATAACCTGGAAATGTACAGTGCTGTGGAATATGATGCCGTTATATAAAACAGTAAATAATAATAAAAATAATAATAATATTACTATGCTTGATGAATATGTTTGACTCAAATACCAGTAACCAATAATACCACAAAACCTAAATTAAAAGGTATCGGGTCTTAGGAAGCAATGTTATTTATTTCCATTATTTATTACCATTATTATGCACAGAGGGCCATATTTAAGCCATGCCAATTAAAACTGGATCCCTGCCAGCATTTGCCATTGTATCCGTGCCATAGAGCTGACTTTTGAGTTTTAAGTGTCCCTCTGCAAACTATGTCTCTGACTCCTCTCTCCTGGACTCGGTTTGTAATATAGAACCCTTGTGGTGCCACCCCTTACATTATAGCTGCCTAGTTTGCCGAAATGGCTAGCCTATTGTATTAAACTACTGCAAAAATACAATAGTTGACATATGAGCTAGGACTTCATCATCTTTCATGATCATCAAAGTGGCTTAGTTGTCATTCTAACCAGCTTGAGTTGAATTCCCAGAGTGGAAAGTGGCAAACAGAGCTTCACCTCTGACCTGTGCTGTTGAAGGATCAGGTCATACCTCAGTGGGGAAAGCATTATGTTTTCTTAGTAATGACATCAGTGTTATTTATTTTTACCTAATGCTTGTCATTATATTATTATTTTTCACATGTATCTCTGTAATGTACGTTGTTTGATCCCTCTAATGTAACAGCTCAACTTACTCTGTGTGACTACGCTCAGTGGACGGAGTTTATTATACAACAGAATGCAGTGACCGTCACTGGGAAAGTTTAACAGACCAAGATCCTCCAACATGCATATAAATATTAGCAATTTGGACTTCACCCATATCAACTTGATGGTTCATGCAGGTATGTTTTTTCACTATATTGCGAGCCTCATCTTCTGTTCTTTATCTTTTCCCATTTAAATTACTTATGAAAAGCCAAGTTGGTAATAGTAACAATAGTTGGTAATGCATACCTTGTGTATCTTTATATAAGTATTTCTTTTATACCTGTTTGCCTGTACATAATGGCGAGGTAGGAGTTAAATACCATAAATTGTGAGCAGAAGATAAGAGTTGGGCTGATGTCTGTGTGAAGTATTTGACTGCCTGCCAAACAGAGGTTCATTTCTCTCTGGGAGAGGGTGTTCTGAGGGTTCACGATTCCCCTTCTATTTTTGGGGTCGACAAATCAACAAGTAACAGGTGGTGCCTTTAAAAGCAGCCGTCAAAGCAGTATTGGTTACCCCTTCCAAGGGCATCAGAGTTTCCGAGTGTGTCACACAAACCTAATGTGTGAATCCCGAGGCCCTACAGACTTTTGACAGCTATGATCCGCAACAGAAACTTTATCCCTAGCTTGACATGTCTTGTGTTGCCAGGCAACAAAGCCCCACTCTCCACCTTGGCTAGAGGCACCTACAAATGGTGACTTGATAGAAAAAGGAACACCTTTTACATTTACTGTATGAGAAAATTTATGAGGAGTGAAATATTATGGTGTCTATTAGTAAAACAGGACAAACACATACTAAGCTGAAAGGGCTTTGAAGTTGCACGGTGTCTCTTACAGGAGTGCATGCCTAGGATAGAGCCTATGCAATTGAGAATTCATGAGACAGAATGAAAATGATGCCGTCAGTCATAGTGGGCCTTATCAGTAGAGTTATGGCGACATTATGTATTTGTCTGTGTAATTGTACAGGTTACCTTATACTATCTATCATCTCTCTCTCATATATATACCTAGGTAAATTGCAAACTGTTCTAATCTAACTAGAGCACAACTGAGAAAATTGGCCTCATCTCCAGGGTGCAACAACATGAAAATTAATCTAGCACTCAATAGGTAAAGACATGGCTCCTCGAAACCTTTGTTTGTTGTGTTGACTTGCTCGGTTATCTCATCTATGATAGGGATGTTCTGTCAGGTGAAACTAATTTGACTGGTAGAGGGAAGGCGTTTCTAAGAATTTTGCCAGTCTGGGCCCTGCTCCCTGTTATGCAGCACAGGGACTACCAATTCTCTGGACCTGCATCCCTAGCCTTAGGCAGCCTAAGCCAGAATATGTTACTTAATATGATGTCACATTGCAGAGCTCTCCTTTAATACAAGGTCACCACGTGGAAGCTGATACTAATTTTACAGCATCTTGGGCCAGTCATGAAAGATCCTCTGACCTCTCTACCTAGCCCATTATCTTGACTGATAGGGCAGCTTGACTGAACAATGCCTGATAATTGGAACCGTTCCGCTTAAAACACGGACACTTCTGTGAAGCTCAGTATGGTTTAGTACACTGAAATGTAACAGCTGGTCTGTCATCGGTCACTTAACAGGTGTTTTTTGACACATGGGAGACAACCATACTTACCCAATAGCTCCTCCTCATCACCCAAAGCTACATTTAAACAAACTGTAAACAGACCACTGTTAACAGATACATGTATTGTTTGAAGAGTGGTCAACCCGTCTGAAATCTATATGTATTCTGGAATGCATTCAGTGACCCTTGCCCATCTGTACACCGCTGTTGGTGGTGAGCTTACAGTATGCAGAGTATTTATTCCTAAACAGGTCTCTACTCTAAACAGAGTTTTTTGAACTCAGTTGAACCCTAGGTGGGATTAATATGTATTTCCTCTACTGTGGTGGAAATGCCTTAGTTTCACTATGGCCTTTAGGTTGTAATAATAATAATAATAATGATACATATACATGTTCACTTGGAGAAATTAAGTCTCTTTATTAACCACCATAAATGGCTTATATTGAGAGAGGCCATTCTGTTATAAGCGGTAGAGAATGGGGAGCTGAGTAAAATAAAAATAAACACTAAATGGAAAAACACCATACCCGGGTACCCAAGGCCAGATGAAGGAGCTGTGGGACCTAAAGCAATTATACAGGGAGGACCCCTTCTCTGGATTTCCAGCCTTTAGCAAGCCCCCCCCCCCCGGTTTTCCTGTGCTTTCTGCCTTTTGCAGTCTTTTTTTCTTCTGTTTTATACTTTCCTCAATTTTTCATATCCTCTTTAGTACCTCTCTTGCTTGCATCCTTTCCTCACCTTTTTCTATCTTCTTTCTCTATTTTCCTTTTATATTGCCTGCCTTTTATATTTTGCATTCTAATTCTAACTTCTATTCTGCTCCCTCTACACATACATATACATGCACACATATACATATTTACATATACACACATTATATATATATATATATATACAGAGATACACACACATACACATTCATACATACATACGCACAGTACTTACCGCATCATCCACTTCTCTCCTTCCCTTCTTTTGGCCTGTAGCTCCCTCACTGTGCTTCTTACCTTGAAATGACATCACTTCTCGACCCGCAGTGTCAGCGAGGGAGGATGATTGCCGCATGTAGCAGCACTCAATCAGAATGCTGCTTTGTGGGACAGATGACAGGTATTGCCCCGTCAGAACGGACAGGGGACCAGTGTTTGGTTATACCCACTCCCTGACCATCTAGAGGTTGGGTTTGATCCCTTGATATGGCTAGCCCTTCCTTTATATGCAGCTAGCCACATGCAAATAAAACCCACTTGCCAATCTTTTCACATAAGTAAGCCAGGGATATGATAACACATATAAATAACATGTCATTAGTGTCAGCATTGAAGCACCAGGAAGCCTTTTAGGGCCCCATTGATCCTAGGGACCCCCTACACCACAGGGTATGCAGGAGCCTACAGTGCACCCCTGCTATGAATTGACCAAAAGCAGCCATTTTTGCATTCTACACACTGTGTGCTTTGGGGAGGTGACATTAGTTGTGAAAGTTACATAAAAGTTACAGTGACACTTAGTTATAAATTATCTGCATGCTGCTTGAAAAATTAAATTAAAACCTTCCCGGGACATTATTAATATATTAAACAATCCCCGTTGTAACCATCCCAGTGGTGTGCCTGGTTGTCCAACAGGACAATCTTTTCTCTTTTTAAACCTGCTGGACCTCCTAGACCTGATGCCCAAGTCCTATATGGTCTAGGACGAAATGTGCTGCTGATTCAGGAATCCTGGGAGCTGGCACAAAACTGTGACCCATAAATTCATCCACCTCGAGACTACTGAAAATATGTCTTCACAGCAGGTTGTTCCTTAGCATAATAATGAAATGAAACATTCCATGAGTACAACACACTGTATATTTGCTATTTTAAATGGTGACACTAAAGTACCACTACATATTTATTTTGAAACTGCTGGTTCTACTCGTAATATAATGCGCTTAAATGTATTGCAAAAGAAGGTGAGATCAGTGTTTAATGGATCTTGAAGTGCTGTTCATTGAGTTCTTACTTATTTTTAAGTAAACACGTTACACAATGAATCCTTGACGCTATGGTCCACAATATGTACACCTAGCTGTGCTTTGCATGAGTATGACTTTCCTTCCTAATTAGTGCAAACTTGTGACATTCAAACCACAAAACCTTCATGGTATTTCTATAGCACTAAGTACCTGGCATAATCATCTCATTTTGTACTGAAATTATTGCAAGCCTATCAAGTAACAATGTAACTATATATGAGGTCTCAATACCCCATATCACCTTGTAAACAAATGTTTGCATTTGTGAACAAAACTTTTCAATGTTTGGAATTCAATCACTCTCAAACCGTTCTGGTTGAATCTCCACCTAATCTATACCTATGGTATATTCACAAAATCCTGACTAGCCTTCATTTGCCACCATAGTTATTAACTGAACTCAACAGCCCTTGAAATTACTGGCTACTAAGATCATTGTTATAGCTGTGCCAAATGTTGCTGAATTTAATAGGTATTCAGCAAAGCTGTAACTTAGTCTTGGAGTCTAAGGCAGAGTCAAGTGTCCTGTCCTTTACCTTCTTTGTGTCTACTAATGGCAGCTCAAAAGGCTACAAGGCCATTGCTGCAAGGCAGTTGAAGTGAACCTGTCACCTTGCAGCACATGAGGCAGCTGTCGTTCTTGCACTGTGGATTTTGTTGTACATTTTTGACAGCTGAGCACAGTGGAGGGCTGGCATCTGCTGGCCTGGGGGGGGGGGGGGCAATCACAACAGAGTGGCCTGTTGGGCCTCCTCCTGGCCTCCTGACCCTGCAGTAGTAGGTAGTCAGGGATGCTGCAGCTTGCAGTGAAGACAGGTCTCTGCAAGCAGTAGTGTATTTAGGTTTTGTGCTGCCTTAGGTCTGACTAAACGTGCCCCCTGACTCACGTGCCCCCTACCCTTAATTTGCCCCACCCCTTTTGCCCAGGCTATACCTCTTCCACTGCATGCTACACCTCTTCTTCATTTGGTCTGACATGCTTTTAGGCTCCACCTTTTCCTCTTTTGAGCACCACCTCTATATCTCTTTATATTAAGCATGGATAACAAGTACCTACTTAATTTACCATTTGAAATGTTTTATCTATTATTTTAAGAGATGATAATCTTTAATTAAAAGAAAATAAGCATTGTTACCAAGATCAGTCATCCATGTTAACTAAAATAATTCTCAAATTGGTTGAATTGGCAAGTGGTCAGTCCATGATGTGAGCATGATGTGTGTAACAGCAACCACTGTCACTGTAAATTCACACACCATTTGTGCATGCATATAGCGCCATCTTTGTGCCCAAACATCCTAACAGAGCCATCTTTGTGCCCAAACAGCTTAACAGTGCCACGTTTGCCCCCAGACAGCTTAAAAGTGCCAACTTTGTTCCCAAACAGCTTTTCAGTACCAATATTTTGCCCAAACAGCTTAACAGTGGCATATCTGTCCCTAAACAGCTTAACAGTGCCATCTTTGTCTCCAACAGCTTCCCGGTGCCATCTTTGTCCCCGGAAAGCTTGTCTCTGCCATGTTTGTCCCAGTGCAAACCTTGTTCATCCTCACACATTTATACATACACATCCATGCCGACACATACATGTGTATTTGTATATTAAATAGTTTGTGAGCCAGTGTGTGAGCATATGGTGTTAGCATGTGTGTGTGTGTGCAAGAGTGTCAGAGTGTGTCAGCTTGTGGTGTTAGAGTGTATCAGTGTATCTTAGTGTATGGTCTTAGCGTGAGTCTGTACATTTGTTAGTTTCTGGTGTTAGCAAATGAGTGTTTGTCAGTTTATGGTGTTAGAGGGTCAGGGGTGAACCTAGTGTTAGTAGTGCCTAAGAGATCAAGACAAGGACCAGGAGAAAGAAGTCCCTCTCTGCCCAGCTGTGAGGGAAATTGCCCCTTGGCCCACTTCTCTCCTGGCTGAGCACACTTTGAATGTATTCAACTTGAATATTGTGTGTGTAAATTATTGCATGAGGATTTGCTCTCTATAAACATCTGAAGGCCAGCAGAATTCTTAATTAAAAATAATTCACAATACTTAACTAGATACTAGATTACATTTGCTATTGCTCTACATATATGATAAATACATGCTCATGTTTAAGCCCTAGTACATTATTGCTATGTTTTGAATTCCATTGATAAATCAGAACTGGTGTGACTTCCATCATTAGAAGAATCCATCAAATTTAATGGGAAATTTAGAAAAAAAATCCAAAAGTAACATAAACAAAACCACTCTGAGGCTTAATGGATATAACAAGAGAAATTGGTGCTAGATGACAAGAGTCCATCATTGCAGAGACTCCTTATATGTCATTGATTAAGGACTACATCATTACATTACTATCACCAGCAACTGGCAACTAATTCGTGGAAAGAGAGTCTCCTTCTTGGGATGCTGTGAAGAAGAGATATTAACATCTACAGTTTTAGGTTTTTTTTAAATGGTTCAAATTCACTCACAGTCCTTGCGCACTTGTGGCTACCATTACTGTAAAAATGTATGTGTATCAAATGCCACAAGGTCTATATCCTATGCTAAATGTGTTTTGTTGGCAATTCTTTAAATAGATAAAGGATAAGTGGGTTTGTGACCCTTTGCCTTAATGGATTGCGCACTGCCCTTGACAAGGTCATGTTGGACTAACTTTACTAGTTCATATGCCTTTTTGCCAGACACAAACCACCTCCCGACTCAACCTTTAAAGAGTTGACTGTGTAATATAAAATTGGGTCGCAGACCAAGCGTGAAGAATTGTCAATCTTCTTCACTGACAAGATTTCCTCCATCTGAGCTTCTATCACAACAGACACACCATAACAATTACAGAGGATTACCAGATTGCCACAAATGATGGTCTACCTTTACAAATGTGGATATAGAGGAAGTTCAAAGAACCATGCAAATTATGCACCTCACTATGTGTCACCTAGGCACTTTCCAAACTCGACTTATCACCCCATGCATTGAAACACTCGCCCCACCACAAAAATGAGTGCAGTGTTCACTAAAAACTAGACACTTTACTCTAAAAGAAGCAATGGTAAAACCCTTCCCAAAGAAACATTCACTAGACCCAGACAACATGGCAAATTACAGACCAGTATCCAACCTTCCATTTTTTAAGAAAATCAATTAAAAGGTAGTGGCAACTCAACTAGAGGTCAGGCTATAACATATCTGATCCCTTGCAGCCAGGTGCCAATCACAGAGAGTAACACCTGGATCATGCTCATCAGCTCCTACAGAAATTAACCTGCGGAGTTCCACAAGGTTCCATCTGGTCTCCCATGCTATTTGCAATTTACTTGCTACCACTGGGGAACATCATTAGGTGACAGGCCTAATACATCATTACTATGTAGATGACACACAACTTTGCTCCTCATTTGCCACAGATACTAAAGACCCTACATGTCTCATCAATGGTTGCTTAGCAGACCTCATAGGGTCTAGCTAGCTAAAAGTTGAACCCAGACAAAACAGAGTTACTCTTAGTGAGGGCACCCAGAGCAAATAAGAATATCTCATTTTCACCCAAAATAAGAGGCTCTGAACTCAATAAATTATCAATAAATTCAACAGAGATACAAAATCGCAGAATGCTCATTGAATCTCATTGACTGTCACTTAAAAATACATTTATCATAGTAAAATAATTAAAACATGAATCCATGCATTCGTGTCCTTTTGTCCTACATTACACTAATGCCCTTACTTGAGCCTCCCACAAAAAAATAACTCAGTCGCCTACAGGCAATACCAATCAAACTTGTTCATGTCTCAAAACACCTGTTAAATGAGGAACATACTTTAAAGTTGGCCTGCTGACCTTCAAAGCCTTAAACAATCAAGGGCAACAGTATCTGAAAGAGCTCCTTACACCCTATATTCCATCTCACTCACTTTGGTCAGCCAATGGTTCTCTCCAATCAGTGGCCAGAATAAAGACCAACTCAGGTTCCCTGGCACTTAGACACGCTGCCCCCACACTCGGGAACTCTTTACAGTGCTCAATCAGAGAGGCATCATTGGAACGGGTTCACCAAGAGAGCTGTAGTAACTCCCAGAGATCACCCACATGTATCCTCCTGTTGTCCCCGGAATAATTTCCAGCACCAGCCAGCATGCACGCCTTGGAACCCTGCTATGTGTACCCAATAAGTAGACACACAACTACCTTGAATTGAGTACAGCAGGAATGAACAGTTTATTGTTGTTAAACATATATCCACAGAACCGCATTAACATAAATTAACAGATACATATATTCAACCCAACCTTTAATCCCGTGGCAGCAATCCTATTGAGGGGATTAATTAAACAATGGAGTTCCTGCCTGTGCTATCTTTGTTTGACAGCCAGACTGGAGCCATCTCTGACTACCTTGGGGCCTTGTATGACCGGTCATTCTGTCACAATCATCATTACAATTTTTTAAAAACCTTAACACCCACCTCTGTTATCAAGAACTCTTGAATTTATATGTCTCTTTATATAAGTGTTTTGAGGGGAGAAAAGCACTATAAAAATAGCAAAATATTATTATTAATATTATTATTATTATTACATTCAGGGTGTGTCATGATAGAAGCTCAGATGGAGGAAATCTTGTCAGTGAAGAAGATTGACAATTCTTCACGCTTGGTCTGCGAAAAATTGGTTGGTGTATGCATGTATGTTGTTTTGCAGAGCCTTTCTACTGTGCGAAACAGTTGCCTGGGTCTATTTCAGGAGAGTGTAATTTCACAGGAAAAAAATGAAGATGTATTCTTCTCTTGAGTTTATAGTCTGTTATCTTCAAATTTTTGGTTGTGCCATTAAACCGAACTACAATGCTGTGAGTCTTGTTAGTGGGCATGAGTGTTGATGCTATGTTCTCTTGGGTGTCTCTCACTTATTTGTTGTGGAGGTGGACTAAGCAGCTAGGTTCATCACAAGTGCCCATCAGTCCATCCAAAGTTGATGTTACGTCCAATGGCATCACCTTTTTTAATGAGTGGCGTATGACCAGGTTCTGAGGCTTGAGTATGGCACATTGTGATACAATGAAAAAGAGAATGGAGTGGTGGTCTGACAATACATCTGGATATACAGTTACTGGAAATAATTCTAGTCCAGATTGGTTAAACAGAACAGGTATATGACCTTTTTTGTGGGTAGAAGTAGCAAAAATGTGTATAAAACCAAGTGCACTCATTAAGTTGAGGAGGTCCTGCCCAAGTTGGAATAGGGCGTCATCATGCCAAGTGTTGAAGTCTCCCAATATTAGCCATCTGGGGTGTTCAAGGATTAAACCGATCAAAAGGTCTGAGAGTCCTTTAAGAAATCTCTTCCCATCTCCTGAGGGTCTGTGTACTAACAGTATTCAGAAATATCTATCTATTGAGATGCTGGCAGCTGTCCATTCAAAAGATTGGGGTGTTTGGACTGATATTACTTTGGGGTTTGAGGATGATGTGGCACACACAGATTACTCCACCTCTTTTGTGCTCTTGTCTCAGGCAATGGAACACTGCATGATTACCTGGGAGAGCTGCTGCTAAAATAGGCACCATATTGCCATCAAGAGATTGAAACTTAGATATGCATTTTCACTCACGGTGAGGGAGTATAGGTAATCATTACCTTAGCATTAAAGGGGTTAAAATAGACTTTCAGTTTTGCAGGGATGTCAGCTGTAGGGAAGTGGTCACATTGTCCTATTCCATAAGATGCAGGCCAGCGTGAGGTGTAACATTTTGCACTTCTACTGCTTTGTAGATAACATAGATTACATTACATTACATTAACCTGAATACGGGAATGAGTAGTGGTAACTATAGTAGAAGAGAGACTAAAGTCATGAAAGGAACGAAGCGATATAGGGAGGTGCAGAGTTGTTAAGGGCTCTGTAGGTCAGGGTCAGAAGTTTGAATTTGATTCTGGAGGGTATGTGGAGCCAATGGTACAGTGGAACAGCAGATGAGGAATGGTGACAGAGAAAGATTAATCTAGCTGCAGTGTTGAGGATGGATTGGAATGCTGAATGGTGGGAGGAGACCACTTAGTAGGGAGTGGCAATAATCCAGAAGGGATATCACAAGGGGTGGATTAATATTTTTGTTGTTTCATGTGTTTAGAATGGGCAAATTTGGGAGATGTTTTTCAGGTGAAGGAGGCAGGTGGAAATGTCGGTGCGCTAAGCTAGTCTCAGGCTCAAATAATACAAATGTATAATATGAGGCCTACCAAACAGTGTGAGCATGCTGCAAATACAGTGTGTTGGCTGTACAATGTATACAAAAAACAAAATACTGTCTGCGCTTCTCACCCTAATAAAGTTGGCAACAAATATATAAACATAATATAATATATATATATATATATAGATATATATAACATTAAGGTATATGTCAGGAATTGTGGACAGAGTGGATGGTGGGATTACCATGAGCTCAGTCTTGGACATGTTGAGCTTTAGGTAATTGGACGCCATACATGAAGCAATTCCTGGAAGTCAGTGTGGCCAGTAAGAAGAGAGGGTGAAGGGTCAGGAGAAGAAATATAGATTAGGGTGTCATCTGCATATAGGTGTTACTGGAAGCCAAAGGAAGATATCAGATGTCAGAGGGAAGAGGTGTAGCTGAAGAATAGTAGAGGCCCAAGAACTGAGCCCTGAGGGACACCAACATTTAGCGGTAAATGTACTTGTGCATATACTTGTGAAAACGAACACGAATGTTGTGTTTTGGTTGTTCAAACCAAATAACTAACAAACGAATATGGCGGCGAAACAAACATGGGAACAGGCAAATATTCGCAGAATGCCGGTGCCCAAGTATGTTCCAGTGAGTGAGCCACTGAAAGTATGGTCAGAGAAGTGGGTTTTGAGCCAGGAAAGAAGTGTTTCACAGATACATGACAATTATGTCAAATGATGCAGAGAGGTCAAAAAGAATAAATAGTGAGAAGTGGCCTTGCATTGCGGGTCAGATTACAGGATTTCAGTGCTGATAATTTATTTTTTACATCGATACATTTTCTGAGTGTTAGGAAATTTAATCTGCGGATTTTTATATGAATGATCAAATCCAAAACCCAATTAAAAACCTGTAGGTAAGTCAGTTTTATGGTTTCAATGTACCTGGTTTGCGGTGTTCAGATAAAGGAACCTCTTCTTACCAGTAAGAGGGTCCAAGGAAAATATAATTCAATCTGCTGTATATCTCAGTGTTGTAATGCCGTAAATCCAGGTGTATGAGATTTGTCCTTGGATATTTGTAGTGAAATTTGAAGGTAAAAAAGTTAAATAACGATAATTCCTGAAGAGAAAAGTGTGGCACACAGCAGGGGTGAATACCTCACTTTGAGCAAAGATTAAAAGTACTTTAGGGACCCATCTAAATTTACCGCAGTGAAATGTTGACTATTATTTAAAGTTTTAAAAATGGTAAGCAGAAAAGCCAATACTTTGCACTACTCAATTGAGCACAGTAAGAATGTTAATATTGGAGTTATCAAAAGGCTCAGTCCATGTGGTTCCTATGGTGAGAACACCATTCTTTTCAATTTGTATCAAAATTGCTCTTTAGTCTTTAACTGGTATGTGTGTCATAAGGCACTCAGGTAGTTAATGATTACTTACCTATGCAAACAAGATAAAATGTATATAATGTGCAAAGCATTTTCAGTAATTACTGTGGATTAGAGTTTGCAATCAACTTGAAATGGCACACAGGCCTTCTGCCAACTAACTAACAAGCCAATAATGTAATAATGAGCCAATCCTGGTTTTGAATTCCCATTTCCTGATGTGCAAGCAACTTAGATATAACACAGTAATATCGAAGGAAATATGACCTGAGCAGTTTCTAACACATTTCAAGATGTGTGCTAATTATTCCAACTGTAACTGCCCTTACTTTATTTTCCTGATAAGTGAACTGCTAATTTTTTCCACATAAAATTTAGCTGTTTAAGTATTTATATTATTCAATGTAATACTTTGATAAAATAATATTGTCTGAAAGCAAATATTAATTTTATTTCTTGACCAACTGACCTACGTGTTAATGCACTACATAATATTTCCAAAAATAAAATGAGAGACATGAGGAGCTCTAAGGATTCCCTAAACTGGTTTATAAGCACTTGTGGTTTTATTCTCTCTTCCACCGATTTACTGTGGCTGCATATTTCGTTTTTGCCATTTCTGGAATCTCTGATTGCTGATTTTTTTATACTTCATTATGTAGGTGCGGTCTACTGGCTGATGGCCGCTAAAGAAATATTTTATAGAGTTGGTGCATAAAAGTTGGTAACTATATATTTAAAATAAAGATCACTACATGCTGGCAGCTGATTTATTGTAACAAATACCTGATCTTTGCTATAATTCTGGCATTTAACCCTAGACTGTACCGTCTCTGCAATATGCTATGTAGTATCACCTATATGGGCTTTGTGTGCAACCTAAAATGTGTGTAAAACTACATGTTTTATTTATAAGAAGGTAACAATATAATGTAAGGCACAACCACAGACAACAACTTGTACAGTATTATTTTCATTTTACTAAGAAGAAAGAAGGGGGAGGCTAGGGAGATGGAAGAAAAATATATCCAAACTCTGTAGAAGGATATAGAAGATAGAAGTTTGGTGCATCAAGGTTGTCAACTAGGGTGACCACATTTTTCTTCTGCCATTCAGGGACACACTATGAAGCAGATGAGATCACACACACAGGTGTGTATATATATATATATATTTATACACTGATTCACATATACACACCGTCACATACACATAAACACATTTTATATATTATATATATATATTATATATATGTATATATATATATATATATATATATATATACATATATATAATATATATATATATATATACATCTATCTCTCACACACACCCCGATTGACATATAATATTATATATTAATTATTAAGAAGCCTTGGAAACCATGTTGATTTCAGATTTCATAATTTACATATAATATACATACACTTATTACAGACATGAGTAGATATAGAATGTTAACCCCTCTAATACCAGACATTACACACACAGTCACACAAACACTGTGACAAACACAGTCTGACAAACAGTAAGACAAACACTGTGACAAACGGACAAACACAATCACCCACACACAGAGTCAAACACACATACCTGGTGCTGGCTGCAGCTTACTCTGAGTTGGTGTGAAGGAGGGACTCAGCCTATCAGGAGAGGCTTCTGAACTCTCAGGCAATCAGGAGAGCTGAGAAGTCTCTCCTGATTGGCTGAGACCTCCTTCACTTAGACTCCTCATTCCGGGACAATGCATTTTCCCGGATAGAGGCTGCCCAGTCAATCCAGGACATGTGGTCACCCTAAAATGTCAACCTGTCCATAATTCAAGTTATCCTTAATCTTTTGCCAAACTTTTTTATTGCAGGTGGGTCTATCTGAAACAAGATTTCAGCCAATGTTTCTGGTTCCTGGGTAAAAGTTAATTTTGACGTCTGGAGAGTTTAATGGAAGGTTTTGATTAGCAGGAAGGTCCAAGAACTGCAGAAGGTGACGGTATCACTTGTGGGTTTTAGTGCCTTTATGGTTCTTCCAAAACAAGTCAGTGGAAGACAATGCAATATGTGAGAACTGGTGTGTTATGCCACCAAAGCAAAGTTCTTGAAGTCTCTTTTAGGGCTGCAACTAACGATTATTTTAATAATTGATTAGTTGGCTGATTATTTTTTAGATTAATCGATTAATTGGATAAAAAAATATATATTTTTTAAATTTAAAATAATGTAATAAAAAACGTACAATTTACGCTTTCATCTCTTTATCACAATGGCCTCTCTCTATTCACCTTCTTATTTTACTGACATAATAATAAAAGCTACAAGAACCCAAACACAGTGTTTCTCAAACTAGGTTTTAATACAAAGTTATTAGTAAATATTAATTCATATGTTAACTATTTTTCATATTTAATAAAAACTATGAGAAAAAAAGCCTTGTTTATATTTTCTTTTATTTAACAAACTGCCCCCAGTTATGCACATCTGACCCCCAGCTTGCCACTCAGCCCCCAGATTTGCCTTATACCTCCTATATGCCAGAGATTCCACAGTGCCCCCTGATATGCCACTGTGCCCCAGATATGCCTTATACTCCTTATTTGCCAGTGATATGCAACTAAGCCCCCTGATATACATTTTACCCCAGATATGTCTTATGCCCCCTGATATGCCTAATATCGATATGCCTTATACCCCCTATATGCCACTGAGCCCCCTGATATACCTTATAACTTCCAATATGCCACTCGCCCCCATTTTTTCCCTGCACCACCCTGAAATTCATTATACTCCATGATTTACCACTCTGCTTCCCCCAGATATGCCACTCTGAAATTCATTATACCCCCCATACACCACTCTACCTCCCCCTATGCACCACTCTAACTCCCCCAGATATGACACTCTGCCTCCCTGAAATTCATTGCACACCAATACACCATTCTGCTACCCTGAAATTCATTATACCCCCCATACACCACTATAACTCACCCATACACCACTCTGCCTCCTCCCCCTCCCCATTCACCACTCTGCCTCCTCCCCACTCCCATACACCACTCTGCCTCTCGCCCCCTCCCATACACCACTCTGCCTCCTCCCCCCTCCCATACACCACTCTGCCTCCTCCCCCCTCCCATACACCACTCTGCCTCTCGCCCTCTCCCATACACCACTATGCCTCCTCCCCCCTCCCATACACCACTCTGCCTCTCTCCCCCTCCCATACACCACTCTGCGTTGCGGGGAATCTGGATTCTAGTGTTATTATCTGATCTCTGAGGTCGGATTATATAAGGAGAGGAGTTTCTCCTCTCCATTTCGACTAATCAATAATGAAAATCGTCAACGATTTTCATTATCGATTAGTTGTTGCAACCCTAGTCTCTTTCTTAAAATGTATACCTTATGTCCTCCTTATCAGTGCCCTCCAAGGGCTTCATCCAAATCTGTCTTCCACTCGGAAATGTACTAGCTGCTGATAAATGCTATATAATGCCTGAAATTTTGTTGTGCATATAACATAGGTCAGGGCCGTCCAACCTGCGGCCCTCCAGCTGCTGCAGGACTACATCTCCCACAATGCTCTTTCAGCTAAGGGGCTGGCTGAGTAGTATGGGAGATGTAGTTCTGCAGCAGCTGGAGGGCCGCAGGTTGGACGCCCCTGACATAGGTATTCAAGAAGTGTGTTAAGAAGTAGCAAGCTTTTTTTATTTCTGACATTTTGGGGTGATCACATGTCCTGGACTGCTGGGGACAGTCCCGCAATGGGACTTTAAGTCCCGGGTCCCCCGCAGCCTCAATCCGGGACAATGCATTGTCCCAGAATGAGGAGTCTAAGTGAAGGAGGTCTCAGCCAATCAGGAGAGACTTCTCAACTTTCCTGATTGTCTGAGAGTTCAGAAGCATCTCCTGTGTGCAAGAAGAAAATGTAGTTTACAATACTTTTATCATTGTAAACTCCTGATGCAAGAAGAAAATGTAGTTTACAATACTTTTATCACTTGTTTGTTATGATGAAGATGATGGCGGCCGACATTGCTCATACATACCCACTCTCCAGCTCTAGCAACAGATTAGATGCTGTAGTGTGCTACATGAGCATAAAAACAAAACATGCGGCCTGCCATATCCAGCTGTATCCAGCCACAATAACGTCATTAAGTGGCTGACAGCCTTAAAGTGCCAGGAGCGTCTCGTTAGTCCTGCCCTGGCTGTGTCCCCAGCAGAAGACCATAGATTGTTACTGTACTTTCTAGAGGAGCACATTGTAATGTGCATGCCTTTTACTTTCTTTAAAAAAATTAAAATAATAATAATAATGTAGCCAGGATTGCCACATCATGTGATTAATCCACTGGTATCTCCTTTACCATTGTGTATATAGCAGGGAACTTTCTAAATACGCTGACCCTTTAGTAGCCCAATGTCAACATTCTATGCAGTAACTAGTCAAATGTGTTTACCAAATGGCATTGATACCTGTCCTCATAGAAACCTTGACTTCCCATTATTATTTCAATATAACCTTACTTGAAGGTGACTCAATGAAGTGTATCAACCATAACATACTGACTGCAAAAACAGCAATAGGGGGTCTCATATACAGTCACAGCAATGTAAAATAAGAACGAGTCAATTCCAGAATTTATGACCATGAGAACCTGCCCCTTCACCCTGAGATCCTGACATTGCAACCCTGGGTCAAACCCTGAGAGTTCCCAGGTATGCATGTAATGTCTGCTGTAAATAGTATTTACTATATGAGTAAATGATCTTTCAATTGTCATCAAACATGACAGCCCATTCTGAGTTTGTGTTACAATTAAGCCTTATATGGGTAAGTAGGATATATATATATATGTGTATATATATATATATATATATATATATATATATATATATATATATATATATATATATATGCCCTGGACATACTAAAGTGAAGGAAAAAGGTTAAAAAAAATTTAAGTATTGGTTGGTGGAGAAAAATTGAGATTTTTATGTGAAACTGTGACTCAAAACGGGACTAATAGTAAGTTTTAGTAGGTATCTATGCAGTTATTAAATGAAACATGCGATTAGTGAAATCATTCTTATCATACTTCCCTGAAGTATAAGTATAGGACTGGTAGTTGTAATGGTGGCATTAAGGTATTATGTATCTTATTATAACCACCAGCCAGAGTCTATGAAATGTGTCACCTTGTAAACTCTATCAATCTGCAAGGCATTGCTGTTGAAATCTTTAAAGTACTAGAACATCTTTTAACCATTTTCATGATGCTAGAGCTCTCACTTGTCACTGTTCTAACTATTTTTATTATATGAAATTGAAGCACAGATCTCCTTTGCTAAAAAAATGTAAAGTAAGGAAGCATGACCACTCTTGGAATAGTAAGTAAATACAGGGTGTATTAAGTGGTCACCCACTCTCAGGATTATATAATGATGACCTCAACATTTCATTTCTGGGCCTGGCTCCAGGTATAAGGAGCACTATGTGACTATTTGCCCACATAGCATCCTGCTCAATTATTCATTTAAATTATCACACAAAGATGGCAAAATAATTTTGATTGGTTTTATTGTGAGTATAGCTGGGTGAGCCAGTATGAATGAAAGACTCAGCTTGTAGAAAATGAGGAGTGACAGCAGAGCCGGCCTTAAGTGTTCTGGCGCCCTGTGCGGACTACTCCTCTGGCACCCCCCCATCCCAAAAAAAGAAAGGAAAAAAATCTCCCCCCTCTGCCCCTTCTCACTGCCTTCCCCCCTCTGCCCCTTCTCACTGCCTTCCCCCCTCTGCCCCTTCTCACTGCCTTCCCCCCCTCTGCCCCTTATCACTGCCTTCCCCCCTCTGCCCCTTCTCACTGCCTTCCCCCCTCTACCCCTTCTCACTGCCTCCCCCCCTGCTCCTTATCACTGCCTCCCCCCCTGCCCCTTATCACTATCAACCCCCCCTGCCCCTTATCACTATCTACCGCCCCTGCCCCTTATCACTATCTACCGCCCCTGCCCCTTATCACTATCTACCCCCCCTGTCCCTTATCACTATCTACCCCCCTGCCCCTTATCACTATCTACCCCATTGCCCCTAATCACTATATCTACCCCCCTGCCCCTAATCACTATATCTACCCCCCCTGCCCCTTATCACTATATCTACCCCCTGCCCCTTATCACTATATCTACCCCCTATCCTTACTTACCTTGTTGCCGGAGTCCTGTGGTGGGAGCGGGAGGTGTCCGTCTTCCCGCTCTGCTGCGGTGCACGCTTCGTCGGCACCGCGACGGAGTCACGGAGAGTGAGGGGCGCCGAGCGGTTGCTGAAAACTTCACGAGCAACCGCTCGGCGCCCCTGCCCGGGACTTAAATGAAAACACTGGGGTTTTTTTGTTTAACTTTATTTAACATCCTCCATGTTAAATAAAGTTAAAAAAAACGTTATTTAACATGGAGGATGTTAAATAAAGTTACAAAAAAAACAAACAATGTTATAATTTAAGTCCCGGACGACGCCCCTGTCCTAATAATCAGAGTCACAGGACAACTTGTCCAGGCAGGGAGGGAGTTAATGAGAGAGTTGATAAGTGAGTGAGTGATTATATATGCATGCGTGTATATTGCATGAATGTTTATGTATAAATATGTGTTAGCATGAGTGTTATGTGTAAGTGTGCATTATTAGCATGTGTGTATGTATTAGCATGAGTGTATATGTGTAAATGTATGTGTTAACATGAGTGCGTAAACGTGTGTTTGAGTGTGTGTTTACCCATGTTTGTCGAGGGAGTGTGTATGTACATGTGTTAATATATGAGTGTGTTAATTGTGTGCCAATGTTACTGAAGAGGGCTGCAAGGTGCCGATGGGGCCACCTGGCTTTATCTGCCCACCAGAAAAAAAGGTGCCAGCCCTCCCTCTCTTTCTCAGCACCTTTTGTCTGACTTCCAGCTTGTCATGTGGGCAGAGGCACTGGCAGGCTGTTTGGGGCAAAGATGACACAGAAAATCTATTTAGGGCCACTGACCAAATGTTTGGGACAAAGATGGTGCAGACAAACTGAGGGTAGTAACAAACTGGGTACAAAGATGGCATAGACAAACTGTTTGGGACAAAAATGGCACAGACATGTGTGGTGGATGAAAATGGCACAGGCAAGCTGTTTGGGGATGACACTGATACACTGTTTAGGGTCAAAGCTGGCACTCTGGGACATGTTTGGTGAAGTGGGGGGTCCCAGGGCAATTTGCACCATTTATGGCAATTTATGGGATAAGCAGGTTAAGCATGGTCCCTGTGTGTTGTGGTTCCTGGCTCAGTTCATTACACGCCCCAGGCCAGCTTGCCCATCTCTAACTTGCAGGTAGTAACCTGCTGTATAATAACATTTCTAATCATATAGCTATCATATGATAAGATTAAACAAATGCTGAAGGCCCTGTTCATTTTAACATCAGATGTTATTGAATCCTACTTTAGCAATCCTATGTATATTCCCATAGTGCCAGTGTCTAGATATTTTTCAGAGCTCTTAGTGTTTGGGTTTTCATTTTTTGTTTTTAAGGAAATGTTAGCACTAAGGAAATTCTATCTTTTTGTGGAGTTTGCAAAGACTGAACTCAGTGCTGCTTAAGATACATACAAATGTTACCCTTCCTTTTGTTTTTCTTTATAGGTCTGTGGCAAATGGAGAATTATCAAGGACTATTACCACTTTATGGGGTGTGCAATAACCCTAATCCCCACATTGGTATGGATTCTGATTTGCCTACTGCCCTAAATCTTCTAGGATCCAATAATCCAGCTGTCGGGCTGCAACTCATTCTCCATTATCAAGCAGATAAAATAGCACAAGCACAAGCAGCACGGCGGAAGGCACAAGAGGAATAGGATGCAACTGAGCAGGAAGCCCCAAAAAAAGACATGAACGGTAGTTTATACAACTAAGGGCACCCGTGATAAAGCAGTTAACCATGCAATCAAAAGCCGGGACCTGGAAGGGACCAGGATATAAGTCATCTCCCACAAAACCAGCAGGAAAATCTTTAACACCACAAGGAACCAACAGAGCTGTGGTCACTTCGGGCCATTGGGTACCACCAATGTTTACTGTGTCACAGTGTAAGCTGCCCCAACAAGAAGACATCTCCACATGTAGCTGGCGATGAAATTGCTTATGAGGAGTATTAGGATCTAATTAAGGAACTTGCAGGTAGTAGCCTGCTGTATGGTAACATTTATAATCATCATAGAGCTATTATATGATAAGATTAAGCAGATGTTGAGGGCCCCTGCCATTTTAACTATCAAATCCAATTGAATCCTGCTTTACCAATCCTGTCTATATCATCATATGGTAAATATAGACAGAGGCGAAAATCCTCCCTAAAATCTACCATAGGGGAAATTTATACCATAATTCAACACACCTAAATCATGGGAAAAAATCCTGAACATGGAAACATATGGGTGCTGTACATTCTTCTTCATTAAAAAAAATAAAATTATAATTAAAAATAGGGCCCTCAAATTAAAAAAAAAGGGAAAAATTTAACTTGTGTAGAGATGAACAGCCTAGAGAAAGAATTTATGATGAATACTTAAATGAGGGCAATGTGGGCATTCTTAGAAGAGCCAAAACATACTAATCAATGGTGGGGGGTAACACTTGACCTTGTATTCATGCTTCAGTTCACTGATTTCAATCACATACATTTACCAGTAGAAGATATCTGTCCAGAATACTGGTGATATAAAGACCCAGAATTCAGTATAAAAATAATTAATCATGTTTTCAGCACAAAGTTGTTGACAGCTCCAGCTATGAAGGATTTTGAAGGTTAGGGATCACATGACATACCAAGCTAACCCCAGACCTCTCAAAATCTAAAATCAGCACTGACCTTATTCGCTAGTCTGCACCTACCTTACGTATTTGTCCCATCAAACTAACATGCCAAGCAAAGGACTCATGGAAGGGAATCAAATAGGGGACATTAGCAATAACATGAAAACTGGCAAACATTGGAGGAAACCTCCAGCCATCATTAGGGTTGCCACCTGGCCGGTATTTCAGCGGCACAGCCGGTATTTAGAGCACCCTGCCGGTATTGGTATATTAAAAATACCGGCAATGCAATGGCCACTCTGTCTTTAGCGCATCGCTACGTGCCGCGACGGAGTGATTGGCGGAGACTGAACAGCATCTGCAGACCGGCCGGCCTGTGCAAGCTCGCTGCCTGTGGACTCGAAGGAAAAGCCTTATGTCCCTACTGCTGTCTGCACTGATAAAAGTAAACTAAGGTAGGTGCACATTATGTTTCTGTGACAGGAAATATTTTTTGGGGGGAAGGTAGGTGCACATTATGTTTCTGCGACAGGAAATATTTTTGGGGGGGAAGGTAGGTGCACATTATGTTTCTGTGACGGAATATTTTTTTTTGGGGGGAAAGGTATGTTTCTGTGACAGAAAATATTTGGGAGGGGGGGTAGGTGCACATTATGTTTCTGTGATGTCACGCATATATAATTTATTATGCAAATTAGCATGGCATGCTATTTTTTTTGCAAGAAAGGTGGTAACCCTAGCCATCATATTGACGCTTGCTACAGATCATATGTACTTCATGACTCTCACCTTATATCATACCTTTTCTGCATCCAGATGCATAGAGGGATTCATGATTTTCCATATCCTTCAGCACCTTGGCTGGCAGGAGATGCACTTGGCCAATTGTATTGGCTCCTTATCAGCGTGCATTCGCTGCATACTCACCTCTAGCCAGCTACAGTGCAGGATTGTGCAAAACTTCAAGGGGATCAAACAAGTCCCCATGTGCATAAATACTTAAAGCACTCCTATTTATTTCAATGGCAGTATTTTCCTGCAAGAGATTGTCTGCTCCTACCAGCCAAAACTAGCGCAAAACTTGTACAGGACAGGTTCTGCATTTCCCCAGCTGCAGTGTTTTCACATGGTAGGTGCTTTCTTGAAGGGAAATAAAAAGTACTTGCAAGGCACTATAATATGAATTTTTCAATGATGGGGCTGTATGGAGCATTAGAGTATTCTTTTGATGTGTACTGAAACAGAAAGAAAACAGGTCCATACTGTTGCAAGCCTATAACCTATTTGAAGGTCAAAGAGAATAATACAGAAGATGTGGATTTGTATGATATGTATATATTCCTTTTTATTCTACCAACACATCCAAATAACACTATTAGCAACAGCTAACAGCAGCTGTGTATTTACCTTTGACACTCCCCTAGGCCATCTCCTGCTCGGCTGCCATCTTCATAACAGAGCATATGATGCCATACAACGGGACTCTTGTGTCGTAAAGCGCTTTTAATTGCTATCTATGGATGTTGTGTCAAGCCTCCATTGAGCAGCAGCACACCAAGTGGCCTGATCACCCAAGAGGGCGATCTGCCCACTGGTTTTGCAGCAGGGAGACTGCCGTCCCCCGGACCTGTCTAGGTCAGGATAAGTCACTAAGCTCCAGCCATCCCTTCTTCGGCTGCCATCTTCACAGAATAGCACCAGGATATGATGTCATATCCCAAGACTCTGTATCCTAAAGACATACAGTCCTTTTTAATTGCGGTATATGGTGGGGCTGTGTCGAGCCTCCATAGACTGCAATCAGAGTGTAATTTCTTATCTCCATAACCGCTCTACTGAGCATCAAGGGACCTGATCACCCATGAGGGTGCCATCTGACTGCCGTCCCCTGGCCCTGTCTAGGCTAGGATATGTCACTGAGCTACAGTGTAACTGTTTGCTACAGATTAAAGCACTTTTTTTTTAAATAGTAAAAAATAGTACACTGCACCAGACATAGAGCATTTTATTAACTTTATCATCACAGATAGCACACTCATTAAAACTTCTTGCACATGCATTCCTTGGTGATTGACCAAAGTAAGGTGATCTTGGATTTTTTATTTTTGAATAACAGCCGAAGATTTTCAGACGAATATCTCCAATATATTCAGAACTGGCTAATTATTTCACATTTCTTCATTACTTAGATTATATTTCTCTCTACACATTCTCTTTGGGTCTTATTCTCATCTGGCATGGATTTTCAGGAATTCGAGCATTAGTAGAGTATATCTGAAACCAATATGTGCAATATACACAGTGAAAGAAAACAAATTTACAATACGCCATGCTAATAGTAGCTCCGACAACTCAAAGTTACCATTGAGAATGTTTAAGTGTGTTGATGTCCAGGTGTCAAAAATAGACCCATAGATTGGAGTGTGCCAGTAAAACCATCAGGGGGCATTGATGTGTGGCACTTTAAGGCAGAGACATGGCTCTTAAGGAGACAGCAGGCATCCTTTCATGCTGCTATTACAATCAATGCAACACTTCACATTTAAAAGTATTTTAAAGGCAGAATTAACCTGTTAAGTTCCCTGTGGATGAGCAACACAAGATTGTACCATTCAAAAGCTTAAGGTACAAAACATTAACGCTTTTTTGTTGTTCGTATCAAATCCTTTTACATATTAGATGTTTCAATGTATGCTTTTTGATACCTTACAATCTAAATTAAAAGAAAATTGGAGGAAATTGGCTGCTTCCTGTGTGAGCAAAAATATCAGAATTGTTACAATGAGGTATTTCATTTCCACAGACATTTCACTCCACAAGATACAATGCAGATTGTGATGATCACACTATACATGTGTAATGTAATTCACAATGAGCTCCAGCTAAGGGTTATGCATTCAAATGTAATATTTTATAGTGGAAGATTATTGTGGTACATAGAAGGTCGGCATGTGGGCTTGCAAGTAATTACTGTTCGTAGGTTTGCAAATTATTAACTTGGATCACTAGATATATATATAAATAATAATGTTTTAATTTTAAGCCAAATTTTAATAGAGAATGGAGGCTTTTAGCCATACTTTAGCGCTGCTTTCCTGGGTCTTCACATCACTCTTCTCTTTTCCTTGGACAGGTGAATTGTGCATTCCCCAACCAATTCTCCTCCCACAACCAATCAATTTAGTTTATCTGGGACTAGTCCCTCCCATAGCTAACCATGAATCTCAAGCAACTATGCTCACCATTATGCGTGCCAACCACCTTTCCACAGAAGATGGAGAGCTCCTGGTGGTTTCCAGGAATTCTTTAATCATAAAGAGTTTGGTAAAGATCTCCTTAGGGTGACCACATCAGCCATTTTTTTCCAGGACTCCAGTACATTTGACATGTTTCTGATCAGTACAAGTAAAGTGATGTCTTGCAGTATTTGGGATGTAAAAGCTCAAAGATGAAAATCAAAAAAAAGTATATATACTGACAATAACATGTGAAATGGACATGTGTCTTGGAAAGAAAATGTCCGACATAGTCACCCAGGCTCTTCTGCCAGGCTCGTTTATTATGGTCTGTATTCTAACACACCATCTGTGAGCAACAAATGGAGATGCATTTAGCCAAGAGATGTTACTCAGCTAATTTATAAGCATGTAAGGTGTGAGATAGTGGTAGTGATTCATATGTGCTGGGCTGGCTCTAGACATTTTGGTGCCTGGGACCAAGAATGAAATGCTTATCACCCACCGCATAATAATCCATCAAAACCATTCCCAAAGCCCTACGACCAATCCACTCCCCTTTTATGTTACAGCACATTCACTTTTCTTGTACTGTGTCCGGTCATTTACCAAATGCTGCTTACTGCTCGATGGGGCAGTGAGCTGGGGTGCACTGGTGCAGTGATTGCCGATTGGCCACGGTTTCAACCAATGGTCATCTGATGCAGCTTACCATCCCCCTGTGCAGCTGATGGACGAGCTTATTTGCTGCACATACAGGAGGAGATGTCTGCAGAACTGCAGATGAACTGACGAGGCCTGCTTAGGTACAAAATACTGACAGCATATTTTATTTGTTATCATGAGTGACCACTGTATTGCACTTGCAGGTTTATTGTTCCTGGGATGATTCTCAGTTTATTTTCTCCCCCTCCAATGCCGCCCCCAACTAAGTGCCTCCTGGGTCCAATGGACCCATCCAGACTCATGGTGGGCCCTGCATAAATGGATTAGACACTAGAAACAAGTTAAATGTTATTAGTATAAAGTATTTATATGAAACAGAAAGAAGATATTCAGGTTGCTTTTCCAATATAATAAATAAATTGATACAAGTTTGGCTTCTACAACAGTTGACCTGGACATATGGTGTCAAGAAAGATTCCTCCTGGTCCAGCAATGCTGTTGCATTTAGCTAAAGCATTACATATGAAGGCTTACATTACTATGGAAACCATTATTATACTGCCAGAAATAGATTGAGGCACACAAGCCTTTCATTTTCATGGCTAACTGGATTCTGACCTGGTAATCCTTATATGAAGGTAGTGGGGACTGTGATATGAGTACTCACAATCCCACACCATGCCACGGCTTTATTAACTCACACAGCGTACTGTATTAGTCTATTACGAAACGCAACCTTCATATAACATCAACACAAACCATTAATGCATTAATGAATTACTTAACTGAACCTAATACAGTACAGAAATGTAAACTCTCCATGCCAGTCCCCCTTCTACTCAGCGTTTTATCACCCATGGTACTCCCCCTTGTGCTAACCACCACCGGCCTCCACTCTACAACATAGCTTACAATCCCTGATCGGCAAGGACATGCCACCCAACTGCTGTGACAAAGAAAGCACTAGTTAGCAACCTAAATGCAGGGAGGGACATAAGTTAGCTTTCTTCCCAAAATGGCACTGGTTAGGGCCACAGAAAGGGCGCCTCTGCGTTCAGCCCACCACCAACATGTTGACAAAAAAATCCACAGCACTCACCCGCACTCATACATGTACCCTGTCCATAAAACTATGCTAATTCCCAGGGGCCTCGTGCTTTGGACATTGTGGAAAATTCTTTGGGAAATGTGTATCAGGATTTTGAAAACATATAATAACTTGGAGAATACAATTATTTCCAATTCTTTCTAGCCACGGTACTTTGTTTCCTTGCTAATTTTAGTTTTATTGTTGTGAAGATGTTCCATGTATTCAGTTTAAGAAGAGACTATGAATGTTTAGGTAATTTAATGCCTAGATAGGTCCTGTCTTCATTCATAGTTAAATCCATGCATTGACCAGCATTTAAGAATTTGGCAAACCCCTAGGTTGGAATTGGGAAAGGGATATATCGAAATCTAAACATAGAAATATGATATGGTACCCTGTTGTAAGAAAGTGGGCATTCTTGTCTAGACCATTTAAAAATGCATATGGATTGAGACAAAGGTAAGTGCTGTACCCTCTCTGTTAATACAGTATAGTTATATTAAATAAAATTAAATGTATTACATTTTTTAAAATACTGTAAAACTGTGAGTATTTTGCCCAATGTAGATAATATAGTTGTGGAGACATAAACAACTTAAACATAT
This sequence comes from Spea hammondii, assembly GCA_029215755.1. Taxonomy (NCBI): domain Eukaryota; kingdom Metazoa; phylum Chordata; class Amphibia; order Anura; family Pelobatidae; genus Spea; species Spea hammondii. Next base: position 35,617,143 of record JARDYJ010000002.1, read on the forward strand.
AATGATCAGACAAACATGAATTAAAAATAAAATATGAGAGTTTAACAGTATATTGTTTATAATATAGCCTGAAGAGTCATCTTGTAGCGTTTTGTAAGTGGATATTTATTTAGTACTAACAGATGCGATTACCACTTTACAGTGTAATAAAGTGCAATCATATAATAAGTACAGTAGCTGTACATATATTATGATCGGGTACAAAAGGTTTGTATACATTGGGAAAGAAGGTCCCTGCCCTGAAGATCTTACAGTCTGAGTAACTGATTTATGTTTAATAAAGCTTAATCTGTTGTGATAGGGACTGTTAGTGATGCACACAGAGCCTCAGAGATATTTAAGGTATCCGAAGTCTAAAATCTTTTTGATGTCTCCTTTTTGGGTCTTTGAGACTATAGTAGTCACATAAAAAATCTAAAAGTTATGTGCAGGACATTAATGACCGATCATTTTCCACTTAATTACAGAACATATTTAGTCTATGCACATTAGTTAATATGAATTAGATTTATTGCCTTTGACTTATACAGTATCGGGTTCCAACAGATATGTCGCAAGTTACTGCAGGTTCTCTGGCTGAGTGGCTCTCAAGTGACCAGCACACTATTGTCTGGTGGAGGGAGTGGTGAATATATTAATTAAAGTACCACTAATCCTCAGAAAGAAATACAATTAAAACTCAGAAACATAAAATAGTTCACAAATAAAATATTGACTTAATAATACAATTTTCCAAGCTCATTTTCAGTAGTTACATGAAATGTGAGAGACCCCTGATGTACAAGAATTTATGGCAAGGAGCAGTTTCTCAGGAGTAGTTCAGATTTGAAAAGATGTGAGAATTCTGTAAATCGCGTCTCTCTGTTAATTTGTCAAACAGCCACTATTCTGCCGTACATTGACTTAAAAGATAGTTACATGTCATATTAAACTTCAGTCTTATTTGTGACAATCGTTTACATGGCCTTTAATATTCTGATATGATGGCTAAGCAGACTCAGCAGAGAATGAAAGTGAGTATGAGGTTCAGGTCTAGTGACATTACAATCAGAAATCTGAGGCATAATAAAATAAGAGGAAAATTATTTATTACAATCGTCTAAAATGTCTTGGTTTGCTGAAGGAGACATACCAAGACATTTTGGACAATGCTATGCTTCCGACTCTGTGGGAACAGTTTAAGGAAGGTCCATAAAGACATGGTTGGATGAGTTTGCTGTGGAAGAACTTGGCTGGCCCGTACAGAACCCCCAACCTCAACCCCATCAAACACCTATGGGATGAACTGGAATGGAGATTGCAAGTCAGGCCTTCTCGTCCAACATGTGCCTGACCTCACAAATGCTAAATTGGATGAATGGGCAAAAAATCTCACAGAATCAACCAAAACCATGTGGAAAGCCTTCTTAGAAGAGTTATAGCTGCAAAGGGGGACCAGTACTTATTAATGTCTATGTATTTAGAATGCAATGTCATAAAAGTCCCTGTTGGTGTAATGGTCAGCTGTCCCAATACTTTTGTCCATATAGTGTATGTATACGGTATAAATTAAATGCTAAATATTTTCAAATGTGACAGTGTGTAACAAGGTCTTCCATTATATGATCTAATAATAATATAAACTACCTGAAAATATACAGATTTAGAGAGTGCAGACATAAAACAATATCCTATATAAAAAATTAAAAAATTGTAAAAGTCATGGTTACGTGTATTTGAATAAAATATTTTCAATAAAGCCTCTATAGATTATAGAGATATATTACCCAGAAACATGAAATCAGTACTTTAGCAATAGGAGTGGTATCTCAACGGAGAGCCACAGCTGTGTGTAAAAAATCAAGGGGATGAAAGAATTTATCAACAGCAATGCTGGCTATGGATCATAGCGCATCCCGAGACCATGTTAATGTGCCTGATGAAGTCTTGACAAGGAATTGCTTGGGCAGAGAGGTGCAAGAAGAAGAGCCATTGACAGATCTCAGCAGTGAAGCAACCCCCTGCAGTGCAGGACTGCTTAGTCATACGTCATACACTGTGAGTAAGCTGCTACACCATGTCCATTGCGTTGCTTCCTGTAGTAACGTATACAACTTGGCTTGGCCTGGACAAGGAAATCATACAATATTCCTGGCATTGTGATCTGGCGGACATGATATCCATACCTGTCCCTGACATACCTGTAGCTAATCATGTGATCGTAGGACTTTATAAACCGGAGTTACTTCTAGCATCCCTGGTTGGAGTGTTTTTTTCTTGGCCTCAGATTTAATTCCTGATGTTTGCATATGTTATTTATGTGTATTCTTGTTTTAGAGTCCTGGCTCTGGACTCTATTCTCCTTATTGATTTTGGGCTTTACTGAGTTTTTGCATCTGCCTCATCATCCTGTACAATGTTTTGAGCCTGACCTAGTTTACGTCTATCACTAACCAGTCCGCCGGTCATTGAATTTTCCATGGAGATTTAAGATTTATCATCTGGTTGCTGGAGTTCTGAGTTTGCAAGATCATGACCTTATTCCCCCTCTGTACCAGTATGTCGTATATACACTCCTATTACTATTTTTTTATTAATTTAATGTTACCATTTATTTGTATCATCCCACATCATGATAATTCTGCTGGCTCAGTATAAATAAAGTGCAATAACTGTGTCACTTTGCTGTGTACTGACCACTTTCTCCTTCCATTCAAACCCCACATCATTAGTTCCAGCTCTGCCACTTACAGCACAATAACACTCCCTTTCTGCCTTAAGGTGAACTTAAGTTGCCTAATGTTGCTCAGCATCCCACCAACTAACCCTTAAAACCTTTCTACTGTTTCACATTTTTCCTTACCATCCTGTCCATCCAAGAGACCCCCAACATTTCAGTTGGCCAACTGAGTGTGGTCTCAGGTATGGCTAAGGGCAGGCTTAACTGAGACTTATTTTGTGACCTTGTAACCTATTTATGTAACTGAGGAAGGTATTTAGAAGAATAAATGTATTTTATTTATACAATTTAATTTAAAAACCAGGTTCCTGCTATATACATTGTGACCGTAGGAAAAACAGGATTTACTTATACCCAGCAAACATGAGCTCTTAGAAAGAAAAAAAAAAAAAAAGGGACTTCCAATGGAGATAGATCTGGACCCGAAGGTAGTCTTCTTAAAGACAAACAGTTAGGAGGTATGCCTTTAACCCTTACGAGGGGGCTGTGAGCCAATGGTCCACCAATGTTCCCAGCAAGACATGTCAACGTTAAAGCACATTTTCTAATTATCTCACTGGAGATTCCTTTGTGAGAACACATTTAATTTAGTTGAGTTATACACCTTCTTGTCAAGAGTTTTGCAGCTGTTCTATATTGTCTGCTGAAGCCTTCTTGACTTGCTACTGTCAGGCACAAGACCTGATAGATCTAATATTGGCAGATCTTATGTTCTAGGTAGAAACTGGATCATTTTAACCTTTGTGCACCAGTTCTGCGCTAACATTCCTCCCTGTCTTAACTACATTTGTTAAATATTTTGCAGTCTTCAGAGTTCACGTTCAACTCATATATTAACAGCTTTTATGTCAGAGTGATTTTAAAAACACATTTGATCAATGCTAATGGGCATAGACAAATACGCCACTAGACTTTCTATTTTTAAGTGTGCATTCAGCATTGTATGTCTTTAAGCTAGTCCCTATGTACCTCTATACCAGGGGTGGCAAATTTCAGGCCAGGATTTTTGGATTTTCCAGCTTTGGTGCAAAATAACAAACCGATTAATTAACTTTTGTTTAACTGTATACAGAGTTCTTAGTCTCTTTGTGGCATGAATCTGACATCTCTGTTCTGCGCTATTCTGCATGTAACATGATGTTAACATGACGTTTTTTTTAACTGGATTAGTACAACCAAGGATATTTTTTAAACCTGAGTTACTTTTCCTAACTGTACTACCTGTTCTTTACTTAAGGACTCTCAGTGTACAGCGATAAGTGTAATAAAGGTATCAACTTGAACAAAAACCCTGAAAAGTGCGTACAACTGTTAGGTGGGGCCAAGTCATGTGTTTCAGGTGATAAAGCAGCCTAGATCTGACAGTCAACATACTCAGCGCTCACTAACACTCCTAAAACTCTCTACCAACAGGGCCACACAGAACACCCAAAAAGGGTCCAATGACTGTGCACACTGTACAGGGCTCCTTGTTACTCAAGACATACTGGTGGCTTTTTATGGCATTGCAAGTGAAAACAAACAAAAATAAGTCAGAAATGGCCTTAAATCTCAGCAATTGCTCTCTGTCTACTTTACCAGCCCTGATAATTGCATTCAAAAATAGTTTGACAAACTTTTTTCAATAACCCACATAATTCATGTGAAGAAAAAATAAAATCACCATCAATGTCTCTTTTCAAAGCTCTTTGTTTACCGTACAATGCCAAGTGTAGTTGGTCATACGCACAAAGCACCTTGAACATCCCAGAGTAAATAAAAAGACATACATTGGAAACTAGATGCAGACTCCCAGAAGAAAAAGGCAAATCATTCAATTATGAGGCCAGATGAAAGTTGAAAATAAATAAATGTGTTGTACTATTACAGCATCTTTTTTATTCAATATATTAAATATATATTAATCAGAAAACACATACTGTAAATCCGGTAAGATACACAAATATAAATGTATTCTTCTCAAAAATTACACATATATACACACAGCCCAGAAGGCTGTGAGATCCAAAGTCACCACTGCATTTTTAGTTCTATGTACATTTTTCTCTTCAAGGTATGTACAAGTCTTTAAAAACTGGCTGTGAAGTGAAACGGGCTCCATCCAAATGGCCTGGTGGAGTGTGCGCCTGGGAGAGACTCCCATCACGTTAGGTTTATAGTCAGTGATGTGAAAAACAGGCCCTTTTCTGTAGAAGCTGTGAGGGAGCCAGATGAACTCTGAACGTACTCAATACACAGATGAAAGAGGGAGACATAATGGATAATCGTCTATCTCAGCCAAAGGCACATCTGGATTCTCTGCTGTATTAAAAATAGAAAGTCTACAAATACTATCCAGTAGATCACACTGTGATATGGATCTGCTGAATTAGGCACCTAATATAAAAGATTCAAAGAAGTCTTATCAGGTGACACACTTCCCTCCTCGGTGTATCATTAAGCCTCCTTTTCTTGTGGACCTACAGTCAAAATGCAGGGTGTTCATTCAGAAAGGCAACGTGTCCATGAAGATCTTCTCTACAATAAGAGGGGGTGGCACAAGGTCCTCGAGCTTCAGGTAGAAGATACGTTGAAGACCCTGTGTGCAAAGGGTTCTAAGCTCCGGAAGCTTTCCAAGCAGTTTGGACAGACAGTTAGACCTGTTCAACTCGTTAACACTGGTTGGCACATGCTCTTTAAGGCAATTAATAATCCGGTTCTGAAGTTCTTCAACTTTCTTGGACTCTTTCAACCCATGTCTATCTAAGGAGTGAGAAAAACAAAGAACTGTTAGATTTTTGTGTCTGTTCCTTAGGAACTAAAACAATAAAATATACTGTGTTGGACTATGGTGTCTTAGAGATTAACACAACCCCCTAAGAGTATTATAGGTACCATCCACACAAAATGAAGCTAGCACATGCCCATGCATCCTATGGTGGCATGAAGAAGAGTCACACAATTGCCTGGGTTCTATGAAGAGTAAGTTTCGGTATAGTCAATACATTTGAAATGTGGACAATGTGGCAACTTTAAGGTTCTTAAAATTGGTCTGTCATTTTTATACATGTGCTCTACACAACTCCAGAAATAGTACTTTCAATTCTAGCTGAGTGAGAAATTAATTTTGTTCTCAAATTATCTGTCAAACTAATAAACTGAAAAGGGTGGAGGAACTTGTTAAATGTTGTTATACCAGGCCAGCATACCCACAGGGTGGACTTCCATTAACTTAACTAGGATTTTCATATTCTGCTATGACAATTAAATTGTAGCTGTATTCAGGCTGATTAAGACCCTTTTGCAGGAGCAAATGTGGCGGCTTCATTCGCAGCCCAACTAACACCCTGCACACAATACTGCTTATGAAATACCACATATCCAGGGGCAGTGAAATTATTAGTCAATGTATTTGAACTGGTATCATTTGCTACAATGTTTTGTACTCGTCAGCCTGCATTTACCTGTAATTATGACTAGGGCGGAGAGGCAGGAGAAAGATGGGACGTCAATGTTCATGCGCTGCAGAGTGTATGAGAACTCAATGATTGAGTCTATCCATTCTCCAAAACCCCTGAGACACTGCGTGCGGTGCAGAACCACTCCATTGCAGAAGATCAGCTTTCCTTCATCGGGCTTCGATCTGTTAAGGAGGAGAATCAAAATGAGCATGTAACAATGCAGAGATAATGAGATAGGCATAAAGAAATTAAACTTTTTTTTTTTTTTTTTTACAGAATTTTACTGCTACTAAATTTTCCATTGTACAATCAGTATTCGGATTAATATTACTCTATGTCCCCTTAACCCCTTAAGGACAATGGGCGGTCCCTAAACCCATTGAAAACAATGCATTTTGAGCCCGTACATGTACAGGCTTTGTCATTAAGGGGTTAAATGCAAGTTTCATAAATAATAAACAAAAATACATTATGTTATCAGATCAGCATCAGTGCCAAAATTCAGTTGTTATTCTGTTTATGGGATTCTTTTTCTGCTGGCATGTTCTCTGGCATGAGACTCTTATTTCCCTGGCAGGCAGGTTTTGAGCCTTCCTGCTAACTTATTACCGCACGTCCTGCTCAGTGTTCAGAACAGGATTAGCAGTACAGCAGTACAGACTGCCACCCTGGTCGGGCAAGACAGCTGGTTTTACCTGTAAGCCAGTCGCAGGATGAAGAGCTCCAAAAAGGAAGACTCTAGCAGGAGATCCTGATCTTCTTTGGGGAGATCTGCAAAGCCTTGGATTTTCTCTGCCCACTTGCGTATAACTTCCAAGGAACCAGAAAGTAGGTCATAAAACTGTTGCACGTCCAAAGCGTTCTCCTTCTCCAACTGGACAGGGACATTCTCCTGAAACTAACATGTAGAAAGACCACACATTTTACTATGGGCAAAAACTAGATTATCCTTAATGACAGAGCAAATAACATATACTCAACATGCTCTGATAAATATTTAAAAGCGAACATTAGGCTTAGTAACTGGATATTAAGTTCTGTTCTGTGTAAAGGTATGTAATAGCTATAAACTGAACTATAAAGCTGATAGAGCATACAGTGTGGTTGTGCACACAAGCCAAACGTGGTCATAGAGAATACATTAAATGAAAATATAGTTATAGATCTATAAATCCGACTTATCCTCTTCTAAATGCACCTTTTTTTTTTCCCCAACAAAAAAAAAAAAAAAAAAAAAAAGAGTTGTTTAAAAAAAACCAACTTCCATACAAAGACTTATTCTCAAAGCACACAAAGGCCTCACACATTAGGCAGAAACAGCCAAATATGGCATTATGGAGGTTTTTGAACATCAATTCCCAATATTCTTTGCTAGACTCGTCTTGTGTTCTGGTGATGATGGGCAGCTGGGGAGCTTTTTAAACAGAAACTATTTTTTTACATATATATTGGAAAACAATTGCTAAATATATATTCAGAAATGATATACGATTTAAATGTTACCAGTGAATGTATTTTTCAATATGGCAAGTTGGTTTCTTCTCAAATAAAACAATGGACGTCAGAAATAAATAAAATCGTATCTGGAAGTCACAAGCACCAAATACCTTGGAATAGTCCAGTTTGTTTGAGCTGGGAACCGAGTCAATGTGTGCCCGCACCAGAGAATTGATCAGGCTGACCGGAAAAGCGTCTGGGACTTGCTTTGGTTTTGATGGCAGTCGGCCCCTCCTGCCCTTCAAACTGTCTGTTCGTACAACTGGAAGATGGCACAATAGCCCAATGAGTTCACAGGGATACAATATAGGGACAGGTGTCGTAAATTATCAATGTGTTAGTACGACTTTTACTTCTACAAGCAGAACTATGAATTTGCACAGGTTCAAATTGAAATTTCAAATAAATACATTTAATTAAATCAAGCCATCAGGGAAATATTTAACAAAAAAGATTGATATTCAAGACTGGAATGTTTGTGTTCCACTAATTTCAGAGATTTCGTTTTTGGTGACTTAATAGAAAATATATTTGTAAACAGAAACAAGCTGTAAACAAAATAGTAATATTCATACATACCTTCTTTTACCATTCCCACCGCTAAGCATTTCTGAAAGCGGCAGAACTGGCAGCGATTCCTGCGTCTTTTGTCCACCGGACAGTCCTTGTTAGCCAAGCAGATGTACTTGGCATTTTTCTGTACAGTCCTCTGTGGGGAGAAAATGGAACAATTGTCAGGGGAAGCAAGATGCCAGGCTGAGACAAAGCCTCTTCTGTTCCTATTTATTTTTGTAACATTTCTCTGGTGTCGGACTGTTCCTAATATCAAGTTGACATTTGGCTCCTAGCAAAAGAGAATGATTCACCTATCTTAATTAGCAGAGGATCTCCTCTAAAACACCTGATTTGCCTATAACACAAATGGAACGAGACCAAGATGTAAGGAGGAATAAGAAATGAACAACAAATTACTGGTGGAGCGGATGGTATGAAATAAAAGTTTTAGACAGCTAGCTCATTCTAGAGAGATTACAGTGAATCTAAAGGATGAAGCCAACACCCAGTTTTTGAAGCAGGAATAACGTTGTTCAGACTCAGTGTTGGAATCTAAGGGCGTTAAGGGAGTTAATATACATCCCCTGGTGTTTTATTCATGAAATATAAAATTTGGCAGAGGAATCTTCCAATTGACACTTAAGGCTAATTAAATCACAAGTGTAGTGTAGCCACTTCATAGCAAGGGAGCGCACAATGCATGCGATGAGTTAAGCTCACAAGCATTACGACTAAGGCAGCACTTATGGCCTGGTGAACACCATGCATATTGCATATTAAGGCTTCTAGGTGCCAATATTAATTGCAGTTTTGAAAACAGGTTTAGCATATAGCCAGGTTTCCAGTTTAAAGTTAATTTGTGAGAGAGGCGTGTAGTGTCAACTACACCATGACCTGAGCTTAGTAGAAGACAAACCATCCCTTTTTACACTCTTATACCTCACATAAGACAATTTGTCCAACTCTGTTACTATGGATTTTACAAGAATACGCATGAAAAGCATTAGGACAGCACATACGCCAGTGTTAGGGTTTTAATGTTGCTCTATTGGGATTGAGTAAATACATGGTTTTCTCTACTTTTGCTTATTCAATTTGATCACTTTAATATTGTATCAAATAAAGAAAAAATGTAATTATGTGATTAGACCTCAGTAGCCTATTTTGTTTACAGTTGTATTCTTTTCACCGACACACAACATAGCCATTGGTGTTTTGGGCTAATACTTTGGTTGCTTTGTTTTTTTGTTTTTTTATTTGCCATGCTTTATTTTGTAGTCACCAAAAGTTGTATTATAAATTTAGGGTGAAAGATAGAAAGTGCAAAAAGCAAAAATACAATTCCACATTGTATTAAACCCTACTTTAAGGGAATACAGCTACGGCAAGATCAGAACTAATGATGTGAAGTGAGCTTACAAAAGTAATTTACAGTGCATATTACTCTACAGGGATACCCCCCAGGGATAAAATAAAATAGGGGTGTTGAGCTGAAAAGCCAGTGTCCTAAAACGTGCTAGTCACCTGTACAATAACAAAGCAGGAGAAACTTGTCAAAGCCTTTACTATTTCCAAGTGAGTGAATAATGATAGGAAAAATGCTAAATACATTTTTTTTTATATGTTACTTTATTTATTATTATTTAATGCGTATACTGAAGCTGTATTATGCATTGAGAGCTATTTTAGTAAACTGTCCTTGGCCAAACACAGATCTGTAAACCAATTATAAAGCATCGAAGGGAATATCAGTGCTATAGCCTCCGCAAAAAGGGTTAAGATTGCAGTTTATTTCACACCGTTCCAGCACCTGCTGTCTAATGGAAACTTCTGGTGCCCTATCCCTGTCTAATTGGTGTTGGGTTCCTCCTCTTATCCCCAGTTTGCCCCAGCTCAATCCTTCCAGTTGACGGTCGGAAAAGGGAGCAGAGATGATCAACTGCCGTAGGATCGGGCCAAGAAACTGTACACGGGGTGGACAGCTGCTTCTTTTTAACACCATGGGACGGTTTGGGACAAGCCCCCTTTCTTCATCCCTAGGAACGCGTATCAGCTGAACGAAAAGACTGGGTGGCATGGATTCAAACTCCTATGCCAGGACAGTCTGCCAAGTCTGCAAGCAAAGCAGCACCCAGGGAGACTGACAGGTGAGGCAATCTGGGGCTAATCTAAGATGGTTAATCACTGCAACATATTTATACTTTGCTTACCTTAAAAAAACCTTTGCATCCTTCACAGGTTCGTACCCCATAATGCTGGCAAGATGCGTTATCGCCACAGACAGCACATCGTCCTTCGTTAGAGTTGGGACTACGTGCTTTTGAAGGGGATAAAGGACTGTCAAGTAAAATAGAACTGTCCAAAACAACAGGGCCCTGATTAAGAGACACAGTAGAAAAGCCAGAAGCAGAGTTCTGTGCCAAAGCAAACACATCAGAATCCACAACCTGTTGCTCGAGTCTGTGTGGGGTTGGTGCCATTTTTAAGGGATTCTGAGCCATGTTTGGGCTGTGAGCCGGTGTACCGAATGAAAAAAATGAAGGCTGAGGAATACCGTTTTTCTGCTGCTCAGTCCAGGGCCTCATGCCATCATAACTCTGTGTAGGGGAATAAGCTCCATAAGAACTCTCCCATGTAGGCATTGGAGGATTCTGGAATCCTGGGGTTGATGGAGAAGGAATGGAGCAAGGACTGCCATAATAATCCGATCCACTTGATGACATGGTTTCGTCTAGCTGGTTTGCGAACGAACCAGGGTAGCAACCAAATACCTGAAACTCTTCCACCTTTACGGAGGACTGTGGGTTCGTGGAAGGGATCTGGTACAGAAAGGCGTCAAATTCTCCGGTGTAACCGTCCATGAAGGTGCTGAAACTGGGCAAGGAGGTGGAAGCTGTAATTTCGCTGTTAACAAGGTCCATGGTGAATTTGCCAAACTCGGAGTTTAAGATGTCTTGCAAATAGCTATCGCAGGGACCTGCACACTGAGACAGACTTCCATGCTGGGCTTGAATACAGGGCATTTCTATGAAGAAAAGGGAATAAACAAGGGGTCAAACTCAGTGGTCAAAAGTAAAAATAGGAAGAAAAAAAATAATCATAAATTAATTGACATAATATCTCCAAGCGTTAAGACTGAATACAAACAGATTTTTTTTTTTGCACGCTGTAACTTGTCATATGTCAAACAAAATTGCACCGATTATTAATTAGATATCATTACTTTAGAATGAAATACAAATTGCCATTTGGCAGGATAGTGTACCTTTCATAACCATCACTATGAAAACCCAGGTCGGAACATAAACACGACAAGATAAATGGTCAGGCAGTGAGCACGGATTCCTGTGCGGGATACAGATTGTCTTGGGAGGAACCCAATCTATTTCTGCAGCGACATCCTGTAGCCAAATCACAGTCCTACAAGGCTACTTTAACACGCCAAAGCACTGGCCAGTACTTTCTTGGTCACAGAGTGACATAAATTTAGTTGTCAACGCTACACGTCATTGAGTTTGGGCCAAGGTGTCTTAGTTATCGCTCGCAGCCTGCAGAAAAGACGGTAATCCCGTCAAACAAGTCATAACAGCATTAAAGCACACACAACAATATTCTTTACCAGCCCTCGTGTGCTTTACAGCACTAAATAGTTCATTCCTCGGGCCTCAACTCAACAGGCAAGAAATAGCAGCCATTTTAAAACAACAATAACCAAGCAGACATCTTTGGAAAAGGACAAATGAATCAGAGAAGGGGGGACTGCAATAAATTAAGCACTAATGACAGCTAGAATCCTCGGGTTTTGTCGTCCTTTTTCTGGAGGTGATGAAAAGAGAGGATCCAACAGTTTGAAGAACAACCTTATAGATTACTGATGAGTTTCCAAAAAAAGAAAGCTAGAAGAAATCACCATGAATACATAGCGTGTGGAAAGGAAAAATGTCCGGCCGGCTGCATACTACAATAAATAGATTCAAAAAAAAAAAATTAAAAACAAAAACGACCAACAATGTACATTAATCACCAGGGGACGATGCATATTGCTCCAAGGAGTCACTACGGAGGGTTAATCTATCTCTTGGATTAAAGTGCAAAGATTCAGACAAACAGACTAAAAAAAAAACTACATATATAGAAGAAAATCATAGTTGCTCTACACACAGAGCCAATAAAACTACAAATCCTGCTAAATCTAGAAAAAGTAAAAAACCGCATCCATTGTTCACAGAAGCAGCCATGGAATTTCTAGATATTTCTATCGTATATTAAGATGAAAAGAGCTATTTTAGTAAAAACGGGGCATCTGGAAGCCATGTTGCAGATCTCCTTAAAGAAATAAGTTACCAATCTGTCTGATTCATAAAGCAGCCAAGTGCGCCAAGTTGTTCTGCAGCAGCTGCTTGTTATAAAATTCAATGGTGCAAGTCAAATATGCCGTTTTAAATAAGAAGTCTTCCAAATCAGCCCTTCAGGCACCATGTCAGTCACACACAACATCATTTTTACAACATTATAGTTTGCTAATAAAATATATACGCTATTACGTGAATCCGTGCTACAATGCAACAGGATCACAGGTTTGGTAGGAATATTGTTATTTCATTTTTTTTATATAGCGCCATCATATTCCGTAGCGCTGTACAATGGGATACAGCAGATAATGAGGACATTCCAAAAATTGGCAGAATACGGATGAATGAACACAACTCTGTAGCGGGGTTCACTAGAGGAAAATGCGCAGTTTGGGATTGTAGAAGATGAAAAAGACTATTTAAATCTTACACAATACGACTGTTTTACAAGGCTTATGGGTTAGACGCGTCCCTAGAGGAAATGCAACCACTCATACGAGATAGGAGACAGCACAGAGCCAAGAAAGCACTTTACACAGGAACACAAAAGCGCTCGAGAAGATTTGTTCCTGATAGGCCAGGGTGTCCTACAAAAAAAACACACTTCTGCCATTTACTTAATAAATTGGATCATAATCACCGAGCTGCCTTTGTGTGAATCACCCTATATTTGAAGAGACTATTGTATCCAAGCCATCGTTGGGGGAAAAATGGATACGTGATATATATACAGTATACAGAAGTATAAAGATTCAAGAAATAGAGGAATGGCAGTTATACATTAAAAAAAAAAAAAAAATTAAGAAAAAAGTTTTCCCAATTAATAGGCATTGTTTGTAAATAAAAAGCAAAAAGTCAAACAAAATACATATTATTAAGGCATTTTTATATAAATAAAATGTAACAAAATCATCCAACACTTAAGAAAATGTAATTATAACATGAAGCAAGTGCGCAGCTGCAGAGGTAAGCGAGCCCAACACGCCGGGAGAATCTGCAGGTGTACACAAGACACAAAAGGCTTGTAAAGTATCATATTCACTTCTGCAATAACGGGCGGCAGTCATCACACGTTAGAACGTGCATTCCTGTCAGTGTGCTCTGCAGATCATCGAGTAGTCTTTAAACTTAGACTGTAAGCTCAACGGGTCAGGGAGCGCCTTTCCTAATGTATTCATACCTACTGTACCCCGATCAAAAGGTTACGGATTATGTGACAGCACTTACTGTACATCCCCTTTGCTATACTGTAAATCTATTAGCGCTCGATAAATGAATATACACACATATAAGATGCAGGTACTATGAATTTGTGCAGGATGCAGCCACATAAAAGCTGCACCTGTTGCAGCCAAAGGCTGCCCCCCAAGCCTGTAACTTGCGCAGCATCCAGATGAGCGATAGCAACTGTGCAAAGGTTGGGGGTAAAATAAAGTCTAGGGGTGCAACTCACACGCCAACGTGCAAATCAAGAATACATCGCATATACCGTCAAGGAGCACAGCCACGTACAAAACGCTTATTGATAAACTGCTTACAAGAAGGAGAAAAAAAAAAAAAAAGAAAAACACACAATGCAACAAATTACAGAATAAAATACAATTATATTCCAACCAAAGCAATTCTGCAGCAGGCAATTAACAGAATAAATCACAGAATGATGGTTGTGGCTTGCATGATGCTCTTGAAGAAAAGCATACGTGTGTGAGCTTCAAACTGCCGTGACATACCAGAGAAGTCAGTTGTATGTCCCCGAGGTGGGCTGTCCGCAGGGGCCAGCGTGTAGCGGTGTGATAATGCCCCAGTCACTGCACTGTCTGCCTCCTCAAACCCTTCAGCGCTTGCACTGTGCTCCAGACCCGCATGTAAAATCTATTAAAGCCTGTGACGCACGAAGGGGGCGTTCCCTGCGCAGGGGGGTGTGACGCACATGGTAACTCGGCTTCACTCCCCGTAGAAGGGCACAGGGGGCGTGGCTTTTCCGGTAGACTACGAGTTGCAGGCCCCTGGAATGCAGCTCCAGTGACGCACGTCGTTTCCTATGACGCAGGCTCACATTGTTTGATCTATTAATAGCCCCTGCACTATTAATAGCACCGGCGGCGAGAGGGACCCGACTCTGAAATAGCTGCTTAGGGAGGGGGAGACCCCGAATGAACGTCATCGGTCGTCGGATATAGCACGGGGGCAGGAGGTTTCCCGGGGATTCTCTGCATATTTATTTCTGGAGGGATTCCATAAGCAGAATGTTTGTGAAGATCACACAGGGAAAGTTGAGCAGGTCCAGCACGTGTTAGTGATGCAACCAAACTCACCTTCACTTTCTAATTTTACATCACATGCAACGCCATAGAGATATATTTGTATATATAGCCTCTGGTCTGGAAGATACGCTATATATATATATGCTATAGGCTATATATATATATATATATATATATATATATATATATATATATATATATGGTTAAAGAAGAGTGCATAATTTCTGCTAATTTATTATTGTCTATAAGTATGTAATGATTATTTTTCTATATAGCGCTATCATATTCCACAGCGCTGTAGATACTAGTTACATGTACTCTACATTAAATCACATTTATTGTATATAGTGCCACCATATTCCACAGCGCTGTACAACAGGATGACGTGTAATCTACAATAAATCACTACGTTGCACATGAAGTATACATATGAGAATGATATTGGAAATCCCTACAATGTGGTGTTTTTTTTTTGCTTTCTTCATGTTTGACGTGTGTTTTTTCCAACCAAAATTACCATGTTACTTCATGTGATCCTTTTGCTTTACAATTTAAATAAAGTTTATATTAATACATTTTTATAATGATTTCACCATTTTTATTTTTTAACTATCCTTCATCTACGACTAAGGTCTGAACCTTTACACCAGAAAAAAATGGGCCAAACTTTAGGAAACTCTATTCTAGTGGTTCAGGATCCGCTGGCGCTAGAAAAACCAGATGTTGTGGATTACAACTCCTACTAAAGAGTTGTAATCTGCAACCAACGCAGTGGGTGGAAACCCCGTAATAAATGGAATATAGCCTTGCTATTCCTTAATATTTATTAAAAACACTACTTAGTAGTTTAAGGAACAAGAGGCATAAAGATACCTTATTGATGATCTGTGAGCCATATACACTCTTCTGTAACCCCACCTGTCCAATTGCCCAACTTGCCTGGTCGCGGAACATACACAGCCATTCAAAGGTTTGGGGACACAGTTGTTTTCATGGAAAACAATGCAATTTCTAACTGCGCTCATATAATTCCTAGAGGGTATTCAAATGATCAGTTAGCCTTTTAATCTTACCGTATTTGGTCAAGGTTTTTTTTCAGAGCAAATTCTCTGGAAAAAAATAAAAATAAATTCTCAATCAAGCTTTTATTGTTTACGTGAATTAATATTTACTAGTAAAACTTTTTTCCTATAGGGTCGTTTTATAATCAGGCTTTTTCTTATAATCAGGGTCATCTTATAATTGAGCAAATATGGTAGATTAGCGAACACAAGATGCCTTTGGAACACAGGAGTGATGGGAGTGATAAAGGGCCTCTGTACACCCTTTCAAAAAAAAAAAAAAAAAGCAGCCGTTTCCCACTACGATAGTCATTTACAACATTAATAATGTCTGCACTGGATTTCTGATCCATTTCATATTATTTTAATGGACAAAATGTGCTTTTTGTTTAAAAAAAACAAGAACATTTCTATAATATGGGTTTATAATGTAGAAATGGTATTGCTAAAATAGCAATTCTTTTAGCTTTTTTTTTGCATTGGTATAAAAAATTAGAAATTATTCAGCAAATGGAAGCAAATGGGATCTAACAAACTGCTGGTTTGTTTTTTTAAATATAAAATTCTAGTGGAATGCAGCTGTACAACATAATTAGGACTAGGATACATACGCTGGCGCATGCACAAATGTACATTGTAAAGAACATTCTATTTCTCCAAGAATAATACAGATTTATTGCATTAATATATATCCTTTAACAAAATGAATACGTGATCGGGATTGCTACACCTACATTGCAGTAGTGGAGTCTAATCAGTTCAATGCTTTGTTGACTTGATAGTAATTCTAAAGCAGAATAGATCTGTCAAGCTGAAATCAAGTTCAAGGCTGACTCAGACAGGAACAAAACCAGTCAGGCCTCGTTTCAATCTCCCGAGCTAAAAAAAGCTACATATAATATTCACACCTCAGTAAGGCATGGTAGGCGATGTACAAAAGCTTTAACAGTCTTTAAAGCCGTGATAAATATGCATTTAAAATTATTATACTTAGCAAATTCTAAAGAACATAAACCACAACCAGAACATATGAAATCAGAAGCGACTAATGATTAAAATCCGCCACAAGAAAAGGCACTCGTGAATATGAAAATAAGAAACCCCTGCCAGACGTGAAACAGCGGGATATCCATATAATGAAAAACATCAAAACCCGAGCATTCATTTATTCTTTGATGAAGCCTTCAGAGAACACCACGTACGGTCATAAGTCTACAAAAACGTCTCTCTGGTACCTTGAGACCTTATGACCATACCTGGGAACTCTCCATGTTGCGCCCGGAGACTCTAGGACAGGGGCGTCCAACCTGCGGCCCTCCAGCTGCTGCAGGACTACATCTACCATAATGCTCTTTCAGCTAAGGGGCTGGCTGAGGAGGATGGGAGATGTAGTCCTGCAGCAGCTGGAGGGCCGCAGGTTGGACGTCCCTGCTCTAGGAGGAATGGTGGTTCTCTGGGTCGACATCAGAATCCTACGGGTCACAAGAGTGGGGTCCTGACACACTCCACTCCCTGCCAAATTACTCCTTAAATGGGGGGTGTCCGGCAACATTGGCGAGACCACCCACCGATGGCAGGTAGTCCTGGCCGCATCCTGCGAAAGGTGGGCTCCGTGTAGCCGGAGCCTAGAAGTTCCTAGGTATGCTTATGAGGATACATTTGATACAAGCGGCAAGCTTCGGTAAACATGCATTTTACTAGGTAAACAAAATTCACAATTAATTGAAAATATCTGATCCACAGAACAGTTTGTCTATTCATTCTGCATATATTTCAGAAGTTTTTTTCTTTGATAGCAATCGTAACTCGAACGCGCACAGACGTGACTTTTATTACGTTTAGCTATAGTAAATAAAGAGGGCAAATATTGTCGCTGTGCCTTTTATCAGCAATAATTCTTTGAAATATTTGGGAAGGTGTCTATATTTTTACGTATGTGTGCGATTACCTCATAGGCCGCATGTTCCACTGATTCACGGGTCATTAGATATCTTGAGTGTGTGAAGAAAAATCCATAATACATTTAGTTAGCAATTAGTCTCCATATTACATATGGCTGCGCTGTCAAGCATTAACCGTAGTCATCGATAGAGATAATATCCCGGCTACATGGATAGGAAATGGTGACTTCATAAGAGTCCTAACTGCATCATTACAAATGTCAGCAACGTTTAAAGGGAAAGCGTTACCACAAATTGAAAATGACAATTTTGTAAATGTTTTTTCTGAAAAATACATTGCTACTATGGAGTTTGTGTTGCACTGTTTGGGGTGATGCTTTTTAACAAAAAGTGTTGATTATTTTTACCAAAAATTAGAGAATAAATGTAAAAAAAAATAAATCACTGAAATTACATGTAAATACAGGACGTAAGTGTGGCCGACAGCTGGATTCACGCAGCCACACGCCATGCTTTTATATTATGCGGCCGGGCATATCCAGCCGCCAAATGGCCAGTCTGTGGCTGCGTATGTATATTATATGACCAGGACAATACTCCTGGATTCAACAGTCCGCCTTAAAAGCCTTCTCTAACATTGAACCACATTGTTGTGTCACTTCTCCTCACCAGTTTGCAGACAGGAGGAATATTCACACTACATGGTTAAAGACGCCTACAATTTACAAATCACCTGAAAAAAAATATTAGAAAGCAAGGTTGGCTAGGGAAAGATACGAAACCATCATAGGTCAAACAACGAGACCAAATCCATTTGGAGAAAAAGTACTACCACAAGGGCATCTTAGTAGATATACAGTACATAAAAGACAGTGTTTTGTTTATATATACATATATATAATAAAAAAAAATTATATTCATCTTTGAAATAGTCAATTAACTATTTTTCACCCATAATCAACGTGAAATAAGTTTCTCTTCAGCAGCATAAAAGCAAAGTGTCCCTGAAGGTGATGAAGATTAAGGGTGCTGTTCCACTTACTCTGCTGACTCTAACACTTTTATATGCATTAGAAACAAAATTCCAAGTATAGTTAACCATTTTGCAACAAAGAATCACTTATCACTGCTTTTGTGTGCATGTATGACCACTGGCTCTTTGCAACAGTGGCTGACCTGGTGGAAAATAACTGGTGAAATTAATTGGAAAGCTTTCCACGCATGCACACAGGGGATGCTTGCAGAGCCAGTGCTGGAGCTTACTGGCAATAAGTATATCATGTGCCAGGAGAGGACTTCAGCCAAACATGTCTCCTGCAGGGAAAATAGCTGGGGCATGGGGAAAGGGCCAAACGCATTCTGAAGAACCCCCCAGGCATTTGCAAGGGAATTTAAAGGGATCTGCCCGCCGACGTCAGTGGGCAGTCCTGGCCGCGTCCCGCAAGGGAAGGCTCCGGGTAGCCGGAGCCCAGAAGTTCCCAGGTATGTATGTATATTTATATATATATATATATATATATATATATACACATACACTATGACTATGACCATCATAACAGCCTCTACTCTTCTGGGAATGCTTTTCACAAGATTTTGGAGACTGCCTGTGGGAATTTGTACCCATTCAGCTGAAGAGACATTTGTGAGGTTGGACACAGATGTTGGATAAGAAGGCCTGGCTTACAATTGGCATTCCAGTTCATCACAAAGGGGTTACGATCAGGGTTCTGTGCAGGCCACTCAAGTTCCTCCACACCAAACTATTAGTTTCCTCCACCATAGGCACTAAGCATTCCAGCACGTAGCATCTAACGGCATTCTTCAAACCCAGATTCGTTCATCAGACTTCCAGTTAGCAAAGTTTGATTCATCACTCCAGAGAACACATTTCCCCCTCTCCAGAGTCCAGCGGCTATTTGCTTTATACCAATACAGCCGATGCGTGGCATTGCATATAGTGATCTATAGCTTGTATACGACCATGGAAAACAATTTCATGAAGCTCCTAACGCACAGTGTTTTTTGCTGATGTTGTTTCCAGAGGCCGTTTGAAACTCTGTATTGAGAGATGCTACCAAGGACAGCCGATTTGTACACACTGGCTGCTTCAGCACTCGATGGCCCAGCTTTGAGTTTCTGTGGGCTACCCGTTCGTGGCTGAGGTGTTGTTACACCTAGACACTTCCACTTCACAGTGATAGCAGATCTAACAGGGCAATTTCACAAAGCGTTTAAAGCCATGGGTGCCTGAACTCCATTAGTTGAGGCGTCCATATATATTACACACACATTTTCAGAAAATCTGAATCTCATCGGAATCTGCCAAAAGTAAAGAAATATCTCACCTCTACAAGTTAGAGCCAGTGATCAGGGCCGGCCCGACAATGGAGCCGAGTGGGGCAACCGCTCCAGGCGGCGCTTTTTTTTTTTAAAGCGAAAGAGAGAGAAAGGGGCGCCGAGTGGTTTTCGCTTACCAAGCTGTCAGTACCCGCTCGGCGCCCCTCGCTCTCTCCTCTGCGGCGAGTCTTCCTGTTCGGTCTCGGTGCCGGCTGGTAATGCGGAGTGCCGGAAGATTTCCGGCGCTCAGCATTACAAGCCGGCACCTAGACCGAACAGGGAGACTCGCCGCAAGACTGCTGAAAGGTAAGTACAAGGGGGGGCGGCAGGGACGGAGGGAGAGGAAGGGTAGATAATGGGGGGGGGCGACAGGGATGGAGGGAGAGGAAGGGTAGATAAGGGGGGGGGGGCGGCATTTTAAAATTCGCCCCAGGTGGCATTTTGCCTTGGGCCGGCCCTGCCAGTGATACATATAATAATCAACATCTGGTAAGATGGAAAGTTACTAATGCAATGAAAAATGCAAACAGCAACAGGTTATGCACTTTTCCTATTGTTAAAAGTCTATTTTTGGAATTAGTTCTGGGTTCAGTTAAGCAGGTCTACACACATGCGTAATTAATACAACTTCATGGCATGTTTGCGTTGGATTCTTGGAACATGTCCCAGAGCTGCTGCTTTTCGGAATGTGCTAGTGGTTATTATTATGAGCTGCATTGCCAGCAGCTTTCTGGGATCCCAGCCACTGCCTAAAGAAGATTTTAAATTACTTGCATTAATCAAACAACAATAGGTTAAGAAGAGGGGTACACAGATGGTACTAGCATTTGCATTTTAAACATGGGAAAGGTTTTGTTTTTTTAATTTATTTATTTATTTATTTTAATACACAATCTTTTCAGTAGTCAAACAAGCAAATATAATGTAAAATGACAAATTACACAATACTGTCCTTGCCTTGCTAAGATGCAGTTTTATATGTATTTTTTGATTGCCCACCATTTCAAAGTAGGCAATCCCACAAAGGCTTGTTCCAAAAATGAATTGTAGGCAAGCTGCAATAAGATGAACAATTTCCTCTAACTGCAGTCAAAGATATTCTCCTGCTCACCCATGGTTTAGCGATTAAACCCCGCAGTCTACAAGCTTGTGCTACTAAATTGTTAGTTCTAACAAGCAATCTTGCCTACATGAACTAAATTTTAACAAATATTTGGCTGTAATGAAACAAAACATAACGAATCATTAGGTTTCCATATTAACATGAAATGGCAAAAATCAATGCATGCCCAATCAGGTTGAGTTAAGTAGGCATAATGGCAGGCCAAAATATGAATGGTATGATCCTGTTCCTAGTAGGCCCTGTTCCTAGTCTGTTGTGCTTGTAGACAATGGAAAAAAGCCTTAATATAAGACGACCCTATAGGAAAAAAGTTTTACCAGTAAATGTTAATTCATGTAAACTATTTTTTTTAATAAAAGCTATGATTGAGAAAAATATTTTGGTTTTATTTCCTTCTGTTTTCCAACCTGCCCCCCCAGTTATGCACATCTGCCCCAGAAATGCCTTATACCCCCCTATATGCCACTGTGCCCCATGATATGCCTTTTCACCCTCTAAATGCCACTGTGCCCCATGCTATGCCTTTTAACCCTATATGCCACTGTGCCCCATGATATGCCTTTTAACCCCCTATGTGCCACTCTGCCTCCAGAAATGCCTTATACCCCTATATGCCACTCTGGCATTTGGGGGTTAAAAGGCATATTATGGGGCAGAGTGGCATATAGGGAGTTTTAAGGCATTTCTGGAGACAGAGTGGCATTAAGGGGGTTAAAAGGCATTTCATAGAACACTCTGCCTCCAGAAATGGCTTATGCCCCCCATTTAACACTCCCCCGCCCCCCCCAAACTTACAGGTGCTTCTGACTCCCCTGTCATGCAGCCGGGGCAGCGAGTAGATGTCTATGCGATTCGCGTAGACAAAATGCGCTGCAGCCGGAAGGAGGTGTGGCTAGCAGCGGGGGTTTTCTGCCTCCATCGCGCAGACCTTCCCCGACTGTCAGAGAGAATTCCCCGCACCGGGGCCGGGGGGGAGACAGGAGGATCCAGGTCCCCTGCAGCTGCGGGGGATCTGGATCTTAGACGTCTCATAGTCAGACCTATTTGAGGTCTGATTATAAGATGACCCAGATTATAAGACGAGGGGTATTTTTCAGAGCATTTGCTCTGAAAAAAACCTCGTCTTATAATCGAGCAAATACGGTAAACCTGACCTTAATGTGGTCAACGCATGACAAGTGTTAAAACATTGCCTGCTTGCACCGGGGATATCACATGAGAATGTGTTTCATTTTAATTTTGTCATTTTGTTTTTCACCCCAGCCATAATATGAAATAGATGAATATTTGCCCAAGAATAAATCAAGTCTTCAGTCACAGTTGATACATTTTATGGTGACAAAGTTACAGTTTCCAGAACCTTAAGGTTCGCTTGTTCAGATTGTCTCTTCTTCCATCTAGAGAAGAGACATTTCCGAGAGCCTGAAGCTTACGTGACTTCACCCCAGCCCCACACATAGTCGAGTTCAGATCACATGCTATACCGGCAGTTTTTCTGCTAGTTTTCACCTATCATTCTATACCCACCACTGTTTAAAGCAATACCTGTTGCAACACTATAAAATCAAGGTTTCAGATTAGTGTATCGTTTCTCAATAATCTTTCACAGATGCATAATTAGGAATGTTGGCTTAACGTAATAAAATGAGGTGTGGGAGCTTGTTCACTTTACCAGGGAAATCATTTCTAAGGTATAGAGGAAGTAGCACTGAATTAAAATGAGAAAAAGAAATTCAAACAGTAAATTAAAACAAACACCGTAAAACTTCTTTGTGACATGTGGGTACATTATATCCCCTGAACAACCAACCCTGGTAAGTTTAATTTTTTAAAACCTGAATCTCTCATCTAAATAACTGCATCATTAATTATTATAAAAAAAAAACGAACACAAAGGGTGCGTTTTCGTTGTTCAGCCCGAATACCAAACATACGAACACGGCGGCGGCAAAACATATATGAAGACACAACACGAAGAATCTTCATGTTCGTCTTCGTTTACTAATCTCGGATACTAATATGGATTTCCGCTCTCGTTAACCCCTGTGATGCTGCGAAGATAAGGTAGGCTAGATGGGGAGGGGACCAGGTGAGACAGGCCAAGTTCCCCGTCAGGAGTTAAAGGGCCGTGCAAGCGACTCTACTGGTCGCCTGTAGGCCCCTGCAAGTGACCAATAGACTCACTCGCACGGCCCTTTCACTCCTGACGGCGGAACCTGGCCTGGGGAGACCATGGTCTCCCCGCTCCAAGAGTTAAAGCCCAAGAGTTTAAGGTCCGTACGAGCGGCTCTATTGGTCGTTCGTATGGACCTTTAACTCATGGAGCGTGGAGACCAGTGGTCTCCCCCGGCCAAGTTGTGGCACCAGGATTTTAAAGTCTGTACAAGCGATTCTATTGGTTGCCAGGAGGGGGCTCGTCTGCCATCAACCAATGAAGTGTAGGTGCACTTCATTGGTTGATGGCAGAGGAGGCCCTTGTTGGCGACCATTAGAGTTGCTCGCACAGACATTTAGAATCCTGGCCCAAAGCTGCTGCGTAGTGCGTACCGCGTTAACCCCATATTAACCCCTTCTACAAAAAATGGAAACAACTGAAGAAGAAAAAACGAACACAAAGAATGTACATGAATATTCGGCCGATCTGAACACAGGAGCAGGCGAATATTCGTGGAATACAAGGGCCGGCGCCCAAGTCTACTGCTTATCATGGCTCTGTTACTTAAGCATCCATGGATGGAAATAATTATACCTAGAAAATTAAGAAGATGAGTTCTGATGCGTAACAACCCTCTTTCTCCTGATTGGCTGAGAATTCAGAAGCCTCTCCTGAAAGGCTGAGTCCTTCCTTCACATTGAGCTCAATGTAAGCTGCAGCCAGCATCAGGTTTGTGTTTGTGACTGTGTGTGCATGTGTAATTTCTGGTAATAGAGGAGTTAATTCTCTGAATCTGTTCATGTCTAGTAATAGAGGGGTTAATTCTCTGAATCTGCTCATGTCTGGTAATAGAGGGGTTACTTCTCTAAATCTGCTAATTTCTGTAAATCTGAAATCAACATGGTTCCCAAGGCTTTCCAAATTTATATAAAATACATTTTATGTGTATGTGACTGTGTGTATATGTGAACCAGTATGAAGGCGATATATACATGTGTAATCTCATTCGCTTAATAGCGTGTCCCTGAATGCCAGAAATAAAACGTGGTCATCCTACTTTCATATAAATGGGGGTGGAGTGTATTTATTTGCTGACATCATAATATGGCACCAAATACAAATGATTCTCCACTGCAGTAGTTGATTTGGGTATGGTGCTTCATGGCGAAGAAGGACATGTGAAGAACAGAGATACAGTGGTCTATACCCATTGAGGGAACCAGGAAGTAAGGACATGTACAGAACACTTTAGGTCAATTTTCCAGATCACTTTTTCCATGAACATCTACCTACTAAGTCACTGATAATTAACAAAACCATCAGCTTAAAAAGGAGTTTAAACACAATCACAGATTAATAAGAATAAAACACAACTCTCTCTTAATTCAAATTATTTTACTCATTTTATATGTGATGTCCAAAAAAACCTAGATATCTCAAACCACTGTACCCTCCTTGCCACAACTTATTTTATGAATAGTTGGAAACGTTTCCAAGAATATCATCATGATGGAAAAAGATTAGGAACATTTCTTCCGAAATCTAAAATCTGCAATAAAAGGAAGAGGGAGATGCAAGGGATTATAAGATCAAGACACTGAAACATAAACTCTACGCCTACACTGTCGGATTTGATTTAGGAAGCGTGTTTTAATAGCACTCACAAGGTTAACATCCCTGTATGCATAACGTCAAAAATGATTAGTACGTTTACAAGGAGTAAGAGTTCACGTGGTAGATATTTCTGTCCCAAACACTGTGATGCAGTACCGGAAACTGAATCTTCCCACGTTCTTAAGAGCAAGAATTACTCCTACACATATAGAATGCTGAAGAAACACCACAACATGGGTCTAATATAGCTGCAGTTTCTATAAAAAGCCAACACTAAGAACAGACTTAGTGCCAAGTTGCTAAAGTCATAGTGCCATCAATCCCGACTACTTAGCACATAATTAACATCTCTCAACACAAACCTTCTCTCCAACCTACTTTCAGGTCTGTTACAGCAATACGATGGTGAAGGGGTTGCACCTTGGGAGTT
The DNA here is from genome assembly GCA_029215755.1 of Spea hammondii. Lineage (NCBI taxonomy): Eukaryota > Metazoa > Chordata > Amphibia > Anura > Pelobatidae > Spea > Spea hammondii. Next base: position 35,642,591 of record JARDYJ010000002.1, read on the forward strand.
TTCGTGAGTAGTTCTAAAGATTTGCTCTGCCTGAATTGTTACGAGCAGTGATGTTCGTGAAAGTGCCAATGCATTATTTAACACTCTTGGGAGGATAATATGGCCTGTTAGCCTTTAAAAATCAAATAGGAAAAGACAGGTGATAAAGATGTGATGTATTCCCATTACTAGGTATCAGTGGGGAAACAAGAAAGATGTTTTTGACCCTTTAGGGTCTCATAGTGCAGTACGCCGCACCGCAATATACAACGGTTGAGTACATGCTAATTAGGACAAACATAAAGATTTCCCATAAGCATAGTTTAAAAGCCCTGGTTAAGAAAAAAGACGGAGTTGTGTACCCTTCATTTGTATTGATGGATGGTTCTAATAAATGCACTCCTCACCTCATTATTATTTATTCCCTTGCGATCCTCAGGGTTCCACACAAAGGATCGCAAACCAAGATGGCAGTTCAAAAAATAGGTGATTCTTTCATGATACTGCCAGGCTCAATACAGGTCCATAAAATGTAGATGCCTGAAGTATGCCCTTGCCCCCTTTATGGTAATACACATATTTGAGACGCCTTGAGTTAAACCTGAAGGCTTCTAAACAAAGATGACACATATCTAAGCTACACAAGGTCACTTACCACACTGTTTAAAACGTTACCGTATTAGTTGGACAGACTATGCTAAAAGGTGTTAGCACCGGACCAGTAACATACAGGGGACTATTCAATGAAGTGAGAGTTGACATAAGTGTTTCAGTCCCTACACATAATAAAGGTACTTCTGCTGCAGGAAGAGCTTGGCTGGCCCATAATAATGAATAGTTAAATCAGTTAGATTTCATCAAAGTCTCTATGCATTATCCAGTGCCAGCTCAGCCATTGTGGCTGGAGAAACCTGTTGGTGTTTTTCCCTTCATGATGAATAGTGAATGGAGTAAAAGCCACAACTCTCCTCCAAAAGCTCACTTTACTAAATAGACCACATAGAGTGACCAAATGTGGTCATTTTCATCCAGTAAAAGTAGTGTAGAGCTGCCGGATAAAAAAAAAAAAAAAAAAAAAAAAAAGCCCTGAGTGTGTTGCTGATTTTGGGCCAGCCCCAGAAGCGTGAAAAATAAGAGGGGGAACTGCATGGTAACTTGGTACCTCTGTACAAGATCTGTACCAGAGGATGGAAGTCTGTGTATTAGGGCTGCAACTAACGATTATTTTAATAATCGATTAGTTGGCCGATTATTTTTTCGATTAATCGATTAATCGGATAAAAAAAAACAATATGCAAATTTTTTGTTTATTTAAAATAATTTAATGAACTGGATGTTAAAAAACAACTTAAAATTTACATTAACATTCTTATTTTGTTATGATGTAATAAAAAAACAATATTTTCAAAGTACAAAAACCCAAACACAATATTTATGAAACAAAATAACCCCAAACATTCTGAAAAGAGGTGGACTATTACTGTTCAAGAAACTTTGCACCCGGCACTTTGCACCCAGCCCTGGCACTTTGCACCCAGCACTTTGCCCCACCCCTGGCACTTTGCACCCGGCACTTTGCCCCAGCCCTGGCACTTTGCACCCAGAACTTTGCACCCAGCACTTTGCACTCAGCCCTGGCACTTTGCACCCAGAACTTTGCACCCAGCCCTGGCACTTTGCACCCAGCACTTTGCACCCGGCACTTTGCACCCAGCCCTGGCACTTTGCACCCAGCACTTTGCACCCAGCCCTGGCACTTTGCACCCAGAACTTTGCACCCAGCCCTGGCACTTTGCACCCAGCCCTGGCACTTTGCACCCAGCACTTTGCACCCGGCACTTTGCACCCAGCCCTGGCACTTTGCACCCAGAACTTTGCACCCAGCCCTGGCACTTTGCACCCAGCCCTGGCACTTTGCACCCAGCCCTGGCACCCAGTCTCCAACTCTGCCCTGCACCCAGCCCTGCCCCCACATTCTGCCCTGCCCCCACACTCACACCCTGCACCCACTCTGCTCTGCACCCACACTCACACTCTGCCCTGCACCCAGTCTCCAACTCTGCCCTGCACCCCCACCCCCACTCTGCCCTGCACCCAGTCTCCTGCCCTGCCCCCACACTCACACCCTGCCCTGCATCCCCACCCCCACCCTGCCCTGCACTCAGTCTCCTACCCTGGCCTGCCCCCCCCCCACTCTGCCCTGCATCCCCTGAAACCCCACCCCCATCCCCGCTTCCGCTACACGCGCCTTCTTTTAGTTGCGGTTCGCTCTGTGCGAACGGAGCCACTCGCACAGAGCGAACCGCAACTAAAAGAAGGCGCGTGTAGCGGAAGCGGGGAACGCTCGGGGAGGTAAGTAAAAGGAGCCGAGTGCTCCAACAACGAATCGATCACTCGATTAATCGATAACGGAAATCGTCGACAACGATTTCCGTTATCGATTATTATCGATTTTATCGATTCGTTGTTTCAGCCCTACTGTGTATGTATGTTTATGCTGATCAGTGTGAGTTTGTCAATGTATATGAATGTGAGTCAATGCTTGAAACATGTCACTATATGACCAAAAATGATTATACATTTTGGGCATTTCAGCCACATCTACTGCTAATAGGTGTATAAAATCAAGCACGTAGGCAGCCATCTCCATAGACAAACATTGGCAGTAGAATGTGCCGTACAAATGCTTAGTGACTTTAAACATGGCACTTTCACGAGAGGCTACTTTTGCTACACGTCAATTTGTGACATTTCTGTTCCGCTAGATCTGGCCAGTCTACTATAAGTGCTATTACTGTGAAGTGGAAGTGTTTAGGTGTAGCACCAGCTCAGCCAGGAAGTGGTAGACCATGCACAGTCACAGAGTGTGGCTGCTGAGTGCTGAAGAGCACCCTGTGTAAAACAGAAAAAAAAGAAATAAAACCACTACAGGAGTTTCAAACAGCCTCTAGAAGCAATATCGGCACAAGCACTGCGCATTGGGAGCTTCATAAAACAGGTTTCCATAGGAAAGCAGCTGTATACAAGCTACACACAAAGATTACTGTGCACAATGCCAAGTGTCAGATGGAGTGGTGTAAAGCACACTGCGAGTGGACACTGGACCAGTGGAAACATGCCCTGAAGTGATGAACCACATGTCAGTCTGATTAACAAATCTGAGTTTGTCAGATGCCAGGAGAACACTACCTACCAGAATGCATAGTGTCTACTGTAAAGTTTGGTGGAGGAGGGATAATGGTTGGGGCTATTTTTCAGGGTTTGGGCTAGCCCCCTTTTTGACCTATGTATGCTTCCAACTTTTCGCATTGGTTTGGAGAAGGTCCTTTCCTGTTCCAGCATAACTGCGGCCCTGTGCACAAAGCACGATCCAAAAATACATCTCTATGATACTTCTCATTGCTAGATAATGGTAAGGTTAATTCTCATATCTCTGACTATTTCAGAGAAACAATATCTCAAACTGCTGAGACAGACTCACTACCCTTTAAGACTTAACTGCTGGGAGCTAGCATCATGGATAGAGATGTTCCGGCCATCATATGCAACTTAATGCATAAGTCTTTGGTTTATTCCCAAAAAAGAGACTTGTGTATTCAACACGCTCGCTTCACTATTCATTATGAAGGGACAACAATAGCAAGTTTCCTCAGACAACCATTAGTAGTTGTCTGAGGTAAGCCCTGTCTGTTTCTTCTGCCCGGAGAAAGAAGAAACTGACCAGGAGACTCCAAGTCAAATCCAGAGAGATCCCAGGAATCAAAGTACCTACAAAGTTATAAAAAAATGTATTTATTGGTGAAGCTGTGAAGCTGTATGGGGCATTAGACTGCCCCTTTAAACCAGGCAGTTGTAATACTGAAAAAAAAGCCGGACTATTGATTCCCTCAACATTAGATTTTATATATATATATATATACACATACACATACATTAGCCTCTCTCAGAGTACTTGCAGCTTTGAGATAAAGATTCCCCAAATAAACCTCACATGCTTTAGTACTTATCAAGGGGTTGTATTATCATAAATGAAAAGTGGTTCCTGGTTCGTATATATTTACAAGCGGATTATCAGCCAAACTAACAGGACGCATATCAGGAACATTCTTCAAAGGGTTGCAGCTTTTAAGCTGCTGGGAGTTCTTTGCTGGCCAGCTTCGAACTACTTCTTTTGAAGTTATGTTTAGGCCAGCAATAAAGACTATTTGAGTTCTCTCTGTTTTTAAAGAGATGTGAAGTTCCATTGAATACCTGTTGACTTTGCATGCGGTATAACACACACACACACCTGGCGATATTGTAGTTTACCATAATTATATTCCGTGTCTCCGAAGTTTCTTAGGACAGTCACTCGCACCGTTAATGGCGCTAGGAACACAACCATCAAAGGGCAAATATGATTGGGAGGGGTTACAGCTAATGGGAAAATTGTTGACAGCAAGGATTTCCCAAAGTTATGGCCTCTATTCTAAGATGAATGTTATATGGTGTATCTCTAACAAAAGTTATGGTGGGTAAAGGTGATGGAAAACCCTTCCATATATGGTGTATCTCTACAGACCGGTTATATTAACTAAACAATAAAAATATTATTAAGGAAAATAAACATATTGTGTTGTACACAGAGCTTTAAACAATACAAAAATACTCATACTTTTAATAACAGAATCACACTTATCTTTCAGAAACATTGATTATTTACTGCTGCTATAAAACCAAACTACAATGTGTAGCTTAAAGCGGCAGTGCATTTTTTTTTTGGAGCCTTAAAAAAATGATTAAGCAAACCTGACTTACAGGAGCTGAAAATGCCTTTTGGACACAGCCAGCTCCTGTACAGCTGTACAAAAGGTAAGAAAAGTGCCTTTTTTTTCATCTACTCTTCTAATTATTCTGTAAACCTTAATTTTAAGTAAGGAATGTCTGATAATTTCCCCAAAACTCAAAAAAAAACAAAAAAAAAAACTCTCAATGCCTCTAAGTAGGGCTGCTATATTACTTGGGTTTATTTTAAGAAATAGGTATTGATTTTCAGTACTAAAAATCATGTCTGATATTCTGTATACATTTTTAATAAAGGTATTCTAAGATATCCATACATCTGTTTTTTCTTTTGGGTAAGCTCAACTATATTTGCATTTGATTTAATTGAATAACTTGAACAATAGTTAACTGAACTAATAGAAAGACACCACCATGTCTGGGAGCCCACAGACAATACCACAGAGCAATGCAAAACACAGCAACAATCTGATCTGTAACACACCACTTAGAACAGAAACAAGATCTAACCACAAATAAAGCAAAAGCATCACCTTATTACCCAGTTCTGCAGGTCTGATTTGTATTCATCCCTTTAATAGTACTTACTGCTGGCTAGTGTGCTTTGATTGCCAAGTATACTCTATTTAGCACATGATGCATTAATTAAAAAAAACATGTATTTGGTAAAAATAAGGTCACTGATTTATTGGCACCATCATTCCCCAAAAGTATCCCCCCCCCCCCCTGTGCCTTATCACATGCAGCAGCAGCAGCAGCCTCTGTACTTACACTGGGGACTCTGTGTGTGTCTCTATCCAGTCCTGAGTGCTGTGATCAGGTTACAGACACATCCACCTGCTGTGTATGTGTAATGGTGGGGGGGGGGGGGGGAGAAGCAGGGATCCCTGGGTCACTTACAGCCCTCTCCCCCTCCCTGTGCCCTCCGCCTATCGCTCTTCATCTCGGGAAGCCTGTGTGCTCTTGCAGGCGGCAGCCCATGGCCCAGGTCGGGGAACAGGCTTGGAAACCTGATGCTAGTGCGCCTCTGCCCTGTACGCAGCTCTGCTCTCATTCTCACTGCCAGCTTTCTTTCTTTCTTTTCCTGACCGGGGGAAGGAGGGCTGGTGACGTCAGCGCAGAGCCCCATTGACGTCAGTGGAATCCCTGTATCTGCATCAACGAGCTAAAATTAGCAGCAGAAAAGAAAAGCCTAAAATAACTCTCATGCCTTTTGTGTCACAAGCTCCAGCAGTTATTCCGTAGATAATATCGGGGGCAGACACAGAGCCTACGTTATATTTATAGGTTTGAACGGCACAAGAAGATCTAATTAGAGACACTTCAAGTATTTTAGTTTTTTTTTTCCTTCCTAAATATAAAAGCCAAGACGTCAGCCCGTAAGGTGTATGCGAGAATGCATACTCTCATGTGATGGCACTAGTGAAGTCATGATGAAGTCTGTTATGTTTCACGCGTGTAGGGGAAACATAACATGCACCAGATCATACGTGTGTAATAACAGTCTGTCCCACTACAGTATCATAAAGTTCATAAAGCCATTGTGACTCCTGTCTCACAGTTCAGGCATCAGAACTAACATGTCTTCAAGCTTTCACAACGGAATCATGGGAGGGTGGGTAAGGGAGCAATTGAACATTCTGGACCACTACCAGAAGCCTTTACTTCTCTAATTCAACACAAGGGTGTCTAGATTAACAAACATTTTATACAGCATTGAAGCCATGTCTGGATCCTTCTTGTGTTCTTAATGAAGGAAACCTTTGTAATTCTATTTTGGTGACTTTATGTTGTATCCCAAAGATGTCTGATTTGCTGTGTTAATGGGCCAGATAATTTTAGCTTTCTTCTGAACACAATGAGTCTTGAAGCTCACATTTGTCCATGTCAAAATCACAGCATATTGATTAGTAGGGTCATGCCAGGCCCTTATCCTGGTTCCAAGGACAGCCTGTATTTCCCTGCAGTTGAGATGATTCTTGTGCACTCCTACGCATACCCCAGAGCCCTCCCTTTTCAGAATTCGGGTCAGCAGTCCCACTGACTTTGGTGGGTGGTCCCGCTGATGTCAATAGGCTGTCCCACTGAAAGCTGGACGTTTTTGCAGGGGAAGTGGACAGGAGTGAGGTGTGCTGCAACACTGGTCCTACGACCCAGAGTTTTTCCTTGGTGGCTCAGAGTCTCCGGGTGAAACCCAAAGTTCCACTGATGAGCATACCGCTCATCAGTATGTCTGATGGCCTTAGTGTGCATAGGGGATTGAGCAAGCAATAATATAATACTTATAATAGCACCAAAAATATAACCCCCAAAAACACTAGAGGTGGGATAGCAGGCCTTAGCGGCGCATGGGCCCAACTCCCCAAACCAGATACACAGCCAAAGTGTCATCTACCCTCATGTTCTAACAGGCCCAAGCTGGCTTGCCCAGCACTGCACATGATGGCAGGGCTGGACTGTGGTGACAGGGTGGCCCTGGCACTCTAAGAGCAGGAGATGGCTGGATATGTGTGGCTGCATGCTACATTGTGCTACATATCAGGTGAGTGTGTGGCTCTGTTGGCCATTTGCCCAAATTGTTAGATGGCCAGTTCAGGCCTGGTACATGAAGAGAAACTTGAATCAACAAAAATAATATGGATTTAGGTTTTGTGCCACCCTAAACCTGATCAATTCAGCTCCTTCCTTTCTGTGTCCCAAACATTACAAAGGACCTTCTTCTAAAGACAGGAGGGTTCTCCTATCTTGCAATCTAGTAGAGAAGTCTGTGCCTTTGCTGGCACAAACCACTATAGCCATTGGTATATTCTGGCCTAGGCATACTGGCTTCACAGGAATGTGCACATATATGTGACATCACATCATGGAGCACAGTATATGAGGCAGGGATGACTGAAGGAGGATGTAGACAGAAAGCTGCCACTATGGAGGACAGTGGTATGGAACCCCAGAATCGCTGCTGTCCAACAGAAGTAGGGATAGCAGCAATGTATGGATAGGGTCTACTGTGTGTGCGCCCCTGAAACTGGTTCCAGGTCCGGTCCAATCATTACAACAAACATTTTTATATTTTAATGTTTCCTCAGTTGCTCAGAGTTGACTTCAATGGAATACTGGAACATAACACAGGGAAATTCACAGGTATAGAAGTTGGTGTTGAATCTCCCCTAGTTTGACAGATACATTGGAGGATCTGCCATAAAGCATAAACATCTAGCACATGGACCATGATCTGAGTCGATAATTAAACTATGTATTATCATATTGGGCTCCTTTATAGGTAAACGGGTTAATTATAAGTAATATAGCTAGGCTAGTGGGAGACTAACAAGAGCCTAGTGGTGTGGTTGAGACCACCTCCTGCCTACCTATTATCAGTTTCACTCACAGCGGCAGTCAGCTAACATTCTAGTGTCACTCCACTGCCTGCTCAATGGGTCTCTATCTGCAGCAGACAGGATGCTCAGCCCTCGGTGCTTTGGATGAGAAACCTTCCACTGACGTCTGCATGCATGCGAAAGAATGGGGGCGGGAGCGAGGTAAACAAACATGTCTTGCAGAACTGAGGCCCATCAATTTCTAGTTGCATTCCTGCCTGAGAGGACAATCACAACAACCCATGATGAGTGTTACTTTTATACGTTCAGGTTAAAGTGCCCTTAAAGAGACACTGCCAAGACAAAAAAGATTTTGCATTTTTCACATTTTTGTTAGTGAATTATTGTCTCTTGAATCGAGGACAATCTGTTTTAAGATGTAAGTAGTGACTGCACTGAAATGTGTGTCTGAACTAGACGTGACTTGATAAACCTACCAAGATCGTTTTTCATTTGCCGTCTTGACTATTGCAACACTCTTATGGTTGGCAGTCCACTGTCTCAACTCGCTCCTCTGCAGTTTATCCTAAATGCTGCTGCTAACCTTATTTTCCTTGCACGCCGCTCTTCTTGTGCTTCCCAGTGTGAAGCACTCCACTGGCTTCCTATTACCTTAAGCATCAGTTACAGGGTCTCATTGGACAGCTCAGACCTATATGGTCACTTTATTTTTTATCTTTCAAGTATATCAAACTACTATAACAGCCTTTAAACATTTCCTGTAGCCGTCTATAAGCTTCTTGCGCCTGTCTGCTGGCAGTTTCTCCCAAGTTTGAATTGCAGTTTGTTGAAGCTCTTGAATGTTTGCAGGACTCCTTTTCCCAGTGGCAGACTTCATCTCCTTAAAAAGGGATTTTAAACAGATTGAGATTAGGACTCATAGTTGGCCAGTCTGAAACGGTGCCTTTTCGACCACAGTTTTGTGCTTTTGGATGTGTTCTAGTGGAGGAACTTTAATCTTCTGTGTGCTAGTGGAGGAATAGTGGTGACAATAAGTAGTGCCCTAGTCATCTTCTTATTTCATCATTCCCTTAATATGTTCAAGGCCTCCAGCACCAGAGGCAGGAAAGCAGCCCAATAATGTTAAGGATCCTCCACCATATAAGTGTAGGTAGGGTGTTCTTTTCCTTATACAGTAAGCTTAACATATCACTGGCCTGCATTGCCAAAGAGCACTAGTTTGGTTTCATCGGTCTATACAACATTTTCCAAGAATGATTGTGGTTACACTAGGTATGTTCTGACAAAGGTCAGTTGTACTTTTTTATGTTTTGCTTTATTTAGTGTGGTGTATGGTAAGTGTTAGAACCCTCACTTCAGATTGTACCAACAATTTGTATCAACCTTCGAAAACGTCTCTGATCGATTTTCCTCTTGCCACCATATCCAGGGAGGTTCTTGACAGTCCATGAGCAGCAAACATCTTAAGTACATTGTGAACTGTTGAAAAAGGGATGCCAAGGTATTTGGAAATGGGCTTGTACCCTTTAGAGTTCTCATGTTTGGTGATGGTCTGATGCTCTCGGATAGCTGTCTGTCTCTTCGCCATTGTGAAAAGGGAAAAGTGGCCTTTTTAAGCATTCAATTCATCATGGATCATCCTCATTGGTTAAAGCCATATGAGCACTGTCAATTTATAATAGGTGACTTTAATTTCACAGAGATGACATTCTAGTTCTTCTTTTCAAACTGATTTGAATTCTTCAGGAGGGTGCCAACAACCGTGTCATGGCAATGTTTCCGACTCTATACTATTTCGTCTTATTTCTTTTTGTAATTGTTAGCGATTTATCCTGTGATGTTCTGCATATAGAACCACAGCTGTTTCTCTACACATTTTTTTAAAGTAGATATTGTATATGATGTAATGCACATTCAAGGCCGTGAATAATATTGACCACTGTAGCCATGCAATTCTTAAGTACTTAAAATAATTTTGTTTGGAACATAACCATAGTAAGGGGTCAATCTTAATCCATTGGTATAAAATGGTCTACCTACCCACTGCTTAGACTATCTGTAGAAGTCTTGTAGAGTGACAAGTAGGTCCCATGTTCATGCCTACTGGCAGCGAAGGAGATAAGGAAACATAAATTACCCCAAATATTTACATATAGAGAGTCATTTATTGCCAAAAATGATCAATTACTGGACAGGACAAAATACAAATTGGCTTTGTTGCACAACCTTTAAGGCACACTGGTCTGAGAAAAATGTACCTAAGATATACCGTATTTGCTCGATTATAAGACGACCCTGATTAGAAGACGACCCCCCAAAATCTGAATATTAACTTAGGAAAAAAAGAAAAAGCCTGAATATAATATGACCCTAAAGGAAAAAAGTTTTACCAGTAAATGTTAATTCATGTAAACTATTTTTTTAAATAAAAGCTATGATTGAAAAAAATATTTTTTTTGTTTTTATTTCCTTGTATTTTCCAACCTGTCCCCCAGTTACGCACATCTGCCCCCAGGCTTGCCACACCAATATGGCACTGTGGCCCATGATATGCCTTTTAATCCTCTATATGCCACTGTGCCCCATGGTATGCCTTTTGACCCCCTATGTGCCACTCTGCCTCCAGAAATGCCTTATACCCCTATATCCCATTCTGGCATTTAGGGGGTTAAAAGGCATATTATGGGGCAGAGTGACATATAGGGAGGTATAAGGTATTTCAGGAGGCAGAGTGCTCTATTAAATGCCCCCTTAACGCCACTATGCATCCTGAAATGCCTTATACCTCCCTATATGCCACTCTGCCCGATAATATGCCTTTTAACCTCCTAAGTGCCAGAGTGCCCCCATTTAACACACACACGCGCACACACACACACACACACACACTTACCGGTGCTTCCCATTTCCTGCTGTATTGCCGGGCCAGCGGGTTGACGTCTCCTTCCGCTGCAGCCGGAAGGAGGTGGAGTTGGCAGCGGGGGAACTCTGATCTCTGACAGTCGGGGAAGGTATCCGCGACGGACGCAGACAACCCCCGCTGCTAGCCACACCTCCTTCCGGCTGCAGCGGACATTGTCTACGCGGATCGCGTAGACGTCAACCCGCTGCCCCGGCAATACAGCAGGAAGCACCAGTAAGTGTGTGTGTGGGGGTGTTAAATGGGGGGGGGAGACAGGAGGATCCAGGTCCCCTGCAGCGGTCCGGGGGATCTGGATCTTAGTCTCATAATCAGACCTCTATTTGAGGTCTGATTAGAAGACGACCCCGATTAGAAGACGAGGGGTATTTTTCGGAGCATTTGCTCTGAAAAAAACCTCGTTTTATAATCGAGCAAATACGGTATAATCTGTGTGGCAAAATGTACACTCCATGAAAGAGTTTATATTGCATCTCAATTTCATGAGTTCATGGCAAAATCATGTTTATTACCATAGTAGCATCAATTATATCCTCACAGAAGATATGTGGCATTTCTATGATCCATCTACAAGACTCTACTGTTACCTACCCAAGAGTGTATATGGAAAATATTTTTTTGAGAAAGCTACTGAGATATATGGTGCACACAATCTGAGATGGTTTACCAATCCAACGCAGTAAAGTGTCTGGCTTGGTGCCCCATAAAGTTTTTGATTTGTAAATATGGTGTGTAAACCTTGAAATCAGGAGATGGAGGTACTCATTTTAATTCAAGCAGAATGTTTGACTGTTGGCTACTCCATATAGAGTTGCATTATTTTTAAAGTAGAGATGGATGAGGTACCCCCTTATTTGTTTTTGGCCAGGGTATGGAGATATTGTGTAATGTAAAAGATTTATGGCTTACTTTCTTCCACGGAGCGCTAGTGGCAGAGAAAGCTTTCAGAACTTAATGTTAGTTTCATGGGTGGAGCTTCCTTTTTTGGGAAGGGTTTCCTTTTCAGACCATTAGCATTACTATAAAAAAAACTTGAATCACACACATGCTGTTAGAATTGATTTATAAATAGAACAAATGATGCTGACTTGTTTCTTTTCCTGATTTGTAATACAGGAACTATATCAAGATTGGAAAGTTAAAAACCACAACTATGGAAAATTAGGGTTAAAAAATATGCCTAAAATTGGGTTTGGCTTATCCACGCATACCATGGCTGGATAGAGGGGATGCAACTGGAATGACGACGGTATGCTATTCAAGGAGGAGGTGGGGTCGAGCAGTAGTTGCAAGGCAGCTCGCATTGTGAGTTGCATTGAAGTCTGAGGCTTCAGAGGGCAAGTGAGTAGCATGTGTATGCAGAGCCGGCCTTAGGTATTCTGGCGCCCTGTGCAGACTACTCCTCTGGCGCCCCCCCTGCCCCTTCAAACTACCCCCCCTCTGCCCCTTCAAACTACCCCCCCTCTGGACCTTCAAACTACCCCCCCTGCCCCTTCAAACTACCCCCCCCTGGACCTTCAAACTACCCCCCCCTCTGCCCCTTCAAACTACCCCCTCTGCTCCTTCAAACTACCCCCCTTTGCCCCTTCAAACTACCCCCCCTCTGCCCCTTCAAACTACCCCCCCTGCCCCTTCAAACTATACCCCCCGCCCCTTCAAACTACCCCCCCTGCCCCTTCAAACTACCCCCCCGCCCCTTCAATCTACCCCCCCCGCCCCTTCAAACTACCCCCCCGCCCCTTCAAACTACCCCCCCGCCCCTTCAAACTACCCCCCCTGCCCCTTCAAACTACCCCCCCTCTCCCTACTTCTCCTTATCCTAACTTACCTCGAGGAGTCCTGCAGTGGGAGCGGGAGGCATCCGTCCGGCGCTCAATATGAGATGCCGGCACCGCGACGGAGTCACGGAGAGTAAGGGGCATCGAGCGGTTGCTGAGAACTTCACGAGCAACCGCTCGGCGCCCCTGCCGGGACTTAGATTAAAGCATCGGGGTTTTTTTTTTTGGTTTTTTTTAAACTTTATTTAAATGAATGATGTTAAATAAAGTTTTAAAAAAACCTGATGTTTTAATTTAAGTCCCGGGCAGGCCCCCCTGCTACAATGGCGCCCTGTGCGGCCGCACAGGTCACACACCCCTAAGGCCGGCCCTGTGTGTATGTAGTATGTTAGTGTGAGTGTGAGTGTCTGATTGTGTTGTGGTGTGAGCCTGGGCGAACTTGCCACTTAAGCTGTTGCATCTTTCTAGTTGCTCATTTGAAGATCCACTACTAACTACAGCTGAACTCAGGAGACTCTTGAAGACTGTAACAGTGAGTTCACTTACAACCAGGTCCCCATTGAGGATTTCTCATCTTAGCTCATTAGTGGATTTGCCAAGTTCATATCAAATGCACATAATCTAAATTAGCTGTAGGTATATAATGCAGCGGGTAAAAGGTAACTAGCATCCATTATACTTACATAACCTAATTACACACTATTAAAACCATCTACTAGAAAAATAGACTAAATTACATCTACAACCCCAGGCATGAAATGCAACAAGCCATATGGAGGTGGGCTTTGTTTAAGGGATAGGTGAATAATGACATTACCAACTTGATAAACTAGGTAGATGGTTCAAGGAACTACAGAAGGAAAAAATGGAAGGGATTAATAATAACCCACCTGCTCCCGTTAGATTCGGCTGATTATGTGAAGGCAAATCCAGGGCCAGGTTTCTACATTTTATCAACCAGCATCTGCAGGTGTAAGGCACGTACCGTCCGGCGTACGGTACGTGCCGTTCGAGGTCCGGGACTTACCTCCCGTGGCAGACCGCGTCTGCTCGCGGCAGGTTCCCAGTCCCTGCCGCCGTCCCGGGCGATGTGTTCTTCACACGCCGGCGACGCTATTCGGGTCCCCATGGAGGGGGCGGTGCTCCAGCACGCCGCCCCTAGTTCCTCTCCTCCTGCTAACGGTGTGCAGGAGGGAGGGGGAGGAGTGGGGGTAGGGGCTTCCCCTGGAGGGGCGGCACCTCTTGTGCCGTCTCACAGGGAAGAGGTGGTTGGGGGCGGAACAGTGGGTGGAGATCTAGACGTGACGTCAGACGCCACGTCTGGGATCTCTATAAAACCCTCAAGCTCCCTTATGTCGGCGCTCAGATATTCTGAGACGCTCTGTGCCCTACACAGCGTCCCCAGTACTGTGCTCCTCTACCTATTTGTATCCTGATTTGAGCCGTTACCTGACCCTTGCCTGTGACCTGATTTCGCTATTTGGGTGCTGCCTGGACCTGACCCTTGCCTGTGACCTGATTATGCTACCCGATTGCTGCCTGGACCTGACCCTTGCCTGTGACCTGATTACGCTATTTGATTGCTGCCTGGACCTGACCCTTGCCTGTGACCTGATTACGCTATTTGGCGTCCTGCCTCTACCTGATGTAGTTATCGTGCCCTATCTCTACTATTCTGGACTGTTCCTGTTACCTCCAGTAGTCCTGCATTCTGGGCTCCTTCTACCCTGCTAATACAGACACCAGCAAGTGTCTGACAGCAGGATACTTCTCACTCTTCATCTATATCTGGATATACCAGTGCAGGCGAGGTCCTGAAAAGGTTAAACGGCCATGGAAGGTATTACCATACCTATGAATTTCTGGGCTCTGACTACCCAGAGCCTTCCCTTGCGGGACAGGGTAAGGACTGCCCACTGTCAGGGGGCGGTCCCGTGATGACAGTGGGAGTTCCCACTGACATCAGTGGAAGGTCCCCCTTGACATCAGTGGGAGGTCCCACTGCAGCGGGAAACACCCCCATTTAAAGGGAAAATGGGCAGGGATCGGGGCGTGTCAGGACCCCGCACCTGCGATCCTGAGGATTCGGGTCTTTCCACTCCTTGCCCAAAAAAGCTTTCTCCCTTGCACTAGGTCTGTAGATCAGCTGCTGGGCAGATTGGCTTAATTGTGCTCAAAGCTTTACATGTTAAGTGTACACTTAAAAAGAGTGGCTTCATTAGAAAGAGTGAATTACAGATGGGCAGGACCTTTGGAACATGATTAGCAATTTTCCAAAAACTAAATTCACTGCACTAGCCAGGGGCTAATCTATTGTTAGATAGGCTTGCTTACATGCAAGAACACTTGTCTGATTTCCAAAGTCCTCTCTTCCAAAGGCCTCAAAATATATATAAGTAGAAAAATAAAAACTGGGCACATGTTTACTCAATCAGAATGATCCACCTTTTCATGGATGCATGGAAAAAAAAGACCATTACTGTCTAGATCCAGAAAAAGGTGGTTACAGGACTGTGATCAAGCTGAATTTTAGTTCAATTATTTATTTCACTTGAACACCAGTCTTGTCTTCTTTAATAAAAATTGTAACCCCTAACATTGTTAATGTAAGGACTTGCCTTTGTTTTCTCTGTCACTGACGGCGGGGGCCTCATGTGCAAGTATCAGAGACCTCCCACGCTGCCTCGCCTGTGATGGTTTATAAGAGGTAGTGGGACTCCACAGCACTCACCCACTATCTCCTCTGCATTGCTAATTGCACAGTAGGCCGCATTGGGACCTACCCAGCAGTGCACGATCACACAGTTTGCTCCTACACATGAAAAATGCGCGGGTATGATGTCATTGACCCCTGGCTGACCTTTGTAACCTTGTAAAGCCTCGTTTTCCTTCTGGACTGCCAGAGCTTCACTGTCACTGTCCCCTTCAGTGACCCTTTTTTTATTCATGAGCTAGTTTATTCTGGCCCTGTCTTCTGTGTCTCTGATTTGGTTGAATCTTGTTTAGACTTGCGCTTGTCTGCTAGTCTTCGCTGCTACTGCTTGAACCAGTCGGGTGGCCTTGCCCACCTGTCTCTGCACCAGGGGTTTCACCTCTACTCTACCAGGATATGTTACAGTAATGTGTGTATTCAGTCCTTTCTTAACCCTTGTAACGTATTGATCATTCAGATTAGCTATCTACATGGCTTCTTCTAGATCTATTACGCTAGCCACACAGTCAGAAGAAATCAGTCACCGTTGTTTAACATGAATGTCCTTCAAAAAGTCAATGTTGTTACAAGGATTTACCTTTAAATATGACAACTTTTTTTTGCTCCTCAATTAACTTTCCAGTGCAGACATTGGCATCGCAAGCCTTTGGGTTTCAGATACTTTCCATTATTACATTAGTAATTTTCCAGTCATTTGGAACAACTGTTAAAAGGTACATCAAAAGCACTTAAAATAAAGCTGCTACTAAATGGGGGACGGGGGTAAATCAGGATCATCCCCATTTTTGTTACCCCACCATTACTTTACTTACCTTAACTTTTCTTTTCTCATAATCCCTTCCCCATGCACACATCTATGATACTAATTTGATTGGATAATTGATATGAGTTTGCTATTGCTCCCCATTTGCATTTATACTTGGTGTTATGAAACAATGTATGTTGCCTTTTCTTATACCGATACTTGATGGTTTTGTTTGATTTCTTTGTATTTTTCCCTTTCCTTTGTTTTTATTTTTTCTCGTGTTCAAATAACAAAACAATAAACTTTGATTTTCCTAAAAAAATAAAATAAAATAAAGGTGCTGTTCCAAAGCATCAATGTCTGTTTAATATGTTGAACAAAGAAACTCTGTCACTACTGTCAATTTATTCTTTTTTTCTGATTATTCCACCACATAAAAACTATTCAGAAATGTATAAGAAGCTTTTTTTCAGTTTCCATAGTAGCAGCCTATCAGTGCCTGCTTTTGTGTCACATGACATGTGCTCCCAGCAAAATTTCTGAATGAGGAAAATGTTTTAGTTGACTAAAGAATGCATTAAAGGTGCTGCATATTGTTGCAAACGTAGGTTGAACAGCATCTTTCATATTATTGTATCATTTTTTACCCTACCCTGTCAATTTAATAAAATTTTATGTAGATATGTCCTTTTAAAACACCCTCCAGTGCTGTGTCATATAACTAATTCTACTGAAACAATAAAATGTATTCCTGGTTGTTTTTTAGTGTCCAAAACTATCCAACTGAAATCCACTAAACAGTGACTCTGTGTCAGGCCCCGACACCCACTAAGCACGGAGTTCCCTTACCTGAGACCGCCTCTTCCAGGTATTCTCTCAGTTTCAACGAGGCCACAGAGTAGGCTGCATCCGCAGCCTCAAGTTACATGCTCACCCCGTTCGCCGGCAAGGTCGCGGAATAGGCTGTATCCCAACCTAGAGTACTCCAAACTCCACCTGCAGTAGCAAGGGCACAACTAGAAATCACATGGCCCTGGTGTGAAAATTCCCCCAGGGCCCCCAACTTCACAAAGCAACATGTCCCACAGTGCCCCAAGGAGATTGTGATTGCCACCTTTGCCCTCAAGCAGCTCATCAGACCCACCAAAGCTTATCTGTGCCATCATTGCCCCCTCCAACATACATTCTGGAACACAAATGTAAAAACACTTACACTAATTTACACATGCTAACACACACTTATTCATACTCCCTAACATAAACGTACATACTCATTCTAACACACACATACATGCTCACACACAAACACTTACACAAACACTGCTATGCTCATGCAGAAACACACATACATGCTCACACACAAACACTTACTCATACACATCTATGCTCACACACTCACTCACACATACACATCTATGCTCACAAACACTTATACATAGATATCCATGCTCACATACACTTAAACGTACACATCCATGCTCACTTACACTTAAGCTGTACTTAGACATTTATGCTTGCATACATGCAAACATATATATTCCCTCCCACCCAATCTAAGGGCAGAAGAGCAGTGTTTGGGTATGGATAGCAAGAGCATTTGAAATGCATAGGTTGACTTCAGAGCATTATTGAAGCATGTACCTGAAAATGAACCACAAACATGTTGTAATCCACCATATAACTTTTATTTCTTAACTTATATAGGTCTCGAGCTCATTAAAATACTACATGACTGTTACAATGACTACAGCAACAGCGATAACCATCAACCTGGACAATGACTGCCAGTGCTAATGAATGCGTCAAGAACCCAGTATCCCCTGCTCTTCACTGCAAGAGTAGCTGAGAGCCAACAGAAATAAGAAGTAATAACGTTACTATACGGCTATACATTCAGGTACAAACTAACCCTTCGTCTCGGTAATGCCCCGCGGCATGGCTAGCGTTAACGAGGTTTCTATTGTGCAGGACAATGCCTCATCTTCTGGACTGTGAACGTGTACAAGGCCCCTGTATCCAGGTTAGGAAACACACAGGGGATTAGTGGTATCTGGTCGCATAGAGGTTGCTAGGCAGCCAGCCTTCTCTTATTCCCAGCTAATTCCTCAACGTTTCCTGAGGCCAGGGGAAAGTATATTATTTCCAAGAAATTCATGCACCTGCTTGTTTTGAAGCAAACTGTATTTGTACCTTGCAGTAATATCAGTACCCAAGGAGAAGGTTCCTTTCTCCTGTTACTATGCCCAGAGAGGCAGCATGGTTTCCATTATGGATCACAGCAACCCCACTTTAACGCTTTAAAGACCAGAAGAGCTTTTGAAAGATATGCAATAGATATGCATCTATTCTGACACAAAAAAGGAAATTCTTGGAATACCTTTTTCGGTTTACTTAAAATTAACATTTTAATAACAGGTCCTAAACATGTCCAAAAAACTGTGTTCTCCTATTTCTGTAATTAATGATATATTCATCTTTGCCACATGAATCTAATAAATTGACAGTGCCTCTTGCTTTTATTTTTATTAACATAACATTTAATTAACATTTTCATACTTTATTAACATTTTAAATCATTTGAGGTACAAAAATATATTTGAGATAAGTAATGATTGTAACAAAAAGAAATTTTATATAGTTAATTTGAAACTTATTGCTCTAGGACACAAATATTATTATAATTATTATTATTGCTTAATCTTTTCAAACATTTCCCATCTACATAGTTTATGTAAAGACATAATAAATGGTCCAAACCACATTATCCCCACAGAGTATATAAATAAACGGCAATCTCAATATCAGAAGCACAAACAGAATCAGATATATGTGAGATCAGCCCCAATGTTTGAACACTCTCCTCAATGTATGTTATCTATTCTTTGTATGTTTTTGGCATCACCGTCTCAAAACGTTCACATTACAGTTTATAGTCGGCCAAGCAAACTTTAGCTCAAGCGGAGCTGAAACCCAGTCTCTAGCTTGGCCTAGCTCATCTAGAGTAGGAGGACTGCAAGACAGCTTTATGGGGCGAGTCCCACATGGCTCATATACGGCTCAATAAACTGAGCCTAGGGACTGGCCTAGGGACTGGCTCTTACACCAGCTGGCTTGTCCACCATAGAAGATAAACAAACATAGGTATCCTGAATAGTAATTTGGGGTTTCCTGTGTACTGGATGCACAGGTGTGAACTATGCTTTTTAATCATTAAGTAAAATAAAGCTGGAAGTTTTTTTTTTCAAATGCTGGATCGATCCCTTTGTTTTTTTTTTGTATCCTGAATAGTAACCCTGATAGGTGGACTCTCTTTTGATACTTTAATGAGCTTTTAAAGTTTGCCTTTATAATACTGGTGATTAATATTTTTTCCATGTGATGTTTTCATTTTACCAGATTATCAAAAAAACAGCATTTTTTTAGTTACTGGTAAATATATTTTGTGAATCGGGAGTCTGTTGAAAAAAAACCTATAAAGAAATACAGTACTGAATAATGTATATATGTTGTTTAAAAGATTTTGTTTTTTTGTTTTTATGACATATTTTATTTAAGATATTGATTTTAATAGTATTAGTTTCTTTTGCACAGGTGTCACCCCAGTACCCCCAAAAAATAGCTTCTAAGAAATTATATATTTGGCTCAATGTGGGACACAGCTGATTTTCAGTTGGATAATCTGACTAGCCCTATGGCGAGCTCTTTTTTGCAAGTATTAGGCTGTATTCTGACAGTAGAAGCCGGCATGGCTGTCTCCTTACTGAAAGACACAATGTAACAGCACTCACACAGAGCAAGCAGTCTCCCCTCCCCGCAGACTGGATACAATGTAGCTGATACATTGTAACTAACAATACCAGTTCAGATAAGAAATAACTTCTATGCCTTTTCAGTTGGCTTCTGTGTGTAGTTAAACTCAATGGTGAAGTGTGTGTTATGTGTGTGTTATGTGTGCCTCCATATTTGTAATTAATCTTTTTAATGCTGTGTTAAAGTAAATTTTTTTCCTTTTTGCATTTGGCAATATCGCTTGTTCAACAAGCGATGAGATACAGACTAGACTTAAATACCACATAGCAAAGTCACAATTGGTGTGAAATGTTTATTGCATAAAACACAATACAAACATAAAATATGCAAATTGTATAAACCATCATAATCAAAACAAACATGAAAGAGGCAACTTGTGTAATTCACATACACATATGATTAACTAGGTCCTGTCAAAGGTAAGGATGTGACACAGTGTAACTGTTTAGGAGATATTTAATTTAACAAAGAATTTGAGAAAAGTTCCCAAAATGATAGTTCCCAATTCAGTTAATTAAGAAATATAGTACTCTATATAGTGGTATTTTCTGAATACATTTCACACATGATACGGTACTTTTATAGTGAGATTACAACTAAAAATAAAATATTTAGTTACATTAGTACAGCATAATTTGCCATATTATCCATTGTGTTAACTTTGTCACCGTGTGTTTTCTTAAAAATACATTTCAACCCACTTGCCCTGAAATTCTATTGGCATTCTAAGTACACATTTGGAAAATTCAGCTTCAGCGTTAGTTGTTTTATTTTTAGTAAATTTGCTTTTTTGTCTGCTACTCTCCAAATTTATGAGTTCAATAAAAAAAAAAACATATAACCGCTACCAGCTGCAAATGAGAGCATGTGTTTGACAGATACACATAGCGCTAACATTTCTGGGTCTTCTATTCCAGACACGCTTGTTGGGGGTGTGGCTTATGATGAGGAGGGCAGGTATGGAGGTGGGGCCAGAGGTGACAGGGTGTAGCTGGACGTCGTCACCCACCCATCTATGCTGAAGCTCTCAGCAGTAATGAAGGTCTATGCAGCAACAGCATTGACTTTACAAGTGATTTCTTTACAATGGATATCCCTAACTGGCCCATAATCCCCATTGCCTGGAGGGATAGTGCCAGAAAATTGGGACTGTCCTACAGAAAACAGAATGCTTGGGAGGTGTGGATTCAAGAGGCAATCAGCTATAAATGTAGCTTGACAAATTCAAATAACTTTGTTCTATAGCAGTTTTTACTTATGGAATATTCTGGTACCTACTGATTTTATTTTATGACTAACAAGTTTTTCTTGCCAATCCAAAAGCTGCAGGGATGGAAAAAAGGCCAAATAACACAATCCGTATATTACGACAAACAGGTGCTGCAGACCCGCATGGAAAGACGCCTGACATAGCTTTGGCCTGGATGCACAAACTGTGTGTGTGTGTGTGTGTGCCGGACAGCAACCTGCCTTATTTACTGAATGTATATCCTCCGGAGCAGATGTGTTCACAGAAGCGGGGACACACGCCGATAAATTAGAGTCGGGTTTCTAAAAATATATGCATTAGGGATATGAACTGTAAATTGTAGTCTGCATTTTTACGTCATACCGCCTTTAAAGTGTGGAATTACATTTAGTAATGCATGTTAGTTGGTAGTTGGGATACATTATTCCTTCTGGAAGGTTGGGCTCTAGTTATTTTTAGGTGAAAACCTGATTTCACACACAGTAGGTAGATGGGTTCTCTTCAGGACACGGTCAGGTATTCGCGAAAGCCCAGTTTAAGGCAAACCGTGCATAAGATTACATGGTGGTATATATGCAAAACAAATCATATTCTTTGCCTATATATATCAAACCAACTAATTACACAAAATGCATTTCTGAAAAGCCCCAACCCCGTAGCAAGTATTGTATATACATGAACATACATGCACAAAGCCCATGTAAGGAACAGTAAATAACATATTACAGGGGTGGCACAACTATGGGATTAAATTCCATTATTACACTAAACAAACATTTAGTATGTCTAGAGAGAAAATATGCATTGTCTGATCCTTGTATGTTAGAAATCTGTGTCTCTTATAAATTGATCTAACAATAGATCAGCTGCCAGCATACAGGGGCTGCTACTTTTGGTAACCATGGTTACCAGGGGCGGGGCTAACGAGTTAAGGGCCCTGGTGCAAGATCGCTTGTACATTTTTACAGTCGTAACCATAAAAAAACATAAAACATTCTCGGGTCTATACACTAAGGAAAGAATTGGTGAGCATTTCAAGGGACCTGCAAGAGAATCGCAGAACTGAAGCCCAAATAGCAGAGTAGGAGATTTTCCCAACTCGATTTTGAAATTCTCCCACAATTTTCTTGAATTGTGTTTCCCATACATTACTCTTTACTCATATGTATTTACCGTATTGGCTCAGATATAGGCCGCACCCTAAAAGTTAGTGCTTTTTTAAAGAAAAAAATGTCTTAGTAAAAAAAAAAAAACACTTAGTGGAACAGATATGCTGCCACTCTGCCCCTGCGAGATATGCTGCCACTCTGCCCTCCCCAGACATGCTGCCACTCTGCCCTCCCCAGATATGCTGCCACTCTGCGCCCCCGAGATATGCACTCTGCCCCCGAGATGTGCCCCCCCCAGATATCCTGCCACTCTATCCCCTCCTGAGATATGCTGCCACTCTGCCCCCAAGAGGTCCCCCCCCCCTAGACTCCCCGGGGTCTTGCAGGGCTGGCGGGGGACAGCTACGCAGTACGCGTATTCAACTTCCGGTGCTGGCACTTCCGCCGTTGGAAGTGCCGGCAAAGAAGATTGTTAGCGTACATCGCGCAGACGTTTAGCGACTTAAGACTTAAAGTGGGGGGAAAAAGTGCGGCCTATATTCGAGCCAATACGGTATTAACCCTTACTTGATGTCTACCCATGTCTTTATAATATCTAAAGATATATAATTGTATGTTTGGGTTGGTCCTGTGTATTTTGGAGGATCTTTTCTATACATATATATATAATCGGGTATATATCAGAACACCATTCAATGTACACTTTATTTTTATTTTTTTTTAGAGTATTTTTGCATTTATGTTTATTTTTAGCTTTAGATATATGTATGTATGTATGAATGAATATATGTATTTTAATCTTAGCCTGATTGCTATTTTTATGATAATCATGAGCGCTTAATTGAACAATTTTATTATGAATAAATTCGCAAAGGTAGAGAAGTGACCATATGCAAATGAGGAACTGCACCTCCAATGGAACATGCCTTATGCAAATGAGTTTGGACAGTTAAAGACAAAGGCTGAGAAGACTGATAAGCACCTGAAGAAGCTGTCCATAGCGAAACACATTATCCGTATACACATTAATGCACACTCTTTACTTATATCTACCCCCTCTCCCTCCCCTATCACTTTCTACCCCCCTCTCCCTCCCCTATCACTTTCTACCCCCCATCTCCCTCCCTTATCACTTTCTACCCCCTCTCCCTCCCTTATCACTTTCTACCCCCTCTCCCTCCCTTATCACTTTTTACCCCCCTCTCCTTCCCTTATCACTTTTTACCCCCCTCTCCCTCCCTTATCACTTTTTACCCCCTCTCCCTCCCTTATCACTTTCTACCCCCCTTTCCCTCCCTTATCACTTTCTACCCCCCTCTCCCTCCCTTATCACTTTCTACCCCCCTCTCCCTCCCTTATCACTTTCTACCCCCCTCTCCCTCCCTTATCACTTTCTAACCCCTCTCCCTCCCCCTACCCACTATATATCCTCCCCCCCTTACCCACTATATACCCTCTCCCCACCACCCACTATATACCTTCCCCCCCTACCCACTATATACCGTCATATTTCGGCGCCCAGCAGTGAAGCAGCGGGCACCAGCGAGCGGCTTTTAAACGCTGTCTTCTTTTTTTTGAACGAGGGGCGGCGAGCGGTTTCAAGGCGTCCCTCTCTCTCCTCCGCATCAGTGTTTAAAAGCCGCTCGCTGGTGCCGGCATTTCATGCATGAAATGCCGGCACCGGGACGGGGGTAGAGGGCTCGTGGAGGAGAATGAGGGGCGCCGAGCCGTTGCTAGGCGCCCCTCTCTCTCCTCCGCATCAAAAAAAACCCCGGCATTTAAAAGCCGCTCACCGGCGCCCCCCTTGAGATGGCGCCCATGGCACGTGCCATGGCTGCCATACCCTATATACGCCTCTGATTATTATTATTTATTGTTTTATATAGCGCTATTGAATAGACAGGTAGATAGATAGGTAGGCAGGACATAAGTAGTATGTAACATAACAATTTGACTTACAGAAACATCAGGTTAGGAGGGCCCTGCTCAAAGGAGCTTACAATCTAGCATATATGAAAGCGGTGTATGATTTAATAGTAGCCAAAACCTTACATGAGGGTTTGCAGAAAAAAAGTGCAGCATCAAATCAGCAGCAATGATGAACAAGTCAGCAACGTGTTTCACCCGTCATAGCGGGCTTCCTCTAGGCTAGACATATCTATATCTATATATCATATGATATGTCTAGCCTAGAGGAAGCAAAGGTTTTTGCTGCTATAAAATTATATACTGCTTTCATATATGCTGATTTTGGCTCTTTATTTAGAGGCTCTTTTATAAACCACACTGGGAAGCTTTCAAGATATCTACTTGGGATCCCTACAGAGACCTACAGAAAGACCACCTATATTACACTCAAGGCTCAACACTATCCTATGTTTAAGATTTTCGGATCCGGTTTTTAATGTATGTGTGGATATTTTACTTTATTTATTAAAGGTTTGTTTTCCTATAACACCCCCCCCCCTGTATTTTGCCTCCATTTGATGATATATGACCACATTGACCACCGATGGGATCTTGAAAGCAGATGCATATACAGAAAAGAATTTGAAGCCATCATATAGGAGGATTTGATGCTCCATAAAGTGTAAGAGTCTCTATATTTATTTGTTCACACCTTGGATTATTGTATTGGATTAATTACTACACTATAATATTTTTCCTGTGTTATTAAATTCTGGAATTGACCATAACTGAAGAACTGAAATTATCACAAAATAAGGGGAAGTATTGTGTTCCCTGTCTATCTTTATTGATGTGCGCAAAGACAGAAGGGGAACTTTGAAAACACACAAGCTAGAAAAACATAGATTACACATGGACATAGGACTTCAGTCACATTACTCTAATGTATGCATTCTCTTCATGTTTAGTTTTCTAAAGTAATGTATATGAGTTTTTTTTTAACAATACCACCATTACCCTCACTCCCTCTGCCCTCTCCAAATTCTTCTCACATTGGCTAAACTAATTTATAACAACCTTAAACTGCTGTGACCTGTACCCTATCACTCTCTATCATGCTCCTTAACCCCTATACAGCTGTCCATGTCTCACTTAGATGTCTGTGGTTAGATTGGTTTTGACTTAACAAATGGGGGGTTTTACTCTCCAAACCTTGTTCCTAAAATGAAATGTTAGTCCAATAAAAAGGTATTATTTTATATTGCAATACTCAATGCTGCTTATCAATCTGGGAAGGGTTAAAAGGACATTTTTAAAATGTCAAAGTCTACCAGGGGAAAGATTATTCAAAAGTGGAAAACATTCAAGACAGTTGCCAATCAATCCAAGAGTGGACATCCCAGCAAATTCCCCACAATGTCAGACCGTACAATGCTCAGTGAAATTGCAAAAAAAAAGAGTTACATGTTAAAGTTCGTGACAGTATAATTATAAAAAGTTTGGAAGGGTTGACAGGAGAACCTGATATAGGAGCATCTTTTCCCTAAAAAGAATATGGTTGCAGGGCTTAGGTTTGCAAAAGTGCAACAAACCACAAGACTTCTGGAACAATGTCCATAGGACAGACGAGACCAAAGTGGAGACGTTTAGCCATAATGCACAGCGCCATGTTTGGCGAAAACCAAACACAGCATATCAGCACAAACATCTCATACTGATTGTCAAGGACAGTGGTGGAAGAGTGATGATTAGGGGTTGTTTTGCAGCCACAGGACCTGGGAACCTTGCAATCATTGAGTCGACCATGAACTCCTCTGTATACCACGGTATTCTGGAGTCAAATGTGAGGCCATCTGTCTGACAGCTAAAGCTTGGCTGAAATTGGGTCATGCAACAGGACAATGAACCCAGGCACACCAGCAAATCTACAACAGAATGGCTGAAAAAGACAAGAATCAAGGTGTTCAATGTCCCAGTCAAAGTCTACACCTCAACCTGAATGAAATGGGACCTTAAGAGAGCTGTACATAAACAAATGCCCGCAAACCTCAATGAACTGAAGAAACGTTGAAAAGAAGAGTGGGCCAAAATTTCTCCATAACAAAATGAGAGACTGATAAAGTCACACGGAAAACGATTATATCAAGTTATTGCTGCTAAAGGTGGTTCTGCAAGCTATTAAAACATAAGGTGTACTTGGTTTCTCACGCATGGCTTCTCTATTTTGGCTTTATCTTTGTTGAATAAATCATGACACGGTGTAACATGTCATGTGTTGTTGTTCAGCTGAGGTTGTATTTACCTAATTTTTAGACCTGCTAAAAAAAAGATGATTGTTATTTGTCCTGATATGTAAAACCATGGAATCCAAACAGACTTTTTTCCACACAATTGTAATATAGGTATTATATTGTTTATAGTCCTATGGAAAATGTAGGCATGTTATTGATAATAGTAACTTCATCAACTGGTTTGCTCACTAAACCTCATGGATTAATCGATAGGTACTGTGTCGTAACAGAACAGCCGTTCTTGGTAGTAAATGATTGTTTTTAAGTAAGAGAGGCCTCAAGGATAGGAGATAGCTGGCAGTGATATACACGATGTTCCACATAAAACACACCCACACACGACACATAGACTCTTGTTCCAGCTAATAAAAATAACATTTCCTCAGTATGTTTTAATAAAAAGGGTTGTGCACATAATTAGAAATCAACTTACATCTATCTAGACACGTATCTATTCTAATGTGTAGTTTAATGCATATGTAACTTACACATATGTGTTTTTATGGCATACTGCATTTAATACTGCTATGATAATACAAGTTTACATGGTTATGGGATATTACGTATCCAAAATTGCCTCCTACATTAAACCAGACATTTGGAGAAGAGGTCATGGAGAATTTCACACATTCCTAAATAATAGTGTTAAGAAGTAAAGGTCCTGGAATTTTCTGGTGAACACTTAGATGAATCACAATTTTAATCAGTTTGCTATGATAATTTAAGTAAGGAGCAAGGGTAAAGCCTAGGGTTACTGGCACCTGGGTGAAGGAAATGTTTCACCATATGCTAACACACACTCATTCTAACACCATACACTAACACAAGCACATGCTAACATCATTCAGTAACTCACACTAATGTAGGGAGTCATGTTAACTTTGTGAACCCCGGGTAAGGACAGAACCATTCAGTGATTGATATTACAATAAATAAATGAGTATAAGCTGACCTTGGTAAGTTGTTCTTTATTTTAAACAAAAATAGTTTTCTAGTAGGTTTTCTTTTCCTGCGTCTATGGAAACAAATTCGCCCATTGGCATTCTCACTTTGTGTGAAACGATTACATTCTAGACCTGTTTAGAGAACATGAATACGTCAAATGTGATTATTAAAATTATTTTAAATGTGAAGTAGTTCTATGTATATATGTATATTCTCCTGAGTTGTTGAACAGCATCTTTTAGAGGCTTTGCTATTCAGGCTTTATTATAGAGAAAACTGCACAGCATGAGGACTACCACATTAGGTTCCAAGCATTTATTTAATTAGAAAGGGTTTTCATAGGAGGACTAGCACTTTTGTAGTGTTTAAAAAAAAACAAAAAAAAACAAGGGGAAAAAGGGCATTGTTCCCTGGGGGCTCAAAGTGTGAGTAAGTAGAAAACAATGTTCAATGTATAACAGTCTAAGGTTTTTAATTTAGTTTGTAAATTTACATTTATGTGTTACAGGGGCCCACTGTGATTATATTACCCCAGGGCCTCACCTGTTATTAATCCATCATTGTTCTGAATACACAGTCATTATTTAAAGGGAAGGTTTTAAAGGGACACTCCAGCACTTTAATCGGCAGAATTTCCCCATGCCTGGGAACTTACAGAGTCTACCCGGAGCTCTCCCTCTTCAGGAGAGTAGCTTGGCATTGGGCATGAGGAGAAGGTCACATATGTCAGGGGTAATTGCCACACGTGGACCATGATAGCCATCTTAAATTTGTAAGGGACAGGAGGAGAATAGGGCGGGGGTGAGCATGTCTAAACACCACTTCCACGTCATGGAAATCCGGAGAAGCGATGCTTCACTTGCAGTCTCCGGGCAAAACTTGGAGACTTCCCGGGTATGCCTCCATATGCATTTGCCCCTTTGTCCACTCCCCAGTTATATGGGAGGGCATGTTTGCCCTTTTGTGTTGTAGGCTCAATGAATACCTATGAAAGTAATTACAAAGTACTTTCAAAAGTATTCATTGTTTAGGTGCCTCACTGGGACACTGGTGTGTCGCTTTAAATTCCAATAGAACACCGAGGTTGGACAAAACAAACAGACATATCTGGCTTTACAGTGGAAAGACCTCACAGATAACAGTGAGTATGCAGGACTCGCAGCTCTGAGCTCATTCAGCCTCCAGTCTTACAGAAGGAACGACCTTGTGATTATGTCATAGAAAGGATTGAACTGGTGTCAAATGATTGTAGCCTTGAAGAGGTCATTGAGTCTCCCAGAAAAAAAAAATATTCAGCAAGCTTTGTGCAGGCTGTGTAGAACACGTCCTATTATAATACAAATGAAAAGAGAAGATTTTTCTCTCTTTACTTCAAAATACATACATAAAGTAAACTTGAAAAAAAATGCTTTTCTTTTAAAAAAGCCGTGCATTGTGTGCGGTCATATGGTTTGTAGTTTTTTTTTATATAAATGTATTATTTAATATAAATTATTATAAATTATTCATATACGGCACTATATAAAACAATAAATAATAATAAGAATAATATAAATAAATGTATAAATATATTTTGACATAATACCCACTTATGTAAAATCAGACTGATTTACTAGTGGAAATACTAGTGGATCATGTTATTTTGTAACATGTAACATGTATTTCCTAAAACATGTTGAGTGTTATAAATGAGATTTTATGGTAAAAATTGCTATTTTTTGCTAAAGAGAGCAGCCATTTTGTTTTGTTGGAAGCATACACATGGGTTGCCCAAGGTTGCTTACATGTCATAATTGCCAACTGTCCCATTTTTACTAGGACAGTCCCAGGATTTGGGAGTTTGGGATGTTGGCAGGGCCGCACAAAGGCAGGTGGCCCAATATTAACTGGATCTAGCACTGTGTGCTGGCGATTATTGCACATAGTGCTTGCACTTCAGCATTGAAGCCACACACACCGCAAGGGAGCACTGAGGCAGTGATTTCAAGAAACAGACCTCATGCTCCCACCACAAGATTGAATACGGAAAAAGAATTGGGAGAAAGGAGGTAAATGATAGTAAGAAAGGGGAGAGATTAAGAGAAAGGAGGGAGAAAGTAAAGAAGACAAGAGATAATGAGAAAGAAGGAATAAGAAAGGGGGACTCAAGAGATAGGGCTAGATAAAGAGAAAGAAGAGACATAATGAAATAGGGAAGAATAAGAAAGTGGAGAGAAGGTGTCTGTGTGTTAGGGAAAGTGTGTCTAAGGGCTAGTAAGTGTGTGTCTGCAAGGGCGAGTGTGATCTAGTATGTCTAGTGCAAGCATGAAAGTGCATGTGTAGGCATTTCTTAGGACAGTGTATGTGTGTATGTGTGTGTATTTTGACAGTCTATCCATACTGTTACTGTTTTGGGCCTAAAGGGACTAGAATAATTCACTCTAACACACGTTTAGCCCATGGGCACTATTTGGTATTGTTTTAAATAAAAAAAATGATCTGTACATCTGCACCTTAATAACTAAGATGAGCTAAATTATGGTAATCATGTGGGTTGGGCAAAGTGGGTGGAGATTTGGGGCAGTGGGTGTGGTACATTTTGAAGTAAGTAATCGACAGCCGTGCTGCAAAGCTTCCCTAGAATTTTTTTCAAAAGTTGTCAACTATGACGTAGTATCGGTAAAAGTTGAAGTTAAACAACTCACATTTGTGATACCAGTTTAAATGTTCGGTCATCTAAATAATAGCTTGTTTATTGAACCAAAAAAGTACATTTACATTTACTTAATTGTGTTTGTCTGTGTTTAAGTTTTCACTGCGCCCTTCAGCTCAAGAAAAAGCTTAATGCAGCATGGTGTGCTCAGGAGGAACTTCTGCATTGGGTTGTATGTGGACATTTAGAGGAACCTTTCTTTTTTTCTGTTGATATTTTTTAATAAACAAAATCAAATAAATTCTTTAACATTCAATTTTTCAAATTAGTATTTCATACTAATGCAACAGTGCACGTAAAAAAGTGTTGTAGTTTTTGTTGAAATGGAGACATGTTTTAAAGCAAAATATTGATTGCTGTTTTATGCAGAAATCATGTATTGGAGCCATTATGTTTTATTTTTTGCAAATGTGGAAACCTACTTTTTCTTTACACGTACCCCACCTAGGGGTGAAACACTAAAGTGTGTTAATGTAAGATATTTATTATTAACCAGGTGGTAGTCTAGAGATGCTGCACCGCATGAAATGCATGGAAATGTTTCAATGAAGGAAAAGTAACAGCTTTCTTGGGCGCAGGCCAACTCTTCGTGTTCGTCTTCGTGGAAGAAAAAATTCGCTGGCGACCAATAGAGACGCTCGTACAGACTTTTAAAATCCTGGTGCCACAACCACTGGTCTCCCTGCTCCAACAGTTAAAGGTCCGTACAAGTGACTTTATTGGTCTTTCGTACAGACTTTTAACTGTTGGAGCAGGGAGACCAGTGGTCTCTGCCGGCCAAGTTGCGCCGTCAGGGGTTAAAGGGTCGTGTGAACAACTCTATTGGTCGCCTGCAGGGGCCTCCTCTGGCATCAACTAATTGGTTGATGCCAGACGAGCCCCCTGCTGGCAACCAATAGAGTCGCTCGTACAGACTTTTAAAATCCTGGTGCCACAGTGGGGGGGCAGTGGGTGTAGTGGGGGGAATAGGGTTAGTGGGCCCTCCACTTCAAGCCCCCTGTCCCTTCCACTACAAGCCCCTGTCTGTCCCCCCACTACAAGCCCTGTGCCCTCACCTACAGCCCCTGTATTCCCCACTACAGCACCTGCCCCCCCATTATAACATACACTATTATATTGTTTGCCCAGGGCCCACCAGAGCCTTGAATCAGCCCTGGGCGCAATGCATGAGGGTTTTATGTGGTACATTTTTTTCATTGCAAATTAAAAATCTAGTCCATTCTAAATTTACGAGATGACAAACTACATTGCTCTAGGCTGAACTGGTATCATAGGAAAATGGGAAAGCCCTTCTTAAGTGGCATTGAATTTAAGCACAAAAGTATCTAATCAGATGACCCGTCTCAATACACTGCCTGGGCTTGGATTTTCTGTTTGGCAGGTTTACAGTGCAGGAATAATTTCTTTGGTCTGGATATAGCAACGTCCTTGACTGTAAAAAGAAAGTACAAGTAACCCATACCATAAATGTCCAGACACAAAGTAATTTTGGAACAGGGACAGGATATCTGAGCTGCCATGAGCAGCCACCATGGCCCACCCCCCTCCCTACCACAGCTCAGGGTCTTGTGGCTTGGACAAGCTCCCATCGCGCAATTCCCCCCACCTGATGCTGAGTGTTGCTTGGAAGCTTGGAAACCAGAGGTGCTGTAATATTATAGAGTATGGGGTGGGTTCACCATAGCAACAGCTTATGTGTCAGCTGGTAAAGGGGCAAGGAGGGGACATTTCCAAGTGTTAGATGTTCATGAGAAACGCACATGCAGGAGGTCAGATGATGTAGTGGTGCGAGCCAGTTCTAAACTTGACTGAAAGGGATCTCCCATACATTAAAAAAAGCCACACAAGCTGCCACATCAATTATATCACTTGCTTTGTGACATCTGTCCTTAGCTGTCTCGTTTACTGGATTCACAAAAAAGGAAGGGAGCCAAGGAAAGGAATTCTTTTTGTAGCTTCCAACAAGCCCTGAACCAGCGGCTTCTTCTGTGCCTTACCAGCAGATATTAGTCAAAGTGAGACATCACCATTATCATTATGAGGGAATGCCAAAATATGCACTGTTATTCCAACCCACCAAGTTTGTTTTTTTCAATTTTATGATATTTGTAAAATTTAAATAGCAATATACAATAGCATATGTGAAGGACAAAGATCACGCAACAAACATTGTATTAGAATAATTAATAAAAGTTTGTGCCATGTATATGTTTTAAAACCTGACATTTTGAAATGCGTGTGCCTTTGTTTTAGACAATTGGGAGATATTATTTATTATTAACAATTTTACAGAAAAAATAGTAGTGTCAACATTCTACCTCCTGGTTCCAAATCTAAATAATACAAATGCTTAAAAATTAATAGGATGCTGGTTTTGTTGTTATTATTCATTAATCATTAAATCATTGTAAATTAAATATAAAAAAGGGTAATGTACCATGATATAAAGCAAGTACACTGTAACTGTATTTTTTGTCCCTATAACCGAAATGACAGGTTTTTTTAATACTCTCCAGTGCTTCATCTCTTGGTGAGATAGTGATTTTTGGCTCTACTTACCATCTGCAAAGCTCCATCCTGCTACACCTGCCTTTCAAGTATGGGGGCTAGCTTGGGCCTTATGTGTGACTAGCGCTGCATCCTGAGGTTGGACATTCTTCCTGCCTGTTTTAATGAGAAGGAGAGCGGGGCCATGATATTGATGAACATTTTGATAAATAAATCATTGATAAATATTGTTAATAAATGTTTTGTTTTCAATGCATCTAGGTTTACTATCACTTGCTGTAACTTATGATGAATTGCATGTCATGGGGAGGTATCACTTTGAGCAATTTAGCACTACATGTATATTTTGCATATATCTATAATTTTGTCTTTGAAAGTGCCCTATTATTTGGTTTATATTGGTTTTTGGATTTTACTACTACTCACAGTGTGCCCATTTACTCTCTTGCCATTCAGAACTCTCCCTCCTTTACCCTTTTTCCCCAACATACTTGAACACTCGACTTGACAGTTGTGGGTTTCTTGGCTGTGCTGTTCCCAGCTAACCCAATGGACGCACGGATGGGGTGAGGCCTCCCTTAAGCCATTGAGTAGCCCCTTAGGAGGTAGTCCTCAATGTAGTGGTCAATTGCCATCCTTTTTACGTTGTTGTTTCTTGTATATAATGGGCAAGAAGCCAACAGAATGACAACATGGCACCAATCTTCCTTTCTTATTCACTAATTTTATTGTTTGTTGATGCTTGAATGTCAATGGTCCCAGGACAATAGTAAAAAAATACAAGTTTGGATGATGCTTCAGGTTATTTCCAAATGGCCCTTTCCTTTCCTCTCTTACTTGTTTAGTTTGTTGCATGTTTTTTTACCCTACGTCATCAGGACATCAAGATTGCTTCTGGTTTTTATGTTGCATGCCTGGGTCCCAAATCATCTTCCAAAATCCCCTTCCCCTTTACTGCACCTCTTAGTTGAATGTGTACTTACTTCCAAAACAACAAAACTGGGTTAAGGTATGAATTTCATACAAATATTCATTTAATTGTATCCCTGTATTGTATTGAGGTTGATCGTTCAACTACTGTAGGTTGCAAATTTTCAATAACACTCACCTTGAAAAAACAGTAAAACAAAGCGAAATTTGGCTCTCCACCAAGCAGGTTGCTTCTGCTTATGCAAGCAACAACCAAAAGAAGACATTGAACTAGGAAGGCTTCTTCGAAGCACTGATGACTTCTGCAGACTTGGGGAACTACAACATTCAAGCAGAAAACAGACATACAAAAAATGCGCTTCACACATAAGAAAAATAAAAGTCATGAAGAAAAAGAGGCATTTTGAAAGGACCTTTGGGACAACCAAGCAGTATATACTACCCTGTTGAGTGACCAGGCTCCCTAATTTACCTCTTTTCATTGGGCCCGTTCTGGACTACCTGAAGACTTAGCAGTTGAAAATGTGCAAGTGGGGATGATCACTCAGTTCAGTTGTTGATATTTATGTGGGATATTGTGTCCTGTACGGTTAGGTTAATGGATTCATAATGAGTTTACAATTTTTAATTTTTGGGAACTTATTCCATTATTGTTAGCTCTAAACATCATGAACCAGGGTGAATGGTTCAGTACATCTATTTATGTGTGTTAAATACTTTTGTTTATGGGATATGGAATCCCATAACTTTAATGTCTTACTCTGCTCTAAAGTAATGCATCAGTGAAGCTTAGGAGTGGAGTGTACACACAGACATAACACAATAGTGTTATGTTAATATGGTGGCCCCCAGCCACTAACCCTAACTGGTTGAAAACGTGTCAAAACCTGGGTTTCAAGTAACGATAACTAAACGTAAGAAAGTCACCAAGGACAAAATAACTGCTATTACTTGCTTGTGTTTAAACCTACTGCCAAGGGCTCACATTATAAACCGGATCCCCAATTCTCCTCTTCTGGGGATATTTAGCCCCTTATTTATTGTAAATGTTTGAGTGATTGGGTATGTTAGTGGCTTTGGGTATGTAAGCATGGGAGTCTGTGTATTAGTGATTGGATATGGGTGTGAGTGTTTGGGTGTGTTTTAATGTGAGTGCCCTTGCCCAGCTCAGGCTCTGGATCTGCCCCTGTCTGCAGTGCCTTCACGTAATGTCTCGTGACCGCACGCTTTGTGTGTCAGGTGCCTTCAATAACGTGTGGTAGTAGCTGTAGTACACTTGTGTCTGTAAATTGCTGCTGCAGCATAACTGTGTTATTTAAATTAATTAAATTACTTATGTTTAACTTCTTTAGTTAAAAAAAAACTATTTTATTGTAATATATAATGTATTATATTAACAAGTGATATGATTGGATTTAATTTCTAGTAATGTCCTTAGTTAATTCCAGTTTATTGTAGGTTATTATTTGGATATGCCCTCTATGCCAAGTGTACCCCTCCACATTGATTTTATATGATTTATTCATTGTCAATTCTATTTCAATATATATATATGAAGTATTCATGGTAATGGCAAGTCCTACGGGTGCCATGACAGGTCCTGTGGGCCCATGGCAAGTCCTGTGGGTGTGCAAGTCACTAGGTGCAGGGGCAAGTGAAAGTTAATTTCTAAAGTTGGTCATATAATCTGCCCTATAACAAATAGGTGGGACTAAATTATGCTAATTATGTGCGCTGGGTAAAGTAAAGTAAAGGCTTTCGGGCAGTGGGTGTGGTACATTTCCAAGTGAGTACAGTATCTTACAGTCCCAAGAATCAAACTAAACTAACCCTGTCTTTACATCAGTGGTCAGTAAGGATAGCCCTTTCTAAAAGGTTGAGATAGTGAACTCGCCTTGACATAGTCATTATTTGGGAGTAGATAGTTTCCTCTATTTAGTGTATGATTTTAACACTTAAAGTTGGCTAGGACTCTTCAGGACTTTTTCTGTTGGTTTGACCAGCCAAGATAAGGATTTAAGATGTTACACAGTGAAGTTTATATTTTATTTTCATTTAGGGAGATAGAATCTTTAGTGTTCTCGTAGATAAAAATACATTAGGAACATAAAATAATACATAAAATAGATTGTCTTCAGTGATACAGTGATGTTGATGTTTTATCTCAGATATGATACTTTCTCATCTGACATTCTGGTTTTCAAGAATTTTGTACTATTACTAGATTGAAGCATACACTTAAAATTAAAAACCATTCCAGGGTTTAATGACTATAAGACCTTTATAATTTTTAAATGTTACATGCCGCCATCTAGTGGTTAAATTGGTTTTCTCCAGTCATAAGGTGAGGAAAGGTATCTTAACTTCCCTTTCTCAGCATTTGCACTGTTATTCCTCCCCCATCAGGGCCTGCCCATGACATTGTGCTGCCTGGGTTCAAGGATAAAATGCTGCCCCCTCAAAAAAACCATGCCCAGATCCATTATGCTATATCATGATTTATAAATTCACTCTCTCATGCTCTCTCACACAAGGCCACCATCAGGGAAGGTACAACTTTTACAGTTGTAAGGTGCCTGGCTTGTTATCCTGATACTACAGAACCACCAATTAGAGGGGCTTAGATGAGGAGCCCACACTGTCAAAGGCTTCACTAGTCTCCTGCAGCAGCAAGGTGGTTGAAAAACCTTGCAAATAAGGTAAGGTGCATTCTGTGAAAAACAATTACAATTTGTAAGGAGACCCCTGTGCCATCTTAGTCTGTCAAACAGCTTATCAGTGCCATCTTTGTCCCCTGAAAAGCGTTTCAGTGTCATATTTGTCCCTAAACTGCTTGTCAGTATCATCCTTGTCCCCCAACAGATTATCAGTCAGCCAAAACAGCTTGTCATGACACATGCAAGCTGTTTGTGGGCACTGTTTGTCCATAAACAGCATGTCAGTGCCCCCAGATTCTCTCATCTGCTCACCCAAACAGCCTGCATGTATCATATTTGCCCAGTGCCTGCCTGTGCTATATTTTTCCCCAAATTGTTTGTCAGTGCCCCAAAAAACTTATCTGTGCCATTTTTGTCCTCACACAACTGTCAGTGCCCTCAAACATCTTACATGTGGCATCTGTTCCCCCAAACAGCTTGCATGTATCATATTTGTGTCCAAAAAGCTTGTCTGTGCCATTCCACAGCATTTGACCAGCTGGGTATCTACAGTAGCACTTGATTCCTGTGACCTTGTGTTTATCTCCTGATTTGGCTACGATGATTACTCCTACTCCACATTACCAGACCTGGCTTGTTCCTGAGGCTCGGCCTAGCCTCCTGGTCGACACGACCCTGGAGTTCCCATTCCAGTGTCGACTAGTTCCAGCATATTCTACTCTGCTACTCTGGTCCTATCTCTGTGTCAGGGATCTAGCTACCTGTTCTGAGCGTTACAGTATGGTTTTATTTGTGTTGCACAAGGGCATAAGTGCAAGACACCCCCTAGGGCCAGGCATTTACCTTGGTGATGCTGATCAGGTATGTTTGGCTGCCATGCTCTTGTATACCTTTAGTTATATCAGATGCACTGCCTTATACCTATATACCAGCCAGCTAGTATGTTGTGACCCTTGATACAATGGGGTTAACATACCCCCCAACATTTCAAAATGTGAAAAAGGGACACTTTACACACACATATACACATACACTGTCCTTACACACACACATCTACATTCACTGCCCTTACACACACATATACACATACACTGCCCTTACACACACATATACACATACACTGCCCTTACACACACCTGCTCATAAACACACATACACTGTCCTTACACACACATAAAAATATATATAGCCCTTACACACAACTGCCTTTACACACACATATACTAGTGCATTGTGCTTACACACATATACACATACACTGCCCTTACACACAGCTTACATATACCTATACTGCTCTTACACACACCTGTCCATACACACACACACAAACTTACAAACACATACATCCATATACACTGCCATTACCCCCTTTCTTCCCATCTCTTACCTCTTCCACCATCCTTCTTCTTTCATCCTCCATCCTGCGGTGGGAGCGCAAGGTCTGTCACTTCAGACCTTGCTTTACTGCTCCCTCATCACTACGTGCAGGCTATTGCTGCAGAGCGCAGGGATGATGTCATATCCCCATGCTCAGCATTATTTGCCGGTGCGTAGTGATGAGGGAGCAGTAAAGCAAGGTCTGAAGTGACAGACATCGTGCTCCCTAATGTTGAGCCGACTAGAGGGAGATCGTGATCTCCCAACTAGTCCTGCAGGCTACAGCTGCTGATCGGGCGGCTGTGCGCCACCGGCAGCTGCACCTGAGGTGAGAACGGCTCTCGCCTCTCACTCCCGCCCAAATCGGGACAGTTGGGGGGCATGTTTAACTTTAGTGTTAACTTTATTCAGTTCTAAACCACTTCACAAGTAATTTGTTATTCCAAATGTTACATCAATATGTATACAACTGAATACGTTATGGTATGCTGAACTTTGGATATGATTTACAGTGGACATATATTTCCAAATGTTGAAGTAAATATGATTGTTTGGAGACAATCATAATATTTTAGATTGTAAGCTTGCGAGCAGGGCTCTCTCCACCAAATGTATCAGTTTGTCTTAGTCTGTCAATTCTTGTCTTGTCATATCCCTTGAATTTATGTATTGTATTAAGCGCTGCGTAAACTGTTGGCGCTATATAAATAAAGGATAATAATAATAAATAATAATTTTCCAAGTGCCACTCCTGGAGAGTTTAACACAAGTGGGGTTTTTTTTGTACAAGGTAATTTAAGGGCCTATCCAGGTCGCACTGGAGTTAAGGAATTTTAATATGACAATTTAAAGGTTTTTGGAGGGTAACATTTTCCCCTTTTGTGGGTTTGTAAAGAGTCTCAGCACTGAGACCTGGAGTTTACAGAACACAAATGACTATAAATAGTGACTTTTGTTCGGGTTCGCCATGGTGTTTGGCATAGGAATGCCATAAAAGTTTAAAGAATGATGGGAAAGAAAACTCTGGAGATTTACACCAAAAGGGAACCAATAATTTTTTATTGTTGCCATATGTGTTGCCGTTAGAATCCAATTAATGCCTATAGTACATCATTTAGTACTGGTGTCACATAGCACACCATATCAACGAAAAAGGCATGTGTTAGAGGAACTGCTGTCAGCAAGTGTAGGGACTTGGGTAAACATTAATGCTGGTGGTGGCCTTCTAATACACATGCTCTTCTTATTTTAATTCATAAACACCATAACATATGTTTATTTTATATTTAGTGTACTAAAATGTAAAATAAAAAAACTGTAAAAAGTGTCAGACCGACTCCCAACATTTGTAGTTTTGTTCAGTTATAGTAAGGTGACAACCTTACAACCAGCATACATTATATGTTCAGCATTTCATAAGTGCCTAGTTTATGGCAAAGCATCAACACATCACACCTCATCATAGTACAAGTGTGAATAAAATAATAAATGTTGAAAAGATCAACAGGGATTTGGTTACTTCCACAGGTTTTAGAGAAATTATGTTAATTCATCAAAACTACCTATAGCTTCTTTTTGTATTTGAAAGTAGTGTAATTATAGAATGGGACAGACTATAGACTACAGAAGCTGATATCTGTGTTAAAAATTATCATACCTTGCTTACATGTTCATTTCTGTCTGTCCTCATGCCACCTGCACATCAAAAAGGGACAGTAACTTAACAAAATGGAGAAAATAACATAAAAGGAAGGAATAAACGTACAGATCCAGTAAAGTAAAAATTACAGCTTTCATAGTACACACATATATTCATAATACTAAAATGTAAAAAAAAAAGATGTAAAAACTATTTGATTTATCAGGTGTACTGAACTGTAATATTTGGGAACAGTTACAAATCCCCTTTCTATTGCTTCTATATTATATTAATTAATATGAATATAAATATATTGTGAGGTAGGTCTGGGATCGCCCCTCGCTGAGGTCAAGGGACAAGTGCCCGTCTTCATTCACACCAGGCAAACAGCAGTAGGTTTGTGCAACCTGACACAAGGTCAGGTTTATTGGAAAGGTTGCAAAGACAAAAAATATAACAACACAGCAACAAAAGAAAAACCTTGCCAGTCCGGCACTTACTACACAAAGGATGTCCCTCACTACCAGCTGGAGAGCTTCTCTCTGCCAACTTAACAATAATAAGTCCAGCAACCTTTACTCACATGTCTCTCCCACGGACAGGCTTTCTGTGTCCTCAGCCAGAGAGCTACCTGCCCTCCTGGCTTCCCTTTTATATCCGCCCTCTCATTCACCTAAATTAATCACCTAGCAGGTGGAAGACTCTGGTGTTACTTCACATAGGAAAGGAATCTAGGAGAAACATACCTCCCTTCCACCACCAATCCTACATGAATGTCACAATATATATATTATTTTTTTTTTGCAGAAAGCAAACAGAGACCTCACCATCAAGGTCTGTGTCACTGTGGCATGACATAACTTTGTTAGTCTAATTTCATAAATACATTGGGGACTATACAGCGAGGAAGTGATTTAGGGAATTGGACTAGACCAGGGGCACCCAACATGCCGACATTGAGGTGCGGCCCGCATGATATCTCCAACTAGTGCCGCACCTAAGGCTGAAGTCTGTGCCAGCTGAGACTCCCTATCTTCTCCTTGAAGATGGATTTGTGGTGAAAAGAAGAGTTTCTGCACCTCTCCTTCTCCACAAATCTGTCTGCAATTTCCTGGCTCTCAGGAGTAACTCTGCAAAAGGGCAGAGCCACGGGGACAAACTCTCCCACGTTCCGGCTGGTTGAAGGGGAAGCAGACGAAGAAAGAAGACAGAAGAACCAAAAGAGGCAAGAGAAGAAGTGGAGCTGCAGGAAAGGAGACAGGGTCCCTGAAGTGGTTTGCGAGAGAATGAAGAGAGACACTAACAGAGAGTGAGAGCATGTGAGTGAGTGAGTGTGTGAGAGAGCATGTGTAAGAGTTATTGATGATGATGATGATGGGAGATCCACCGTTAATCTGTGGCTCAGTATATAGAGTCATGCTGTACCATCGTCTGTGTCTGGATCACTAAATAATGATAGGAGTCAGGCTGTACCACCATCTGTGTCTGACTTACTATATAATGATAGAAGTCATGCTTTGCCATCGTCGATGTCTGCCTCACTGTATAATGATAGGAGTCATGCTGTATATTTTTTTCAATGAAAAATGAGTGCGGCCCATGTACACATACATTTTTGATGAAGTGGCCCACTGCAGAAAAAACTTCGACACTCCTGGACGAGGCAATCTGGTGTGTTTTAACTTGGTAATATTATTTTGGTGGATATCTATATAACTCCATGATCAGTTTAGGTTTAGCAGAGCAGTTGTACTAGCACCTTTGGCCAGCAGGTGGTGCAGCATGATCATAATAATAACCAGCAGGCCATAGTGCTTTTTAGGTAAATGTTCCTGAAAGATAAATTGGCATTATATTTGATAATGCCTGTTGTGGATTGGTGCGATCACTCTTACAGATAAAATAGAGATGAAGTGTGATTATTAAAAGTTCCGTAAGATGTGTTTATGTTCCTGACTCACATGTGGCCCAAATATGGAAATATTATAAATATGTAGCTTTAATTTTTCTTGAAATGAAAGCATCCTTTTTTATTATTACTTAATAATGTCACTTTCAAGACACAATCCAAATCTCTGATCACCTGAATACATTGTTTGCAGAGGAGTCTTTGGATTCTCACAGCCAACTTGATACTGATTTGTAAGAGAAATTAGTATTTTGTATATAAACTAGAGTTGCCTTTTACCTGAACAATTTACGAACAAGCTGATCATGACCAGTAAAAACCTTATGGAAATAATTATTGTCAATATCTTATCTCTTGAAAATCTGGTAACCAAAATATACATCTGAAATAAGATACCTAAATAAGAAAAAAGGAGATGATATGCAAAATTCATAGTCTGCAGTAAGTGATTCAAATGCCTGTTAAGTTCTGGTATGTTATATAAGCCATATAAATTTGTAGCCATCCTCATTCCTTCAGTTTTACTTTGTCCCGTTTGTTAAACCAGTAACCGTGCAAGGTTTGTAAACTACAGACATACCTAGCAGTAACGTACACAATAGGGTCCAGAGCATGTATGTATGTATGTATGTATAAAACGAAAATATACTTAAAGTGAAGCACTACCTTTTTTTTTTTACTTATTAATTAATGTACTGCACTGCCATCATCAGATAATTTCCACCACAAAACACCAAACGCTTAAAAGATGACAAACTGACATGCTAGCTATTATGTGTCCATTCTCGAGAAGTGATCGTAAACAGGGGAATGGTTGTGCTGCAACTATGTCCTTACTTGTCAGTGCCTTTAAAGTGAATGCCCTTATAGTGGGGTATGCCTATATAAACTGCAGTGTTATTATACAGAATAGTGTAGTATATGTAGCATGGTAGCCCAAATTTAACCCCTTGAGCTGTTTCAGGG
Organism: Spea hammondii; assembly: GCA_029215755.1. NCBI lineage: Eukaryota > Metazoa > Chordata > Amphibia > Anura > Pelobatidae > Spea > Spea hammondii. The sequence goes on from JARDYJ010000002.1 coordinate 35,684,836, forward strand.
GCAAAGGTGGCACAGGCAGCCTTTTTCAGGGCCAGAGGTGGCACAGGCAGGCTATTTCAGGGGCAAAGGTAGGCTGCTAAAGGGGCAGAGGTGGCACAGGCAGGCTGCTTCAGGGGCAGAGGTGGCACAGGCTACTTTAGGGGCAGAGGTTGCACAGGCAGGCTGCATCAGGGACAGAGGTGGCACAGGCAGGCTGTTTCAGGGGCAAAGGTGGCACGGGCAGCCTTTTTCAGGGTCAGAGGTGGCACGGGCAGACTGTTTCAGGGTCAGAGGTGGCACAGGCAGGCTGTTTTAGGGGTAGTGGTGGCACAGGCAGGCTGCTAAAGGTGCAGAGGTGGCACAGGCAGGCTGTTTTGGGGCAGAGGCGTACTCTGTCAACGTCTGGCTTAGTCTGTAGTAATAGTGTGGCTCAGTATATAGTGATAGACGTTATGCTGTACCATATCTGTTCAGAAAATGTTATTTATTTAATTTATTTATAAGTTAATAAATTTTTTCAGATTTCTAGTTTTTTTCAGTTGACATACAGTTTACAAATTTGTGAAATACCGGTAAATATTCTTTTTGGGGGGGGTCCACATACAGGATCTGCCCCTGCTTACTGTATTAGTCTCTACTACTGCGGATGGGGGGCTGTTCCATTGATCTAATACCCTCTCTGTAAAGTTTTTTTTTAACGTAACATCTTCATTCTGACTCTATTAATACAATGAATGAATGAGTGTTTAGGGGCAGAAATGGGACAGACAGGCTGATTGGGAGGCAGAGTTGGCACAGGCAGGCTGTTTGAGGGGCAGAGGTGCATAGGCAGTCTGCTAAAGTGGCGGAGGTGGCACAAACAGAATACTAAAGAGGCATACGGTAAAGTATTTTTTACATAACATCTTCATTCTCACTCTGTTAATACAATCCATTGTGTATAGCACGATAATTGTTTGGTATGAATGTGCAGTCCTTCAAGTCACAATGTAGGGGACCCAAACCAGATTGTGGGGACAATCTGCCTATGGGGGGGGGTTGCTCCCTCCAACCTGCTGACAATGGGTTTTACTCGATGACGGAAAGTGATACCTTTCATTGTGGTTAATTTATGTAGGCTGAAATATCCTTTGTTACCTTTTTCATTCTTTTCCCATTGCAATCAATTATTTATTTCAATGACCTGTGATAATTTCTCTCCGACTTGAATACAGCCTGATCTGTGCTACTGGTTTAGAGTTCGTCAGATGTGTGAATGAATGTGTGTCAGTGTATATTTTAGCGCACTCTTTAAGTGGAAGTATAATTGATTTAGAAAGGGTGTAGCATGCTTTGGTAAAAACATGTTTATTTTTCTTGTAGCATGCAGTCATTTTGCCAGTGCAGTTTTCCTGTACACAATATGCATCTATTTCGGGCTGGTGTTTCACTGTTCATTGTTATGTCTCTTTACTAATTACAGAGCAAGGACAGCACACAGGAAATGTATGAGCCACAGGTAAATGTCATATGTAGCAGGCCAGCCACACGCACAGCACAGCGCATGGTCGTCTTCCAAATAACTCAACCGCACCCTTTAACTTTGTGGCTGTTGTACATTTAACATCACAGCTGTCTATATTTAGGCAGGATAAGGCTATTTTAGGCAAGCAACAAAAATCCCCATCAGCTCTTCCACTAAAGCAATGTCTTAGAGTATCATGAAATATAATTTCTGATGTCTCGAGTGGGATTGGAATAACATTTTGTCTCCGGTCACGGAACCTAAGCCAGTGACTTCAGGACAGTTGAAAATATGGAGAGTGAAAATTTCTTTGAAGTGATACTTAAGAGTGAGAAGGTTTTAAAGAATGGTAATATGTACATCTTCTACCACTTTAGGTATCAGGAAAGGGGTTATTAACACTGATGAATGTATCCTTACTTATGATCACATTCCTAAATAATAATGCCAAAATAATGTGGAGAAGAGAGGTGCACAAACACTTCTCTTTCTCCGCGAAGCTGTCCTCAAGGAGAAGGTAGGGAGACTCAGCCGGCACAAACTAAGTGCGGCTTTGGTTGCAAGTGCGGCTAATGCTGCAGCGCTCATGCAGGCCGTACCTCAATGTCCAGAGGGCCACTTTTGGCCTGCGAGACGCATGTTGGATGCCCCTGTTCTAGGGTTTCACGTGTCCTAGCTGTATATTTGCATTTCTTGCTTTTCTTTACTTGTGTGGTCTTATTTCTGTTTGAGAGTTTACTAGTTTCAGGGAAGGGCACATTTGAAATATAAGGGGGACGTTTATAAATAGATGTATGCCTGTAATGTACTTTCACATAAGAATAGGTTATGCTCTTTAACTTACGCGGAAAATGGTCCAACAATGTGTTACCCATTTCTAACTACATAAAGAATGTGTACGGTAGATGTGGTGCATGATAAAAGAAATGTCTATTAGTTGAAATTGAATTTTCATCTGTTATTTAGAAAATGTAATGAACTTTAATGAAATTCTCAGTGTTTTCAGTAAAATAAGGTAATGATTCATGTGGTACCAGGGCCGGCCTTAGGGGTGTGCAACCTGTGCGACCGCACAGGGCGCCATGCCCGGGACTTAAATTAAAACATCAGGGGTTTTTTGGGGGTTTTTTTCAACTTTATTTAACATCCTCCATGTTTTTTTAACCTTATTTAACACGGAGGATGTTAAATAAAGTTAAAACAAAAAAACCCCGGTGTTTTAATTTAAGTCCCGGGCAGGGGCGCCGAGCGGTTGCTCGTGAAGTTTTCAGCAACTGCTCGGCGCCCCTCACCCTCCGCGACTCCGTCGCGGTGCCGGCGTTTCATGCTGAACGCCGGAATTATTCTGGCGCTCAGCTGTGAAGCGTGCACCACGGCAGAGCGGGAAGACGGATGCCTCCCGCTCCCACCGCAGGACTCCAGCAACAAGGTAAGTAAGGATAGGGAGAGGGGGTAGATAGTGAGAAGGGGCGGGGGGGCAGTGAGAAGGGGCAGAGGTGGGAAGGCAGTGAGAAAGGGCAGAGGTGGTAGATAGTGAGAAGGGGCAGAGGGGGGAGTTTTTTTTCTTTCTTTTTTGGGGGGATGGGGGCGCCAGAGGAGTAGTCCGCACAGGGCGCCAGAACACTTAAGGCCAGCTCTGTGTGGTACTGACTCTGCAGTCATTCATTTGGTTTAGCAAACAAGGTGATGTGAATTATCTCACACTTGTTTAAATTTATTGTTCTCGGTTAACTATTTCTGTCATAAACTTTTATAGCAGAGCAGAAAAAAAGATGATTGCAACTTTAAAGACATTCTGCAGCTGAAGGGAAGTTGTGGGGGTGACGGAAATAAAATAAAGGTGCTGATTAGGTTATATTCATGTAAGGAAGTTTTACTTAATGGAGAAGGTGGTTGATGAATGAAAAAGTCTGCCATCACAAGTGGTAATACAGTACATGGGATAGACATAAACCTATTCTGAATCTAAGACAAGACCAAGGACTGATTAAGGTTTGAGTTTCTACATCAGGAAAAATGGGCCGACTAGATGGGCCGAATGGTTCTTATCTCCTGCCAAATTCTTAGTTTCAGTGTGCAAGGGTTAAACATGTACAAAGTCTGCTTAAACTAACAGTGCTCACACTACTGGTGAGATTTCCAGTGGTTTAAAGATCCTGTTACAGTATTTAACGCAACAGACATAAACAATTGTGAGGTGTAAATCAGCCAACATGCTTGGAATTACATACAAAGTTATTAAAATTGCAACAGAGTTATTCAAGGACTTGTGATCATAATAATAATCTTCTAGATTGTAAGCTTGTGTGAACAGGGCCCTCCTCGCCTTTGTTTCTGTAAGGCCAAATTGTTATGGGATACACTACTTGTTATGTCCTGTTTACCTATTATACCGCACTGCGGATTATGATGATGCTATATAAATCAAATAATAACAATTATTATATCAACTTTACATTTCAGAAGCAGATGTTTGTCTCGGAATGCTAAACCGTACCTGTTGGTACGAAATGTCCACTTGGGGGCAGTGTACTCTATTCCGCCAAAGTGTTGGCTCACAGCCAGGTTCATGATACTGCTGATTTCACTGTTTCTTACTTTAACGTGGCATGTAAGAAGAATGAAAGGAAAATATACATCTAGAATTTTGGATTTGCTTAAAATGTTCAATTGTTTACCCCAAATGAATTATTTAATTATGAAACATGTTTCAGATATGTATGTGTATATATATATACATATATATATACATACATACATATCTGAAACATGTTTCATGTGGTCATTGTTGACCTTATTTGCATGCAACAAACAACAAATAGTCTCTACCAGTATAGCTGCCTGTGTTGTTTTAGTTGTGTTAGTGTTGTGTTAGTTGACCCATTGGGTTTGCACGGTCAAACAGTATTTCACCATTACTGACATAGGAAATGCTTTAGGGTGGGAACATTGTTCAAGGCATTTCACAACATCCCAGAGGAAAGGCAGACAGGAAGGGCTGGAAGAGACACATCTTAGAACTTCACAGTTACATGTCTTTGTACAAACTAAGCAGCTTTAATATATACATATTAACTCTATCAGTGAAACTGCTCAGCGTCTCCTGCACTTTCACCCTGAATATGAGCGGTCTACTTTCTACGACAAAACATATCCGACAAACATGTCTTATTATGTGCAGCTTGAAAACAAATCCATGCTTTCCTATACTTGTACTTCTATGTAGATGGAACAGAGAGAGGACATTGAATGGTTAAAGGTAAACTAGACTGAGTGGCCTTTAAATATTCCCAAAAGAAATATATGTAGTTTTGTTGATGGTATGTGTTATAATGTAATTATTTGATATTTTCACCAGATAAATGAAAAAAACACATAGACTTCATTCGACACACCAAGGCTAAATAATACATTACTAAATTGTGTGTTAGGAGCTTTTTTTCTTTTACCCAAATCACTGTATTTTTACTTTGATTCCAATATTTGACACATAAATGTAATTGTTTCTTTGATCTTATTATATGCACAGTGGCTAGGACGCTGAAATAGTGCATGCTATGAGATACATTAAACATGTGCTTATTCTAAGCAGTTACCAACTGTTTTGGGGGGCAAATAGGAGCTAATAAATGTTGATTTGTGATGCTATATGAATAATTGTTTATAATAATAACATACATATGACAATATTTATAGGGGCAAAAATGGAACAAATTAAGGAATACTGATACACATGGAGTAATAAGCTATATTTTCTATGGTGATTGATCACATTTGTCACTTTGCTCCTAAATTGTTTTGCAATGATCACTTTGGGTGCCTTTAAAACTATCACTTATAATTTTTTTAACCACTTCAATTGGGTAATAAATTTGGCTTACAATGCAAAGTGAGGTCTTTTGTCTTTTTTTTTTATTAAAAGAGTGAGTGGTAAATAAGTGGATCTGTCTCCCAACAGAAGTGGAAGAGCCTGGTACAATGAGTGAAATTGCATGTGATGGGCATAAAGCTACCCTGAATCTAGCAGAAGACCAAGGACTGATTGAGGTCTGAGTCTTTACATCAGGTAAATAAGCAGACTGTATGGGCCGAATTGGTTCTTATGTGGCATCAGAGTCTATGTTTCTTTGTTTTTATATATTGCTTTATCCTAAACTCACCTCTCAGTTCTTTACTTCCATTTTTAAAGCTGTGTAAGTCAATAACTTCCATAAAAGGGGAGAAGCAACCTAAATTGATAACACAAACTGTACACTAAGTATTTACTGCTCCCTAGTAAAAACAAAGATAAGGACGGATTTGAATACATTTACAATGGTTATATTATCAGTAAACACATTCATTTCCGCTTAACTGGTAATCTCTACCGAGAACTACTAAACTATTTGCCAAACTATTTCTAGTACCATTTATTTCTTACTATTTTTTTTTCCATCTAACTGTGCAGAATTAGTTTTAGATAACAAACATCTGATAACAGAAAAAAGGCGATTTCCCCCATAACTATTTAACCATTTACTGTAAGCACTTATGATCCATAGATATGCACCTTTATTTATAGAAACCACTTCAATAATACATATTAATTAAATTGTTCACAGAAAGAAAGGGAATATCAATCGGACAAAGAAGTTAATGTTATTTATTGATCTATACAGCGCCATCATATTTAATATGAAAACACATATTAAACATAGACTATGCCCACCTCAAATATCTAATCTGTTTCTCTAGGAACATCTATTTCTTGTACAGATGTTTGATTTGGAAGTCTGGCTATTTTGTATTAGCTGAGTAAAACATTTTTCTCACCTCCCATCAAGTAATTTAACATGGCAGGAGAGTTGGTGTGCTTTGGCCAAAACATAGACAGTACCTAAGCCACATGTTTATTGAATGTATACATATTTGCAAGCTAGGATTTGAACGCAGACATTATGTGTTCCTGTTTTTTTAAATCTATTACAAGATGTCAACATAATGTCTGCTTGCTGAAATTACTATGGTTCTGTACTTTCTCAACACATAGCCCTTCTATCTCAGAATTTCCTACAAATGCCTAAACCATAGTTCCAGTGAGTCAGCACAATGTCTTCCACCTTGCCGGTGGTTAAACACGTTTATATATTTAAGTGGAACTTCTAGCCATTATATGTAGTTTAATGCATATGATAGCTGATTGACCCTTTAAATTATTATTTTCTCAGACTTGGAAATGCATGAAGAGCAGAATCATACCTGAGAACTTGTGCACTTCAGCTACCCAGAGCCTACCCCTGCGGGACGCGGCCAGGACTGCCCACTGATGTCAGTGGGCGGGACTGCTAATGTTGGAGGCGTGCCCCTGTCATCAGTGGGTGTTCCCACTAACATTGCGGGAAACACCCCCATTTAAAAGGGGAAATGGGCAGGGAGTGGGGCGTGTCAAGACTCCGCTCCCGCAACCCAGAAGATTTAGGTGTTGAACCGGAGAGTTCCTAGGTATGAGCATAACCCCCCATTATGCATTTGCCCCTTTCTCTGCCACCAGCTTATTGACTCAAACACATCTACTCTTGCCACTGCACTGCTTCAGTATGTGAACCTCTACCGACAGTATACTTGCTACTAGCCAGCTTCCCTGCTAGCACAAGAGTTTCAAAAATAAGCTGCAGTCTAACTCTTGAGGGGGTAGAGGAAAAGATGTGATTAGACGAGAGAACTTACAAGATCAAAGGTTGCCGTTCAAAATACATAAATACATAAAATTGTTGATGCTTCCATTCCAATATAAATAATAAACAGCTTTTTAAAATAAATTCATGTATTTCATGCAGGTAATTCAGCTTCCTGTGAATAGCCATCAAGCCTCCTCTCCATGACCCTAAACAACATTTGAGAATACTGACCTGCTTATTGAAACATTTAGGGGGTTGTTGGTCTCTATAAGTTATTAACCTCTCTGTACTCCATTGATATGCTCTACTGATAAAGAAAGCATTACCAGTGTTTGTATATGCTGCGTAGGGGTGTCGAATGGCTTTGATTATTATATAGTGGATACCAGCACCACAGGCTGTTACAACCCTAGTGGCATAAAACATCCCACCAATTTACACTTTAATTCACAAACACTAAAAATGCAAAAGCTATGTGAAACACTGAAATACAACTTGCAAATATCCAGAGAAACCTAGAATCTAATCGGGAAACAACAATATGTAAAGAAAATGTATCATCTAAAATCAAAATATTTTCTTTATAGCTCAACGTCCTGTTTTCCCACTTACCATGTAATAACTGCTATAACCAGGTCATATTATTTTCTGTAAATGTAACACAAAACATGCACACCCTAATTTCATTATTATTAAGAAGTCATGCATGGGTAAAATAGTTGTCCCTGTGTTTATATTTTGCTTAGTGTATTTGTGGGTTTCTGCAAACAACCAAACTGGACATGTGGTTGTTGATGTAAGACAGTGATAGGGGACTGATTGAGTCATAGGCCTTTGTCTGTTATTCAGATCTCTGGGTATTTCCCAATTTTCTATCACATGTGAAGTTTCTGATCTTTCAGCAATAATTTAAGGTCTGAAATATTCCACCCACTAACCAAAGGACATTGCTGGAACCTCTCAAGGTTTGACCTAGGGGCTCAAGGTATTAGAGATGATTACTCCATGGCAGAGTTTGATCTTTGGGTGGGGGTGCTTTTTGTAGACATCACATAAATCTCTTTATCACCCCTGCTTACATGAACACTCGCACAACATACATTTCATTCAGAACTATTTTTTAAATACATTTCAATAACCATACTTCCCAAGTGTCTTGTTGTAGGTGGAACAGTCCCGATCTTCTGGCACTGTTCCACCACTCAGCGAGGATCTCCCAACACCAGCCCCTGGAATTGTTCTTTGGCTACCCCAAGACCTGTTGGCTCGGACCACTGGAATTTGATGTCATGTCCTTGCATTCTGCAAGTGTATGCATACTGTGTGTGAGAAGTAAGCGTATCAGAGGACCGATACCTGAAATGAAAAAGAGGACTGAAAAAGAAGGCAGAAGATGTATGGACAAGTGAAAAGGGGAAATTAACAGCCAACTCTCGAGGTTTTTTCTACGGTTCTGGTTAAATCAGGACACAAAGCTGTTGCCATTATAAGAAATACCGTAGATTTATCCAAATTCATATTCATCTCCTACTTCAAGTACCAAACAAAAAAATTGTAAGATAAATAGTTTCAATAGTTTTAAGTTCAGCAAAATGTGATGCCCAGTAGCATATAAGCCTCTCCTACCTGCCTGGGCCTGGCCACTACATGAGAGGATTGCAGAGCTTCTCGTCATTGCTTAGACTGGGACCCAAGCTCGTCATACATACATTCATGCTAACAAACATGTTTCTGCTGGGTTGAGTGGTATACATAACCAAAAGAATGATAGTTCCTGGCATTGCATGAATTGGTGTTCCCAGTATCTGCATATACATCCTCACCAGTTACAATTTGCTTCTATGATGCCTAATACAAATGGACACGACTTCCCTTTTGAATTGAGTCATAATTCAATTCAATTCAATGCCATGCCATATAAAGATTATGTAACACCTTTTTGCCCCCAGAGTTTGGTGAAGTTAGTTACCATGTATCTTCTTATTAGATTATCTTATTTGTATTGTATTCTAAATATATTAATACCAAGACAAAAATACAATATAATCATAATAATAATAATAATGATAAGTGATAAGATTGTGTTCAATATTTCTGGTCTGGTTTCAATGTTCCTGCTATAAGATAATTTAATTTAAAGGCATTTGGTACAGAGGAGCATACTGTGAGATCACGACAGTGCTTAGCTTCTCTGCTGCTGCTGGCATCATGTATCTCCTGAGTCATTCTGAAATGAATATTCATATGATTCATTTATTGTAAGCCCATCATAAATACATGATTTTAATTGGTATGTTGAGGCAAGATTTAATCTTGTTTGGCGTTCATAGTACATCACAAGCAACAAGACTATTTGCTTTATTAATGCATTCTATCACATCCTGACCTGTGACTTACATTAACTCTTGCAATCCATCAGAGGTAATTCATCTAAATTGTTATCTCAAAACACAGAAAAACATTTGTAGTTAATAGGAAAATAACTACACAACTAGCTATTTGTCTACACAAATAGAACACAGAAATATTGGAATGGTGAACCTTTCATGTAAAAAAAAAATTGTACAAGAAAATAAAACGTTCAAAACCCTCAACAGTATCCTGTTGCCAGTTAAATATAATTTGTTTAAAAAGCTTAAATGTGGCCATTGTGTAACTCTTTAAAGTAAAATGCTGTGCTTTTGCTGAACTTTGATGATTTGCAATAAACACAAACCATATGACAGAGACTAGAACCCTGGGCTGTCTTGTTTATCTGAACGATCTGGTGACGGAAAAAGAGATTTCCCTCCCCACATGAGCTGACTGCTGTAACAGCCGTGTTATGGAATACTTAACTCCACTGAATGTGTAGGCCGAAGCACTCATTTTATGCGTCCCACCCGAATATCTAGATGCATGTCAATAACATTTTACAACTGGCCTCTTGTGTATATCCACATTGTTCTTCCTGACCCATGTGTGTTACCCTACAACATGTGCTTAATACAAGGTATTTATATTATGAATTCCTTGGTTCTCCTAGATCTCCAAATTGATTGAATTTCTAAGAGGGAGACAACTGCTGGGAGCCAATTTTAGCTGTGTTCTCTGGCAGCTGGCCTCAGGAACCCTATGCCAAGTATTACATGGATTCCCAATTAATAAGCAAATTCCAGTTCTATGCGGTTCTCTGGTATCACACATTTTGTTCAGAGTGTGAGGTCAACGGTGAGTCTTTACCACACATAGCTTTACAATTCTCTGTTCTCTTGCAACTTATGAGGTCACTTCCTGTTTGATAAAAATATGTCCAACCTCTGACCTGTACGGAGTCAGTTTGGCTTCTACTGAGTGTGGATTTGAAATCCCTTGTGATTTATTTTCTGAAGACTTTCTTTCCTTTCGTACTGTGACCTGTATATGCATATTAAATGGGATCACATGCTTTGGAAAAAGACGGATATGCTAACAAAAAAAAACAGTTGCAAAATCCACATTTTCAAGTCTGTCTGAGCCACAGGGAGGTAAAGGGTAAATGTGGTCTATTCTTACATAGCTATGTCTTAGGCTCTGTCTGGGAATATAATTGACTCTTGCAGTCAAGTAAGGATCTAGAAGTTTGAATGAGTGCACTGGTAAAAACCCATTATTGATTTAAATTGCTTATTTTAAGCTATTATATGGTTGCTATGCTGCTTCTTGGTATAGTATGGGCAGGAGAGATATTAACCATTGTAAATGAGATTGAGTATTCCAAATTGAATTTTTTTTAATTCTGTTTTTTTGTAAACAGTAAAGTTAAAATACATGAAAAAGACACATGATGGGGAATTGCATTTATTTTGTTAATAAAGATCCCTGAAGCAACTAGATGTACTTGTCCTCTTGCAAACGTTCTTATAACACACTGCCATCTAAAAGCACAGCGTCCCTGGAAGCTCCCCCACTCTTTTCCCCCACCGCAGGCTATATGAGGGGACCCCTTGTGCATAATAGGTTCCAAACTAGCCTAGATGCCAACTAGCCAGATATTCAAGCTAATTTAGTTGAGGTGAACACTATCGTTCTCAAACAAGCTTGCCTTTATTTTGGCGTACAAATCGTGCAATCGTGCTATTAATCTCTTTGGGGATCTAACTCCGACAATGACTTGCATCCTTTCAAATAATACAATCCTTAATACAGGAGAACACCATTGTATTAAATTGGGGTAAATCAGCCACCATTTCAGCCTTAATCACAAAGCACATAGGTAATTTCCTTCTGTACACCAAAATGTGGGGCACCCCGTTCAACAGGATCTAACAGCATCCTGGCAACTGCTGTCCACCTGAGGCCCTAGTACCATGCCAAATGACCTGCATTAACATATCTGTGAAGCCTAGTTGCCATCTCCCTGGGTGGGAAGAAGCTGTCTTGACAACCCAGTACACAATCCATTCAACCCAACAGGAGGGACCTGCAACAGAAGAAACTCAACCCTCCAACTGAGGGCCCCACTGGATTAAATCACTGGGTTAGGGGACATTATTTTTAACTTTCTGCAGTACTAATATCATGAATTCCCTTGTTATTTATTTATCTACTTTCCTCATAATAATCTATAGTTAGATAGTGGGGAACACAATTTTCTCTTTTTGATTTAGGCACAAAAGGATCTAGGTACAGCTTTGCTTCTCTCTCAGCAGCTTCTTCGAAGTCAGAGCTCTGGATGTCACTAACACATTTAGTGCAATGATGTGTTGGCTCTGATGACCTGTTTGGGCACAAAGATGGCACTAATGAGCTGAGGACAAAGCTTACACTGGTAAGTTTGGAAGACAAAGATGACACTGGTAAGTTGTTTGAATGCAAAGATAGCACTGGTAAGTGTAGAGTAAAGATGGCACTGACAAGTTGTTTGGGGGGAAGGCTGGCACTGTGCGAAGTGAGTGACATGTTGCATGGTGAAGTTGGGGGGCTCAAAGAGGTGGATTGGTCACTATAAAAATGGGTGTGTTTAGAGGGGTTATGTTTGTTAAGGGGAGGGGTTAGCAATATAGCCACACAATTTTTGTACCCAGGCTCAACCTTGCTCAGAGTTAGAGTTCCCATGTGGTCTTTCCCTCTTAAAGCATTTTGTGACATGATAGTAACTTCCACAATCTAAGCATTCATGCATTTGGGGCATAACACATAGCCATAAGGCTATATCCTTATGGTCCCACCTGACTGCTGGCTGACAAGACATTTTCTGTCTAAACTACTTGTCATAATCCATGAAACACAAAGATATAGATCACTGCTCTTGGTGCTTCTCCCCAAAGACTGAAGCCAAGATGGCAAAAGCCTGTGACAGATTCAAAAACGTTCATGGTATAAGCCGAAAGTGATGCTTCTCTTCATCTTAATTCTTGCAGTCATCTTTCTTGGCATTTAACCAAGTTAAATCTCTTAAGAGGGAGCACATGTAGGCGCCTCTCACGTCAGCATCTCAGGCCCAGGAGCAACAGGTTGCTTGCCGCACACGGCTGGCTAACCACAGAGCCCTCTATGCTGGCCATCCTAGACTCCACTATCTGCCAAATTTAAAGTGCCCCTGATTGGAGAATCTCTATAAGAGGCCCAAGCCTGCTCCAGGCAAGCTGTCAAAGACAGAGTCCTTGACAGCCATTCCCATCTGTCCAGTACATCCTTAAGACCAGATAATAGGGTAGAGACCCTCACACTCATTAACTCCGCTAAGCCCACCAACAGCCCCAGACCAACAACCCTTCTTAACCCATCACCTGACAAGGATAAGGAAAAGTAGGACTGAATCCCCATTTTGGGATTAGCCATCTGGTCTGCCACTGGTGTGTCCCCTGCCATCAAACACAACTGAACAGAACAGGGCTGGCAGAAGGACCACCTTGTGGCCACTGCAAACAAGAAAGAGAGAGAGGCCATTAGGTTAGAATCTTGAGCTGAGAGGGAACTTTTGTGAAGTGCATTAGGGATGGCAGTCATTGAATGCACAGGCGTTGCAGTAGATGTAGCAGTCTGAAGCAACGAATATGCCACAGCATATAGTGGAAAATGTTCTATCTGCTACCAGACCATGGGGAATGCCCTGACTTCATGCAGCCTTTGGCCTTCAAGTGACCTGGCTGTTCTATTTGGATCATGATAAAAAATATCTAAAATTTCTAAGGCATGTGGAACAGCAGACCATGAAGGAGGTGTTCTTCTGCAATCCTGGAGCTGCAGCTTCTCTTTAAGGGTATTTAAAGATTTTAAAATCATATAAATATATATTATTCACAGACTGCTTTAACGTGCATTCTTCTTTGATGATGCATAAATATCACTTCTATACTATTTTAGACAAGCGAATGGAAAATAATATGCAGAAGAGAAATTCAACGTGAGAAAATAGACTATGGCAGTTAAAAAAACCCATAACTATCTTCATTGTCAGCCTTCTAGTGGTTGGAATAAATCAGTATCATCTTGCAGATCAATGGCAGATGCACAAACCCTTCATAATAACTTACAGTCAGCTCTAATGTTACTATTACCTTATTCTCCAGATTGGCGACAAATTACATGGTATTTTCTGTTAACAGATATTGGTTCTGATGTGGAAAAAACACTTTTAACCTGACCTTTTAATAAATTGTCAGTTTTTCTCCAGGGAAGGATTGTTTGCTTTTTTTCTAAGGCCTGATTATTTATGAGTTTTGGAAAGCTGCTATGAGTAAATCCAGATAGCTCCTACAATAGGTCCAATGAAAGAAAAGATGGTCAAAGGAGTGTATGGATATAATCTTGTAGATTTGAACAGCTGAAGTACACAAGATTTTTAATCTCATCATGCCTGACCATGCAATACTAGAGTCAGCTGTACCATTCAACCGGAAGAGCACAAAGTAAGACATTCATAATATTTCCCCGGGCTCTCTGGAAATATCCACCTAAATCTGGAAAGCATTTTATAACATTTCTATGGAGCTTCCTTTAAAGATACACATAACAAGATTAAATACTATAGAGTTCTGGTTGCATTTCTGAATAGCCAACTGTGTTGAAGCAGGTATGGGCAAATCAAGGGTTTAGCTGGGTTACCCTGTACTTCTTAATACAATCTCCCCTAGTATGAAGCTATATATTATGGTTGGTCAGTAGTGGTTGGACTTTCTGAGCCTTCTGGCTCTCATAACCACTCCATTCAATCCTCTCATTATATGGATACCTGGCTCCTTCACATCATTTTAAATGACTTTTTCCATAATGTCAGGCAGACTCCAAACAGGCAACATCTGTGTTCCTCCAGGAGAAATGCAGATATGTTTTGAATGAACAAGAGGACATTTCATTTTGCAATGTGTAGAAACCTTTCAGACCTCTACTATTACATCAACACTCTCATTCATACTACAGCCCTGTTGCAAAACATCATTAACCCTTATTCCTGAAGTCACTAAACAAAAAGTTGATCTGTTTAGTACTGTTTATTTTGAATTGTGTACTTCCCTGCTAGTGGTTTAATTTCTTTCCAACAGGGAAATATATACAATATATACAGCAACTCTCCCACCACATCAGCTTTTCAGTATGTTGGCAGTTCACTCCATCATATTTGTGCAAAATTGGTAGAATCATTCCCCAAAAGCTAATTCAGCCTCGATCATATTAGCAAACAAAAATATATCATAACATTCATCACATAAAAATAATTACTATAAATTAGAGGCCGTGTAGTATGATTATTAGTCACCTCAGATCAGTGATATATTCTGTATTTAGTTCTGTCATGTCTTTTTTTCTGTAAATGATTAACTGTATTGCTTTTCATGTTTCCATTTGATAACCTTTTATTAAAAGAGCGATAACAATGTATTAACATTGTTTTTTTCTGTAATGAACCCATTTAATGATAGAAATGTGAGACACTGTGTTCAGTGTATGTGTATATGTGTGTGTAAGGTCAGTGCATATGTGTGTATGGGAAGTGCATGTGTGTGTGTGTGTGTGTGTGTGTGTGTATGGGCAGTTTATACATGTATATATATATATATATGTATATATACGCTCAAATAGTTATATATAGGACACACATTCTTGCGCCTCTAATCATACCTCTTTGGCCATTTCAAACTCCAACTCAAGTGTGATTATATGGCCTCTGCAATGCCAACAAATGCATGAAGTCCTTCAAATTATTTTGGGATCCAATTATGAAGATTATGTGGGTTATATACTGAACCTGTAAGCAGTCAAGGTCATAATATGATGGAAGAATGGTCTACTGACTATTATTCCAAAATCACTGGCGCCCATGCAACCAAAGTAATTCCTTTCATACTTTAATTATGTTTCAAGTCATTATTGTTTTATTATATTACTATATTAACAGTGAACAACACATCAACTATATACATTAGTGTATGAATAACATAAAATGGTTTAAGTGCTTCATTTTCCATAAATTTAATACAATGCAGTTTTCTAATAAAAACATTAAAACACTCACTGAAAGCAGTCATGAAAAGGAACTGTAATTTTGCCTTGGGCAACTTAATTATTCCTTTGTTGTTATGTATTGTTAGTAAGAGGGGTGTTCTTTCATCAGCAGATGTATTTTATGCAAACACAAGTTCTTTTTTTTTTTAGGACGATGTTATTTCTACCATTTAGAACTCCAAACTTCAAGATGATCAGAAGAATGAAGCAGGATGGAGGGAAGTAGCAATGATCATGTTTCAAACACAAAAGCAAACAGATGTTTTACTTCCAAACAGGCCTTTGACTTCTGTTCTCAGCCGGATAAAGAGACACCCTCATCCGTCCTTGGTTCTCTTGCTTGGCACTGCATGCAGAAGCTTTGAAGAGAGCACCAAATGATGTGCTATAGGAAGAAAGACTTCTTAAAAACGATGCCTTGACCTAATGGATATTTTGGAAAGAAACAATATAATTACAACTTCAGGCGTTCCATGGGTTTTAACATTGATACGTCTGACCTTAAGAACCGGCAACAACATTTACAGGGTGACTTTGCCACAGCTTTTACCATAACCAAATTCATTTATTAAGAGAGCCCATAGCGTGTGCTTTTGATCAGTCAGTAAACTGTTGTTGTGAGTATATTTAGTTTGAAATGTTTCCTCAAGAAAGCTGAGATTTGTGTCTGAATGTGGCACAACTAGCATTATCTAATCAGTCTCAACTTCTAAAGTTCTCTTCCTTCTCCTCACCAAGAGGCACCTCTAGGCTTTTAAGTGCAAGATTTGTAGGGTCCATCTCATAACACGAGTTATAAATAAAATAATCATGCATAAGCCAAGGAATATAGTGTGTATGATCAAAAATTAGTTTTAAACACAAATCTATTACATCGATATGACTTTACAAGGAATATGTGTCACGCTGGTACAGGTATTGGAGCGTTCTCTATATACAGCCCCCTGTACTGAAGTTGAGACCCATTTTCCATAATGGAGCTAACATACACTGTAGATACACAATGTCACGTATCCATCAATTGTTTCCGATTACATTTGTCTTTCATTAATCCTCAAAGCATCCTCTTTTTCACCCTAGCAAACAGTGTCATTAGCTTTAAAGTGGAACTGCACCTTCCTCATCAAAATCCCCAAGGATTGTTCAGACTTGTAGGGATTAGATGTTTCTTTTACACACTGAAACATCAAGAGACGGGGATTTTAGCACTGAAATAATTTTCCTCAAAGCTGAATTATCTGAGCATTAAACTATGACGGAAGATCTGACAAACACACCTCCCATGGCATTAAAAAGAAAGTTAAGAATTTAAGTAAAAAAATCTGTATGGATTATCGTTCAAATGTTTATGTACTTGATACAATTATTTGTTCTTTAAAACTGTGGGTTGGGACAGCGTCAAAATCTGATCTAAGTTGACAGCAAGAGTATATGCCACAAAAAAGTTCAAATGATTTTTATCCTTTTCCTCACTTTGTGGACAAAAGATTGCATTATGACAAATTTTAGATGAACTACATTCAATTCCAGATGCATCAAATGACACAACAACATGTGAAATATCAGCAAATATCCATACTTTTATAACATTTTGTTTACATAGTATAGACTTGGGGAAAGCTGGTCTTTTGGGGGACAGTTTACAAAACCAAAAAAACTTTAAAGTAGAAGCTGCAGCTCAAGCTAACTGCCTCCTCTGTAACAATTTTTCTGAGACTAAAGCAGCCAATCAGTCGCAGGAAGGTTCTCCCATTGAAATCAATGGGGGGCGCATTTTGCACGTGTGCATGGGGGTCTCATGGAGCTGATTGATGGTAAGTATGCCACTGGTGGTATATAGATCACATATAGGTACAGCAAATAGATGGGGGATGGGGCAAATGCATATGGAGGGACTCTGCAGAATCCCCCCTTGCATCTGCAAAGGGTACACCACAGACATTTAAAGTAAACCTTCAGCTATTGTGCATTAAAGTGCATAAGATGGCTGGCGTGTCCTTTAATATGGAATTCGCTCACCTTTACAGCAATGATCCTTCTGGCACCCAACATGTCAGACATGTAGACTTCACAACCACTTTCTTCAAAGGATTCCTTGTTTTAATAAATTAGGTTCTATATATCTCTGTAATGGCTCGGGGTGTAAAAGCATCACTACTATTGTTTTGTGTAAGGCCATTCCACCATGAAGACATTATAAACACAACATATAAGAATAACTTCAAACAATACAATTAATGGAATCGTTTGAAGTCCTTTTGGCGTATTTGAAGATATAGTTACTCTTAGCTGAAGCGAACATTATTATCGCAGAAGATGTATATAGAGGAAAGGTCAGGTATCTGAATAAGATGTGCAGTGTCTTTTAGCATAGGGCATATTCTCAGTGATCTAATTGATTGCTTAAGCCTCTGAGCATCTATAAAGCTTTTTGTTAACAAAAAAAACAAATATTGGTAAAAATAAAATAGATCAAAGCAAAGGAAGTAACGTTTTTTTACATTTACAAATAGAAAAAAACACCTGTGTGAAAACATACCTGTAATCCACAAGTGTATGTACTTCCCACCATTCCATTGCCAAAGAAGAACACTATTAACTAATAGAGTATAAGCTCATGGGACCAGCACCCTTTTCTCCTTCTGTACCAGTATGTGTTATGTTTGTTCATGTTATTGCAATTTTGTAACTTATAAATAATAATAAATAACTAATAATAATAATAATAAATATGTTACTGACTAAATCCAGATGTGCAATCAAGATAGCAAAAATTGGCCTGGCCTCCTACAAATATAAACTTGTTCTAGTCCCCGGCACTCAAAGGTTTATTATTACTATAGATATAGAACACAGCGATACCTTAGCAAACATTCTGAGCTCCTATAAAAGAGGGGCATCAAGGGAAGTGTGGTCCCGAAAAGCTTGAAGCTCAAGACCTGCCACCTTCATTCCACTGTCAGTAATAAAAATTGCTAACTTAATAAATGAGAAACCCAGATCCTGCTTGAAAACTAAATATTTACCAGTGGTTTGGTTATATTTGGACAACCAGGTGAAAGAATATTTTCCTTTCTCATTTTGCAAGATTTCATGTAGTGAGCAAAAAGAAAAGAACTATATTCCGGATGGCATCATATTCAAATGGAAATTATCACCTTCTTCAATTTGTTTTAATGAAATGGGCCATGTTGAGAAAGTTTCAATATTTTCGGAGGAGAGAGATGTGGGCTAATTTGAATTCAGTATGTGCCAGTAGTAAGTAACCACATGGAAGCAGAATGTTGGTTTATGCTAATAGTCTGTTGTCACAGTTACAGAGATCAAAAGGTTTTCAACTATTTTAAACACGAACATGATGTCTCAAGTAGAACAAATAGTGATTTATGTCCAGGTAGATGAGGTGTGACTTACACCGGGACTCACTACTTAATTGAAAATATCACTGCAGAAAATCAAGAGGATGTACAGAGAATCAAACAGAGGACGCAAAATGATTTCAATAGTCACATATATTGTAAAACAGACTGATCTGCAGAAAAAAACCGCTATCTTATACCACTGCCAGAAGCCTCAAACTGGGTAAAATATTTAGATTGTGATTGACCTCATACTATAGTATTTTATTATTTTCTATATACATTTGCTTTGCGTTCCCATGATGTGTGTATAATACATAAGGTCTATGACGCATAAGTGAGACGTCCTGAGTAGTTCCAGGGGACAAATCCTTCCATTTATTTATCCAGACAGGCACAGCAGTAAATATAAATATTATGAAAGAATATGAATATTTAGCTATAGTCCATAAGTGGAATACAGTTCTTTATGTATTCTGGCCCTCATCAAAAAAGTACATTTTCATGTCTCTAAAAATCATTGCCTCAAATCAAATTAATGTATTAAATCTACCATTAACTTGAGTGTTTTCCAACCAGTGTGATTGTTTTGGAGTTAATAGATGAAAAAAAAAAAAGGAGCTATTTTGGCCGGAAACAAAGCTAGCATATCAGTTTAATCTCATGATGTCATGGCCTCTTCTCCTTCCTCTTATAAAGGGAGCCTGAACACGTCATGTGCTACCAAATGGACAATAACATAACAACTGCTTGCGGTGGTATACCTTTTTCTCATACATATGTACTACTTTTGATTTGACTCTGTAGGCAACATCACATTGGTTTATTTCACATACTGAGTGTCAGTATGTTGCAGTTTGGGGAACTAACAGATGTGGTTTAATGTGGTAACTAAAGACCCAATATTTTCTACTGATCCAGCCTAGGTACCCATTTACTATCAGGGGCCAGTGTTAGTACCAAGCAAGTCAGACAGCTGACAGGGGTGCCAAATGTCATCCCAGAAATGGTCCTCGATGTGTAGGAGTCAGTCTGGTACTTTGCAAGGATGCAAAGGAAGCATCCATAAATGCAGAAGAGCGTAATTCCTATACTGGCATTCTAAAAGTTATTATGTCTTCCTGTTATGTTATATACCAATTGTCCTGTCTACCCTTTGTACCGAATCGGATGGCACCATATAAAGCAATACATAATAATAAATAATAATAATAAAAACATGCCATGTACTGGTGTGGGGCAACAAAAAGGCTGCCTGCCTGGTGTCTAGTCTAGAACTGGTCGTGCCTTCATCTTTTAAAATTTGTAGGGGGGTCATTGCCAAAACAGACCTTTCATGGCCTGTTACCCTGTTACCCAGGATGCCTAGACCAAAGGGGTGGCCAACATTCACCCCAGAAATGACCCTCTATGTGTGTCAGTCTGGTACCTGGCAGGGGTGCAATGGAAGCATTCATATTGTGTGGAGGACAAGTATAAGAGAACGTCATTAATGTCCTTCTAAAAGTATAAAAAAGACATGGACTGTGGAGCAACAAAACAGATATTTAGGGTGTACAAAAAGGCCTTTGTGTATATATATATATATATATATATATATATATATATATATATATATATTTATATATATATATATTCCGCAGCGTACCTCCTCCTCTTGGCAAAATTCACAATCACTGGCAGAAAAGTACTCCCACTGAATTGATTAGATCCCCTGGAAATCTCACATGAGTCAGAAGTGGGCCTGTCTTGTTGTGAGTATCCACACATTATTATTATTATTATCTTTTATTTATATAGCGCCAACCATTTACAATACGCTTAATACAATACATATATTCAAGGGGTATGACAAGATGAGAATTATTATTATTATCTTTTATTTATATAGCGCCAGCAGTTTACCCAGCGCTTAATACAATACATATATTCAAGGGGTATGACAAGATGGGAATTGCCAGACTAAGACAAACCGATACATTAGGTGGAGAGAGCCCTGCTAACACATGGCCATTTGTAAGTCAAAAAGCTTTAGGGATCCAGTGCAAGTCAAGTATTAAAGTGCATAGGATGGCTGGAGTGTACGTTGATAGACATGTACATTAACTTGTGGTTATATGGAAAGACTGAAGTGAACACCTGCCTCCCACACTGCCTCCAAACGTGTTTGGCTGTATTTGTGTAACTAGCTGGTAACCGACTGTGTGTGGTGTGTGGGAAAAACATCCGGAGAAGTGACAAATGAGTTGACTGTGGCTTACATGGTATTTGCAGGTGGATTTCTAGTTTTTGTTTTCTTGTCATCCCCAGACTTGTATCTTTGTTGTAGACCTATCAATCAAACTTGTCTGCCTTAACTGCCTAAGCCTTAGTTAATGGAAACACCTACACATGCGTTTTGTGCCTTCCAGCAATTATGTCTGGAAGCCCTCGGCCACTGTCCCCTGTCCCAGAAGAGTACATATTCCTGGTATATCACCTTTATCCCAATGCTGCAATAGCTATTGTCATTGTCCACTTTACAAAAGTATTAAAAGTCAGTACTCCATTTGCCGTTTGTTTAATATTCCTCTTTATTTTACACAAACAGGACGCAAAATGCCCCAGTGTGGCACATCAAGACATTTTTACATACATAAAGTTGGATCAATAGCCTGTTTGCAGCTACATTATTTGATGCTTGTGCTTTGGATGTAATGTTAACCTTACTGCATCTACCTGATTTGGCTGATCATTTTGTAACAAGCTCATATTAGGAGAGACTAATGCATGCTCAAAGTTCCATAATTGGTCCAATGGTTGGTAGGTTAAAGAATACAGAATATTCACAAAATTTTCCACACTGTTATAAATGTTTTCTTTTTAATAATAGTTTTCTTTGTAGAACCGGTTTAAATATGTGTCTACAGTATAGCGGTTTGGGGTTGATGGTATTAATCAGCCATTATTGTAATTTGAGAGAAATTACTGAGAATTCAGCTGTGCGGCACACTTTAGAAAGTCACATAGAGCACATCTGCTTTGATGGGTTTTGCCGGAAATATCATCTCTCTCAAGTGAAATGCTTTCATAAAAACAGCTTCTCAGGATTACTTTTCAAGTTTTGTAGTGAAATTGAAAAATGTAAATGTCTCTAGTTTTTTTTTTAACCTCTAGGGAACCCTGGGACATGTCAAGTGTCACGTAGCATTTTCAGTTTTGAAATCCCTGACTCTAGAACGGACATTCAAGTGCTTTACTGAAAAATGTTTTTTGTACAATAATTCACGTGACAATAAGTCAATGTAAGAAACGTGAGTAGGATACAGCACCTGTTTTAAGGGATGACAGAATTGAAACTACTGACTTAATGTAAGATTTTAGGTTCTGACTAAGGTGTTTAGTTCTTTGAAGCCAAATGCATGTGGTCCTATTCTGGTCTGGTGTGTCAGCCAAACACCTACTTTCTAATAGTAAAAAGCTGATGAAATGGTAGCTTGTCTATAGAATTTACTAGGTGACCTGCCACCTATGTTAGGACTATGTTAGCATGTGGCATTTAATGCTCAATTTGTACTAATCTTTCCAAATAAATTGTTCTTCTTTTATCTTTTTCCTGAGCTATAATTGGCAACATTACTTATTTGGGTGGTCTCTTCGGTTGGACTTATGTCCTGTTAGGTGATTGTCTCGACCATTGTCTCAGTCTCTGGGATCCATTAATTAATGGTCAGTAAACATGCAAAACAGGTATATGTGGAACAGGGGCGGGCTGGGCCGGGGGGCAATTGCCCCCCAGGCCGCCCGAAATCTAATCTAAACGGCCGCTGGGTGCTGATGCCGCTGGCCGGCGCTACTTTAATACTTTTTTTTTAAATTTAATATGGCAAGCCGGATCGGCTATTAAATGAAAAAAAAAAATAGTATTAAAGCAGCGCCGGCCGGCGGCATCAGCACCCAGCGGCCGTATGCGATGGCCGCCAAGTGATGGGAGCAGCATGAGGGGTGAAAGCTCTGCCCCCTCGCACTCACCTTTCACCCCTCACGCTGCTCCCATCACTATGCGGCCATCAGATTGTTGGAAATCGAATCTAAACGGCCGCTGGGTGCTGATGCTGCCGGCCGGCGCTACTTTAATACTTTATTTATTTATAATATGGCAAGCCGATCCGGCATATTAAATAAATAAAAAAAAGGATTAAAGTAGCTCCGGCCGGTGGCATCAGCACCCAGTGGCCGTTTAGATAAGTTTTCCAGCAGCCTGATGGCCGCATAGTGATGGGAGCAGCGTGAGGGGTGAAAGGTGAGTGCGAGGGGGCGGAGCCACTTCACTTGACTTGCCCCCCAGGCCTTAGGCTGCCAGCCCTCCCCTGATGTGGAAAGTCTCCAGTGAGGTGCACATTTGTAAAAGTGACAGGTACAGGTTGCTATTGACCTGTATGGCCTTGTATATTATGAATTCAGAGCAGGTCTGGACTGGCCAACTGACACACCGGGCAAATACCTGATAGCACCGTATACTAGACTTGGGTGCCGGCCAACTCTTCGTGTTCGTCTTCGTAGGGGGAAAAAATCTTCGTATTTTTTGTAGAAGGGGTTAATACGGGGTTAACGCGGTACGGACTAAGCAGCAGCTTTGGCGCCAGGTTGTTAAACGTCCGTACGAGCAACTCTATTGGTCACCTGCAGGGGCCTCCTTTGCCATCAACCAATTAAGTACACCTGACATTTTTTTTTTAAAAGAGTTAATTTGAAGAAACTGAGTAATATAAATGGTAGTTCATATAGGCATAGTTCCCAGCAAGTAAAACGGTAATCACGAAGTGCTAGGATTCTTACTGTGATTTTTTCCAGCACAATGATCTGCCAGAGGCATGTTCTTTCTTCTTCACTGACATAAAAAGGGTCTTTCAACTGAGGTCCTTATGGAATGGGCAAAGTGGGGACAGTCCATAAGGAACAGTAAAGCCTTAGTTTTATACCAGGATGGGACTAGGCGACCTGTACACTGGGATGTAGGAACAGTAGTAATGTCTGACATGTATGAATTGCAGCAATTAACCAATAATCCCATTAGATAGAAATCATGTTGTCATTCCGTGTATGAAGTTGTAACATGCTCCCGGGACTAAACTATTAGAAAGTAGTTGAAAAAGCTCAACAGACAATGGAATTCATTTTTAGGCTATTAACCAATCAAAAGGAAATTGAAAGACATCTAAGAGATTTTATATAGGTTTAAGTATTAGGATCGGGGATATCTGGCTGTTGCACTAACATGTCTAGCATTGTGAGCAGTGCGACCGTCGGTGTTTTATGCATCCCCCCCAATATTGACGTATCTTTCTAGTTTTTGGTTTCGTTTCAAATTGATCTAAAATGTCTATTTGCTGTCATCCCATGGCAGCAGCTAAACTCATATCAGTATATCGATGACGTGCAAACATTTTGTGCTTTGTTGCCTCAGTGACATGCGTGTGGTTATTGTTTTTTCCATTTCCTCTAATCAGGCAGGTTGAGAGAGTTTCAGTTCTTACTTCTCTTGATGCAAGGCTCTAATCAGTAGGAGCCGGAGAGCTGTGGTTTATAATTTGTTTAAAATGTTCTGTCACTTTTCCACAATTCTCCATACAAAGTTACATGGCAGAACGTTGTATGGGATACAGTAGAATTTGGCATAAATGAGGATCACAGAGGAAGGGTTAAACTGTCCCATGATTTAATTTATAGCATCATCAAATTCTTGGCTCCATTTCTCTAAAAACCTGGTACTTTAGGAACGGACAAGAAACCTACCCCATGTCTACACCATCGGGGACACCTCAATTTCATGATTAAACCCCGTCATGTTAAGTTGCTGATAATTGACGATCTGTTCAGGCCGCCTTTGTAAAGGGGAGGAAAGTACGTAGACACAGAATAGTGATTAGACGATGCTGGTTCTGCCACAGGCTGCTGCCGTGAATTTTTAAATTAGTGACACCAATGGACAAACAAAAAACAAACTATTAGTAGTTTCAAGAAACTGTCACGCCAAAAGGTGTGACAGTTTCCATTTCGTATCAACTGAACAAAAACTTGTCTAAAAATATATATTTTTTTCTCCATGCATAATTTTTACCCTCTGCACTAATTGCTGAACTAAATCACTGCACGCAATGCTAAATTATTCAGAAATCATCCAGTGTTTTCTAACTACTTTAAAGAGACAACTTTGTCCTTAACCATATTCATTGCACTTATAATACCTGTTTTATGAATTACCACAAAGTTTTCAGGAATGGAAGTAATACCAGAATGCAAATGTGTAAAGGCACACATTTATTTTATCTAAAGGGGTACACTTGTCATGCTTTTGCACCAAAAATAAAAGAGTGAAATTAATTATGTCATCTGAAAATGTACTAGTAAATCAGTCACAATAATATACACTATACAACCAAAAGTATGTGGAGACCTGACCATCACTAATATAAGCACTAATATAAGATTGTTGGACGTCCCATCCAAAACCATTTAAGATTGTGTTGCCCCACCATCTGCTTTTGTAGCTAAAACAGCCTCCATTATTCTGTGAAGGCTTTGCATCAGATTTTGGAGTGTTTCTGTGGGAATTTTTGTCCATTCACCCAGTAGAGCGTTTGTGAGGTCAGGCACTGATGTTGGATAAGAAGACCTGGATCACAATCTTCATTCCAGTTCATCCCAAAGATGTTCAATGGGGTTGAGGTCAGTGCAGGACAGTCACGTTTTTCCACACTAAACTCATCCAAACATGTCTTTATGGGCCTTGCTTTGTGCACAGGCATGCTGGGAAAGAGCCTTCCTCAAACTGGTGCCACAGCATGAAAATTTGGAAGCATACACTTGCCTAAAACGTTTTAGTGAGCTGTAGCATTAACATCACCCTTCACTGGAACTAAGAAGCCTAGCTCTTTAGTTCCCAAAACCCAAACCCTGATCCTAGCCCCAGTAATTATCCTGCCTCCACCAAAGTTTACAGTAGGCACTATGCATTCTAGCAGGTAGCACAGTTCTAGATAATGAAGTGATTCATCATTCCAGATAACACATTTCCAGTGCTCTTGTGGGTTATGTTATATAGCACTCCAGCTGACGCTTGGTATTGTGGATAGTGATAGTGGTCACTTAGTGTGCATACATGAGGACAGGGAATTCTTGTTTTTTATTCTCATTGTTAATCTTTACAGTTATTGATTATAGAGAAAAAATTTAATGTTTGGGATTAAAGAGAGGATTACATTGTTTTCCATGTTTTGTCTGTAACAATCACACTTGGTAGACTAGATATATACACCAACCCCCTTTTGGCATTGCAACATGTCAGGTGCTTCTGGTGGATTCCCCTGCCATAAGCAAACAGATATAACATGGTCACATCACACAGGGGATCCTAAAGCACAAACCCTATTTGTTTTTCTCCCAGAAAAAGCCATGAGATAAACAAAGTGACTGTGGCTCCAAGTACCATAGGGTCCACAGTGAAAAGAGCCTCCAGTCACCTCCTCTTAGGCTTCTCTCCTGAAGCAAGACCAGCATCTTCTAGGTATCCATACCTTACTGAATGGTAACACCGAGGACTGGGCACTTCCCATTATTAGAATAAAGAAAAAGCTTACTGTCCTCCTGGAAAGCTACTAAACAAACACAATAGACACCACCAGGAAGAAGTTGTGACGTTCCAATATTACAAAACTGAACAGAAAACTCAAAGTGCAGATGGAGGTATAATTTAAATGTTGACACAAGGTTTAAAATAGCACTCTATTATCTCAGTCCAGACAGTACAAAGAACACTGGATACTTCTGCACAGTAAAGATACAACGGACATGTCTTAAACGTGCAGTCTTCTGTAAAATGTAACTGTAAACGTTGAATATGCCATGATCTTAATCCTGCCAATATAACAGTAACATACAGTACCTTTCAAAAAGATCAATCAAGATTGTGTGCAATGCCCCTTGTGGCATAAGCAAAGATGAGTGCATATTTTAGAACATTTAAATAAGCATTCTTGGCTTTTGTTTAAAAAAAGAAATAAAATTAAGACTTATCAGCTATCCCAGCAGAAAAAGCTTTTTCCCATGTTTTGGCTGCTTGAAGGAGGCAATCAATGTCTGTAAAGTTCTTTTATTGATATGATTGTATTTTCTGCACATGCGTGTGGCAGGGTTTTTAACACACACCAGTGCTGGCAGGTATCGAGTATCTGTGCGTGAGCACTACTGCGGGGAACATGGGTCACTTACTGCTGGGAAGCAGGGCAAACGTAGAGGATATACTGATCAGGGCCGGCCTTAGGGATGTGAGACCTGTGCGGCCGCACAGGGCGCCATGGCAACAGGGGGCCTGCCCGGGACTTAAATTAAAACATTGTTTTTTGTTTTTTTAACTTTATTTAACATCCTCCATATTAAATAAGGTTGTTTTATTGGAGGATGTTAAATAAAGTTGAAACAAACAAAAAAAACCGATGTTTCAATTTAAGTCCCGGGCAGGCCGGGCGCCGAGCGGTCGCTCGTGAAGTTTTCAGCGACCGCTCAGCGCCCCTCACTCTTCGTGACTCCGTTGAGGTGCCGGCGTTTCCTGCTGAACGCCGGAATTATTCCGGCGCTCAGCTGTGAAGCGCGCATCGCAGCAGATCGGGAAGACGGACGCCTGCCGCTCCCACCGCAGGACTCCGGCAAAGAGGTAAGTAAGCATAGGGAGAAGGGGCAGAGGGGGGGGCAGGGAGAAGGGGCAGAGGGAGGGACAGTGAGAAGGGAATGGGATGGGGGGGGCGCCGGCTCTGATACTGATGAATACCTGCATAAAAACCTAACATGTTTACTTAAAGGCGACACTCAGCTAACATATGCGTAAGAGTACATAATGAAGTGCACCTTATATAATATTCCAACTGCCGACTGGCAGCTTGATCCCCATGTCCTTCAAAATAGCTTGGATATATGAATTCGCTGAAAAATACACATTCAACATAAGAAAACATAAGATAAATCAAGGCAGTAGTTTGTGGGCATGGTCCATTAAACATATCCTAAGTACATCTACAAATGAGTACCATCAGTCTACATATGACTAAATATTTAGGCTTGCCAGCAATTTCCTCAGGGGGTCTGGAGATCTTAGTCATAAAAAAAAACTGCAAGCAGTTATCTCAATCCACTACTATGCTCTTATAGGAGTTCCACGGACTCGCTCTGACTACACATGCTTCAGTTTTACAAAATTTATGGTTTGGCAGAATTTTCCCTGCTATGAACATGACTGAGTAATGTGGTGCAAACACCCACAGTAACTACTTAAAAAAAAAATAGCCCCTTGGATTCAGGGGGGTCGTTGGGGTAATCAGGGCAAACATTCCAAAAGACAGTTGTGCCTTTGAAACTGTGCCACATATTAATTAATAAGCACAATGTAACACTGTGTGGCATTTAACAAGTGGCTTTATGGAGACTTTGGTTCCATTAGGATTGTTTATAAAAAAAATAAATGTGAATTTATATTTAAAAAAAAAAAAGCAAGTCATTTGTAGGACTTTTCTACCGCAGACTATATGCGATGAGAGATCTTACACTGGGTAAATTTTAAAAAAATGCAGATTAAAAAAAGATCGGAATAAACAGAGAAACGTGATCCTTTTTAATTATCTTCAGGCATAACAATTTTAGTAAAGTTGGGACCAGCTGCAGTTACAAAAAAAATACTTGCAGAATTCAGAAGGTTAAGTATGGTTTTGTTAGCAGAGTTTAAAATACCTCCATAAACTTGCATATGAATTTACAAATTCATTGAATATGTCCCTCGGGGAATCTAAAACTTTGGAGCGCCCCTGGTCCAGGACGATCTCTGAAGAGCGGTTTATCACAGCTGCGGAGGTTTCCTTGGGATGCTGGAATGCGTGGCTTGTAGTTGGGGTTTCTGTGGGGATTTAATATGCAGCAACATTTGTCCTGCACATGGTGTTTGCTCTGGCTGCCGGCAGGCACAATGATGACTGGCATCTTGCATTGTGTCACGGGAGATCTATAAAGAGTTGCATCTAACACATGGGAACAATCCACGTCTAATGAAGGACAGACATGCCTCCCACAAGAGCCGACAGCAAAAAGCATGGTATTTAGGAACTCAGGAGGGGCTAGCTAATGGGTTAGTAATGTCCCACCATATTTAGAATGGGGCATACATTGCTGGTCTGCTGTAAAGTTAAAGATATTTCTTATTAAAAAAAGTCATGTATTATGAAGGGCCAACCGCCTGATATTTATTCTGCTATAAGAGCCAAGTGCCCCAGGGTAATGCATCTCACGTTTACATCTCTATTGCTTTAAAATGCATCGACTACTCTGTTTATATATGAAATATGCATTAGGTTAATTCAGTAAATGTTATAAAGACCTGATGTTAAGATAAAGTCTTCAAGTTCCTCAATGATTTGCTATAGAAGAGTTTGACCGCTGATGAATTATTGTTATGTACTGAGGCACTATTATCTCACTATTATACACATGCTGAACTATAAAGTCACCTTCACCCTCCTGTCGGTAGTTTTAGTCAAACTGCAGATGAAGCGTTGCTGTTACCCACACGAAGATATTTTGCACTTGTTTTTCCTTTATCACACTTAATATACCAGAAAGCATCATATATCTGGAGTAGACTTCAGGTTGATGTCATTCATAGCTTAACTGCATGACTGTCAGATGGAAAAAATGCATGGGTACAAATAGCAAAAGAAAGAAAATCATAATATTCAACTAAAAGCCACTATCCAACTTCACCATTTTATTTGGTCTGGGTACTTAAACAATATTGTGTGCAGTGACAACAAGGAGTTAAACATGAAGAACAAAACATAAGCATTAACATAACAGTCCAGGGAACAAAATGTTAAAAATCCAACATCACCAGAGTGCCTGGGCTTTGAAGATGAGACGAAACCGTTCATTACAGAGCCTTAACTAGAATTATAAAGGGCACCGTTCTCCAAGCACTGGTGGCGCATTATGCAGATCCAACACGCAGATCAAGATCAAAACTCATCAGGCTGGCCCTATGCAAGTAATCTTTTTGTGCAAAACTCACTTTGACTTGGCCAGCACCTAAATGTGTGCAGGTGGTGGGGGGCATACATTACAGGAGCTCAAAAATTAGGAATGTGTGCAAAGAACGTTGGTTAGAAAGGCCCCTGCTTCATCCCACAAGTGACACAAGTTTGCTGATGCACCACAGGCACTTTTGGCTTGAGATGGAGTGGGGGGGTGCCTGCAGCCTATGAGGTCCGATATGCAGACACTGAGGCTACCTCTAAATTAGGCAAAGTCCTGCATTGCCTTGAACCAGAACAAAACTGCTCACCGTTTATTAGCTTCCCGCTGGCAGGAAAATTCCAGTGAGCCTTTGAACATTTGAAGTCATTGGAGTAAGAGCTGCATTTTTCATAGAAAAACCTGAAGTTTGGCTCCTACTGCCTTGCCAAACATGTTAATGGGAAGCAGAGAAAGTGATAATGTTTTACAATAGAGTTTAACAAAAATTATTATACAAAGGTTTTAGGTATTGTTTTTACAAAAAAAAAGAAAAAATAAACATAAAAAAAGAACAATAAATAAATAACTTAAGCTATTATATGAAGATACATTAGAGAGGACTGGCTTCCTCTTCTAAGGATCTATTAAGTCCAGGGATAAACTTCAAAAGTCTTTTCCGAAAGCTTTTGTGCTTTTTCCTTGGTAAAGATACAAAATTGTTCTGTTCCTTTGGCTTGTCCCAGCTGGTTCCAGAACCCGCGCACTTCACGCTGGAACTGCGTGTTAGGGTTGTCTTGTAAGGCTTGCTGTTGCTGTTATTTTTGCTGGGAAGGATGTTTATTTCATCAGTGGAGTCGGAGCTGAAATAGCACGTCTGATACACGGCATCCTCATTGTCGTCTGCATTGCTAAGGCAGCTTGCGCTGCTACACATACTCCCAGCAGCCAGCGAACTGGTAACTGGGTCCTTGCCCTTGGGAAGAGGCACAGTGCCGTATATATAAGAACGCACCGATTCCAAAGTATCATACACACTAGGGTCCTTCACAACTATACCTAGAAAAGACAAGATTGCATTGGATTAGTACTGCATATGCTTTGCCTTCAAATACACCAGGCTTTCCTTGAGCTGAAGTCCAGAATTGAAGACGCTTAGTTTGCCCAAGTAGTGAAATGAGTTGTAATGAAACAACATCTCAAACACTGACTGCCACTGCTTGAATATGAATCTCATACCTGATCAGATACACTTGAACAGACCATGGATACCTAACTACCATGTGAAATAAATGAGTGCCCCAATGTTGCCCTAATTCTTCTGAAGACCAGTTTAACGAATTAACATACAGTTCTTGTTATCTGTGCTGTTAGACAAACTATGGAGATGATATATATATATATACATACACACACACAGCCTTTTTTTAAGATTGCTTTAGGAAGCTATCAGGGATGCCGTGTATTGCATCAAGCGAAATACTACCCTTTATGTCACAACCAGGAGAAAATAAATTCAGTCAACCAAACAACGTCAACATTTTTTTTCTTCTCGGAATACGTCAGCGTTATTACCACTGGCTGGATGTTGACACAGAAAATAGAGAAGTGTCGCAATCTTAATACCAACTTTAGGGGAACTAAAACAGCTTCTGTAAGCACGCTACTGTAAAGGGAAAACAACGACGCTGCATCTTCAAATGTTTCATGGGTACAATATAAGTGTTGCATTGGCGAAACGTGAACCATATATTATAGCTTATGAATTGATTAAAACCTTTCCCAACAAACACATATCATTGCTATAAGAATATAACTTGCTGGGTAAACAGATGCCTCATTGCCTTGAATATTTTTTCGGTTGGATTAGTTATAGGGCATTCTGTTGGCTGTTCCTACAAGGCTAACGGGAAGTTGCTGCATGTGGGAGTTTGACCCGCGCAGAGAAAAGGCCCAGGATCACATTTCATATAAGAGGGAGAATATGCTTATATCCAGAAAGACGCTAGGAATAGCAGTAACATTTATATTTGTCATACTTCCCACTTGAAAAAAACAGGAAGCGTCTTTGAGAAAAGAAAATTTTAAAGAATATCTCACAAAAGACTAGAAAAATATATATAAATATGTGCTTGTCAAAGGTAATTTTTTTTCCGTCAGCATAAGCCTTCTGTTTTTATAAACTATCTTACCATGCAGAAGTCTCTGTTCTTGAACCATAAGCGATCGATATTCCTCCCACTTTTCATATAATGTTTGCTGCAAAGATGAATAAGAGGCATTAGAACCTGTGTTTTTTCCCCATGAAAAGTGCTAAAAGGTAACCATGTAAAACTTTTCTATAATACAACAAATTAACATGGCAGGAAGCACCCGGTTTAGGCTTGATGCTCCACGGACTAATCACTGCCTTTAAGATGTTACTAATTTACATAGCCAACATAAAGAGTAAGCCTGTTAAAGGAGATATTATTCATCATGTACACAACAGGGGCTAAATATTACAGCCCATGGTGATACAAAGCGGCTTCTTATGAGTGTAAAGATACCCTGGAGATAGGATTGGTGAGCAGCCCTGGCTGGCCTTAGGTCAGGCGTCCTGTATACTGACAGAACTAATCTACCTTGTATGTGGCAGCTGAGGAAGAACAGGATCATTTTTTATTTTTTTTTATGAATTTACAGGACAAAAGTTAGCCTTTAAAGTAATGTACTGCAGACTACCATAGCAAAAATTTCCACTATGTAATAAGCAAGTTATATACTTTAGATCAGCCACTGACCTTGAGATACTGAAGCCGTGCCTCCAGCTCAGCTCTTCGGATAGCAGAGCCATAAACGGTTTCCAGCCTGTGGATACATTACAAAAGAGCATTAAAGAACCGTCTCGTATTTGTAACAGAACAAGGGACAACAGGTTTTACAATCTTCATAGTATAAAGGGCTATATTTGGGCAGGCTGATGTTGGCATGCATGAAGTCCTACATGTAACATTTATCACTATACTAGTGAACAAGGCAATAGTTATGCTGTAGCCACAACTGACGTGCAAAGAGTGATGAAACACACCGAGTAATTGTACATGAATAAGTATTTGGTTACCTGATTGTGTTCCCGGATGCCTTTATGAGTTCTACTATATCTTTGTGTCGCACTCCTTCCACATTCAGGCCATTTACTCCAGCAATAATATCCCCTGGGGGGGGATAAAAAAATATATAAAACTGATGTAATTTTAAGACAATTTACTCAGTAGAAACCAATTTTAAATGCACACAAAACAGCATAAGCCTGTCTTTTATTAAATGCTAAAGACCACATTTCTTAATGCTCAAAACTATTCAAACCCAAAGTAAGCCCATTGTTCAGTAAGCAACAAGATTTTATGTCATTGTGTCCTAAAAAAGTCAAGGTGCCATCAGTCTAATACTCAAATGCAGGCAACAGTAACCGTTCATTAATTACACACACACACACACACACTTTCCCAACCTGTCCTCCTTATCTTGATAAACCCACTTCTAGTCTTTTTCCTCTAGAACCGTGTAGATAACATTGGAGCTGTAGGGTCAAAATGAGGCTGCATTTTTCTGAACACATAAAATTGGCAATTCTACTGAAAAAAGTGAATAGAAGTTCATGCTCAGTCCATAACTGGATGCACACAATTGGAGGCCCATGTCCAAGGCCTTAACCGAAGTGACTCATTTCCTGTACAGAACATGTTGTATAATGTAGAAAAGCAACAGGGACTCGAGCAAAGAGAAGGGGAAAAAAAAACTAACATCCGTAATAACATGCTTTTCACATTAACACACTGCTGTACAAAGAAATAAAAAAAGTTAGCCAAACAAACATTGGGAGATGATATACTTAAAAAAACAGTAATTTAAACAGATTTGAGGGACCTTTGATCAGTTTTCAATAAACAAAACTAAATAATGAAGCAGGATTAACTTTCAGACAAAAGTTTTAGAATTTTTAAGATGCAGCTGCGGGAACAGACAAGCTAATAGTTCTAGAAGTCCACGTTCGGTGGTAGCCGACTCCATCCTGGAGTTAAAGGTTACAGCAAAATACCTGTCCAATATATATGTTGTGTTTGGGCAAATTGATTGAATTATGGAGGCAATTACTTGCCCTAAAACGGTAGGTAGTCACATACAACAATTTCCAAAAATGGAAATGATACTTGCTTTAATTTTATTTTTAATAGTTGGTTTAAAATAACATATACCATGGAAATGTAAGTTTCTGGCTTATATAATTATTTCCACAGTTGAAGTTATGTCATATTTTACTTGTATTCTATTAAAATGAAACAAACTTTCATACTTTTGCACTTCAGCAAAGTATACTTTATTACATTTTCAATTTAAACTAAGTTCTGTGCGATTTGGTTGTCATGGATCAGCTAATGAAATTGTATACTTTGTTTTGTAATTCTCACCATGTGCTGAGGTTTATTTACAAATCGTTAAATAGTAGGTTTGCAGGATCAGAAAACCAGATTCAAAAATAGCTCAGTATCCAGCTGTCAATTTAATTAATCCGATAACTAGCTTTTGAGGCAAACTACAGCGGGAAAGAGCTACTCTCGACATGTTAATATGAGGAAGCAGTCAGAAATGTAAATATACATAAAGAAATAAACTATCAAGATAAAACCTGACACACCTGTTGACGGTTTCCTACTTGTTCTAAAGCTGAACCATTTGATTGTTTAGAAGATACTGGTGGACAACGTCGTCAACCAGCTGCTAACTGAATTCTCCAGTTACGGCCATAAAGGTTCTTGAGTTTATAATGTCTAAATGGTACGGTTTGTATACATTAGACTGCCAATTACTTTCACGCTATGAAAAAAGTAGCAAGAGAAAGATTGCTGGATGTGAATGAGAGGCATGAGACAGCTTCCAAAGTCAACCCTCTGCACTTCAATGTAACAGGGTTTTTCTTTTTAGCCTGTGACACTGATCCTAAACCAGACCGCTGTTGGATGCAGCCTGTCCACTTCTCCGTAACCACAAAAAGAACTAAACAGACTTTACTATATAAGTGTTACTTGCCCCTTTTATTCTAAGACAAAGCCTGAGGGATAACCTTTGAAGACCACATATAGCTTGCAGGACAGCAAGCTAAACATCACAATGCAATCTGCACTAACCACTTCCCACCCAATAAAAAGGTGGACTTCCTTTTTTGCCCTCTCTCTTCACCCTCCTGTGGGAAATTAAGGCTATTGTCCCAAACATTGTGCAGGAGTCATCAGAAAATGTAAGGGCTCGAGAAGCATGGCCCAAGTGGCATCTCCTGACAAACCGTATGAATGCAGCTACTTCCAGATTTTTGCAAATATTTTCTATACTCATTTGTAATTGTATATCGATATCGTTCCCTTATACCCAGATCAAATTTGTCCCACTGTATATGACAAAAGGGATGAGTTTTTCTTAGTGTTTGAGTAAAATCTGCCAAAAGGAAAATTCCTGCCGACAAGCGGAAAAGCCACTGATCTTTTTGAGACACTCATGTCATACATTAACCAGGGGTTAACGATTTGCGATGAAAAAGACCAGCATAACTGGTTAAACAGTACAGATGAAATCAAGATATGCTCCATGTTAACAGCTTTGTGGTTTAGGCAGGTTTTACAGATATCCTATCTAACAGGAACCCTACACATTAAAAAGGAAGTCATTTTTTTTTGTTTTAAGAAAAACCAGAAAAGTCATTTATCACACATTACAATTAACGGCTGAGCCAAAATTATGACATTTTCAGTAAAAGCATATTTAATGACTTACTGGTTATTGCAGAAAGAATAGTTAGTGGTAGGAAGCTATACTCAACAAAGGCCATGGAAAAGCAGACTTACCGAGTTTTAGACCACACAACTGAGCAGGACTTCCTTCATGAACCCGGCATACAAATGTTAACATTTCAACTGTATTCTTGTCCTGATGGTGTAGTCCGTAGGTCTATTTAATGGAAAATAGTAGAATTTCAGTACTTTGATGTATTTGCCTTATGTTACACCTCATACATATCACGCTAAGAACGAGGCAGTATTCATTCACTGAAAAAGTAGAGGAAGGAACTTTAGGAGAACACAAGCGTTGCAAATGATGTCTAGTTTACCACGGAGACACCCTGACGAAACAGAGACCCCATTTGTAAAAATTTTGCTCAAAAGGTCAGTTTTAAAGGATAAAAATTAAAAACCGCAAATAAAGTAAGAAACAAAGTTCCGGTTCTGCATGAGAGAATGAATGCTCCTTGATCCATGCGCCTGAGCAGTATAAATTGATCTTGGAGGGCATGTGTGTGACTGTGTGATGTGTATGTTTGGGCGAGTATCATTTATTTAATTAGATGCCTTCAACTTCATTTTTTGTAAGGTAACCTATAGGTTAAACAATTGCCTAAACCCCTTAACATCTAATGTAATGCAATTATTGATAATGTACGTAACCAAGTCTTAAGATGACGGGTTTTAACAAAAGACCTGAATTTAAAAAGCCATCATCATATTGACATTGAGGTTATTAAAAACTAATAGCACTGAAATAATATGTACATGGCAAGAGTGATATATTTTATGCAAGGGTCTCAACATGACGGCTTTGACGCCTCCTACAGCAGTAGCGTGTTTAAACACACAAAAGGCAGCTAATCACAAGGCTATGCAAAGACTAACATTTGATATGACTTGCATTTCCTAGTAGCCATGACACGGCCCTGCATTTACTGAACAAGCCGCCAGATGTTTCATCGTCTCTTCTTATTAATATATGTAGAACACCAAGATTCTTAAAACTGGACTAAATAATGAAGCTATCGTAGAACCCTCAAAAACTATGTAGAACACATGTCCCAAAGTTCAAGTGGCCAAAGAGGACCACTTTTGTTTTCTAGGGGTGTAGTTAAGAGCATGGCTAAGTTTTTAAGGTGTTGTCTAACAAGGATAATGCATTTTACTTAACATACATAGTATTGTTAGTTTTATGGTTGAAGAACTGTATGAAATCCTCATGCCCACCAAACATTCTTAGCTCCTGCAAAAAAGGGAGACTTCCGGCGACAAATATGCAGCTAACAGAACTATGTATGGAATACCTTATGTATCCCAGGCATAACACGAGTTGCTTTTGTGCAACTTAATGCTTGCTTCTTCAGTCTAAATTGCCACCAAGAGCAGGGTAGCTTCCCGGTCCATAGTACTCCCATGTTATAACAAGGGCCAATTTTAATGTTTTATTTGGTTGAAAGCCTTGCACGTAGACTCCAATAATGTAAACACGACAGCATTTAAACAAAGCTACATGACACTACTTAAAACCAATGTAAACTTATTCACAGAATATTTATGGAATATGAGGAATACATAGGTAAACTACTATCAACAATCGCCTCCAAGCCAAAACTGATAAGCACAGCTTCATGTAAGGCTGAAATCCGTATGTACCTGAATCTCAAATCCAAAGGTTTCTGAATCCTCTTTCTCCAATGTGACAATTTTCCTGGAAAGAAACAAACAATGAGATCATTAACATTGACATGCTAGCTCCTCCGAACAGAACCGCCTTCCTCCTACACACAAGGTCATGGTATTTCACAAACTCTGTTGTTGCCATGACAACTTCAATCCAAGTTTGATGGGAAACTCATGTCCCCAAAACAAGTGGGGCACACCACATGTTTTACAATACTCTGCATTGTTCTTAAGAAAAATCATAATTATTTTGTGCTCAAGACAGCATTGTATGTTCCTCGGTGCCGCAATGGCAAATCACTATATATTGTGTGCATTTTTACCTATATTACAGCGCAAAGCATTGTTGCCCAGTTTTACGCTAGGACATTACAGCACTGTATTCATCAACTAAGAATGGATATTAATGTGTAGTTATAATTATGCATACTTCAACTTGTTTAAAAATAAAAGTACTTCCCTTTCGGGGAAGCTGCTGCTCCAGAACCGCAGCGCAACACCTCCTCTGTGGCCGTGAGTACCTGTCTCATTAGCCAAAGCCTGCCCCCCCCCCACCCTATAAACCCTTGCTGAGGCAGCGTTGGGGTGGGAAGTAGACCCTTACCCAGCTATCATTTGCATTTAAATGTGCGCATGATGGATTTGGTGTCCATTTAAGGTTGGGGCATTAAATAAACATTCTACAGAAAAAAAATATTTTGTTTGGCCGTAGAGGTTGTTCTACAAAATATATTACTTGATATTACTGATGAAACGGACGGGAAATATAGTGATGCTTACCGCTGGTGCTCAGATGACTGGCTCGCATTCTTCCAGCCCATAGAAGAACCCTAAGTGCAAACAAAACAGAATAGTTAAAAATGCAAAACAATCTTGAGGAAAGAACCCCCCCCCCCAGTAATACTTTGCCCTAGCCTTTATCATGCCAAATAATTGCAACATTAAGTCTCTCGCCATAAACCACTGCACCGGTTTCATTTCATAAACCTGAAAACTGCTCAGATTCCCTTTTTCCATTGTCATCGGGGTCATCCTGATGATACTTGGTACCCAAGGAAACATGTGGATTTTACTCCCATGACACTGACAGAAAATCATTTTAGAATACATTTTTGCAGTACAATAGTGTTTTACTATATAGAAATGCTAGATTGCAAGCATTAAACACGTGGCATCATGTTTAGTAACACACAACGAAAAAGTAGCTTGACTAAAGCGAACCATATCAAGGAAGGATTTAAACGAAGTAATGCAAAAAAAAAAAAAAAAGAGGCAAGCAAGGCGATAATCTTTAAAAATCCAGACACACCACAAGGAACTCAGTAGGTTAATCCGGGATCAGACATGTTAAAATAAATTAAATGGAAGCCTAGAGCAAAATTGCTAATTACAACACAAACGAATGCTATGTAGAACATATGTTGATAGAGTTACGCTATCAGCAGACTGATCTATACAACACCCAATTACCAGCTCAACTTCGGTCACAAGGAACAAGCAGAAAAGATGATTTACGCGGTTAATTAACACATTAAACACCGTGAACTAATAAGATTACTGTAAATGTGTGTGTTTTTACTTTCAATACATTCTCTTGTGTAAATGCATTGGACCCAACCAACATGTCAGCTCTGGAAGCTAAGTGGTTAATAGCTAGTATTCAGCCCACAGGAAAAAATAGACAGGATTCTTAGCATTCAACCACCTGTCTGTTTCCAGCTGACCAATTACATATTAAAAAATAAAATGTGACGCGTATGGATACATGTACAGGACAAAAGGCTCAACATTTGCCTCCATTATGCATTCAAGCTATGCCGAAAATGAACAGGATTCTTGCACTAGTGCCATCTTTTTATGCATTAGCACGCCCAACGCACGAGCATATATGAGCCGAGCCCTTTATCTTCTTACAGAGTGCCTTTTCATATAGTCTCGCATAGATCTTAATAACTTGCATTTCATTTCCAAAGACAATTCCATCCATTGTGCCACCCGAGGTCCACAACTGAAAGCGAGTGTCAAACTAGTGGCCCCCAATAAATGCCTTTTATCACAGCTGAATAGGTCTAATTCTTGAAACAGACGTGGGGTTTGGGGAATAATACGTGAGAAATGGCAAGAATAAAGGAGTATTTTTCCTGAGGGCAAGAGTAAATTTCACACTATGAAATGTGTAGTCCGTTCATACCAACGGGAGAACCAGTAATGTCAGCCCAAGTACAAAAACCCTACGATAGGATCTTTACGCTGCTGTACCCACCATACACAACAGGACGCAGAAATCCCGTAAATTGTCTGTATTTTCCTTAAAAATAATAATAATAATATAAGCATCTAAGAGAAAATGTCAAAACACTTTGATGGTCCACCTTGCTTGCTGCTAATTTCTCATTTGCCCACTTTCTAGATATCACTGACAGCCAAATCATATCAACCTTTACATAGACACACAAATATTCTACTCATACATACACGTGACAGTATTTTCATCCCCATTACATACAAAGTAACTCCTGTTCTTAGACACATACTAATAATATTTGGTTAGCAAAGCATGAAGATGTCATCAACTTCCAGCAGGCTGCTCATTCGGGTTACGGACTAAATCGTCGCTGCCCTCAACCACACTGCAAGCCGGACCCATTTATTTACATGTTCCCTTAAAATAGCGCTTTTTATTCCCATGGACATAGATCACAAACAAATCAGGACCAATCATTAAACAGAAAATACAGACGAAATCCTCAACAATGACATAGCAACACTCTGTTTGTAAGACGTCCTTAAGAATGTTTTCTATAACAAAGACTTTAAGACGAAAACAAGGGAGACTTCTAGTCCTAATGCAATAAGGGAGAGTCACATTGATGGGGGTATGAGATTATCTGCTCACCAAAACATATCATACCTGCGAGCCATCTGGACTCTAAAGCTGTTTATTACGCACGGCTAAACCGGTTTGGTTCTTCAAGACCAGCTTGACAGGTATGAGAGATACGACCTAAGAAATATTTTTCCACAAGGCAAATTAATGCGCTCCATGTAAGAACAGGTTCAACTTGAGCTGTTTTCACATAAACTCAAAGTGTACATTTATCAAAAGAGAATAAAAAAAAAAAAAAATATTAAGTTAACATTAACTATGCCATTAAGACTAAACTAGTTTAACATACCAACAGTCCTTTCCTTTGACCATTTTCAGTATTGGGACGCAATGCCAATGGAACAAAACACGACCAAGCTCGAGTCTATCATAGAAAATATAGTTCTTATAGTAACTTAATGAAACTGTTAAAGGACATTGTCAAAAGATAATAATATATCCCCCCTTATAACGATAATTGTTAAAAAGGGAAAAAACTAAATACAATAAATCAGGAGAAGATGTGTCTACTGACCACGTAACGCTTATTTCAATAGTTGTGTAGCATGTTAACTGGTCGGACTCCCAAACAGAGCGGGTATCACCGACAGCCCTCGACATATTACGCTTGTGTTGTTGTTTTAAAGGTGACGTTCGACAAAACAACACAATCTACTTTATGACATCAAAAGCTATACAGTTATTGTCCCCATGTTCACGAGTCATCTGCTCCACGCAGGAGAGAGGCTATAAAGCTTAAACCAAGGGATAATAAAACGATGGCAGGGTGCGACTACAGGCCTCTTTTTGCTTGCCCTGGAAGAGACAAGAAAAGCAAACGAGAAGTGAAACAGAAGCGAGAGCAGGAGTGCAAACTAAAAGCGCACTTCCAACAGGAGGAGTGATTAACAAACTGGGTGAGATACACAAAACCAAAAAAGACAATCCCCCGCCAACGCAAACACACACGGAAACCTAACAAATCATTAGCTAATTAGCTGGAGTGCTTGAAGCACGAAGGGTTAAGTAATGGCTAACCCCCAAACACTGCATATTAAAGGTGCTGTCTCATGTACTGTGCTGAATGTAACACCATTGTACGTAACATTAGGACCGTCTTTTCCCAGTGGCCAAATAATAGTTGCATTTTGCTGCACGTATAATTTTCACTGGGAATGCTTAAGTACCATGTGACACAAAAGCAGGTGCCAATTGGTCGTTGCCATGGAAACTGAAAAGGCTGTTGCTTTTATGTCATTCAACCTTCGCTATAAAGAATGAAATGACAGTTTGTGGGGGTGTTTGTCTAGACCGCACGTTTTCTGCGAAGCTGACCAGTTTCTCCTGCCGGTAGAGCATGAGGAGAGTGGTGTCCTGAACAAGAAGCAAAAGCTCTGTCCTGTATAATGAGACATTATTGATATAACATACAGACAATATTACCACAAGATAACAGTTTCATTTCAGAGACAATTAGCCTAAATCTTAACCCGGGATATTGCAGCTACACAAGCTAAGAATGCTGGTGTCATGGGCCAGTAAACATGGTCTACGGGCCACCGAACATTGCTAATAATGCCTATTTACTCTCCTAACTGACCTGGCTAGGGAATCACTTTGCCGCCAATTAGGTAAGTGGTACAAACAGATTTCCCGCTCAAACCATGACGTACCCCAGAAGAGAATGAGCCGCATATACATTACCCTTCTTCTAAAGAAACAGGTGTTTGCTTCCAAACAAACATTTTATTCTTCAGTAGACACAAAACAACAAAGTATCCATGGTATGCACAGCCTGCCTGAATTGTTGGTGTCTCCAGGTTGTTACCAAAACAAGGCAAAGTCAGTCAGTACAGTGGAGCACAAAGCCTGCTTCTTTGTTTTGGCAATTTATCGGTAAATAGGAGACGCTTTAAGTCTTTCAGTGTAAATAATGGACATTTATTCTAGCACTGTTTGTGACCGGTCCATCCAACAAGTGTTGGTGTCACATATTAAGAACTTATACATCAGCATATACACATACGATAGCCAAGTGCCACCTCATATTTAACCCCTCTTTTTGTAAGCTGATTTATAGAGGGGTTCATCTGAATCATTGATCTACATTAGCACACAGCTATCTCCCTTGCACGGATAGTCAGCTCCAGCACTGACTCGCCTGAGATTTTCAGGGGGTGTAATAATGTCCCACGTGTTTTTGCGCAGAAGGTGCTCTCATCGATTTCAGCGTTAACAGTGGAGAGCTGGTGGGGCAGGGTGCTGCAGTATCTTCAGAAGGAGAGGCAAAGGCAAGTACTTTAATATGCATTTATTATTGATGAAGCTGTTTGGGCAATAGACTGTCTTTAGAAGATCTCACACTTAGCTGAGAATTTAGATTTACTAAGTGATGTAAGGACATACTTCACCAGTAACTGGTATAGAGTAATAGAGCGCACAAAACCTCCTTGGAGTGGAAGCACTAGCATCTTGAGACCTGGAAAATGGGACAGTCTGTTATAACAAAGCAGTCTCCATACGAAGGCAATTTAAATGCATCATTCCTACTCCCTCAGCGGCTTTCTCGCAATTAAATCACGTATACAACGCTCCAATTCCTGGGAGACACTTTACATGAGATTATGACACCCTCAGCGATTCACCGCAGTTGAACCCATCTTGAAAAGCGGTGTACAATATAGCAAAAGTGCTTTTGGACTCAAGTAATGAGTTACAACAAACAATGGAAGTGGCAGCAATTACAGATACATGGCCTTAACCACAATCACAAAAATGTCAAGAAATATATATATATATATATATATATATATATATGTATTGTGTATTAACATACTGGCAAGGGCATGTATTCTAACATCTGTTTATACAGAGCCAGACCATCAGTTACAGCGATGAAAAGGCTTGTAACACAATAGTTTACAGAATTAACACAATAGAAAGGAACCATTAAGTTCTTTAGAAGTGTTTCACTAAATCAAGGGATTATTATCGTATTATTAAAGCGCATCATAATTACAGCCTTCCATTTTTACTAGACATGGAACTTACTGTGATGGATTCAATCCATATCTAACCACTTTGGCCAGGTCTTACAAAACATTTCTAAACGTTCAGGGGTTTAATCACAAAAAAACACTGGTGATTTCTACTCTCACGTCACTAATCATTATGATGGGCTAGTACTGGTAAGAAGAGCCGAGCTGCCGCTGTATATTGCATCATTTAATAGGTGAAGAGTAGAGGAAAAATGCAGTATACAGGACCAGCCAAGCTTCTCCACCACCAGAAGCTTATTGTTGTTGGCTCTTCAAAAAGAATAGTGAAGTTGGGGAATTAAAAACACCAACTTTTTAGTAGATTTGGGGTCTATATAGCATTTGTTTTTACCAAAACCATATATTAAAATAAAGTAACACAAATACAGAAACGAGCACATAGCCATTAGCTACACGAAAAGCCCTGGTCTACATTCTGTTGATTTTTGCTAGACCTGTCACACAACCTCCAAATGCCAAATATCAGGCATTTGCACACCATTTACAGGCGGTACAACAGGATCTCAGACCGAAGAGCAAACTGCCCCGAGCACAATTAATAAGTCACCAAATGTATGCACTTGTTATTTACTCAAGCTGCAGTTTCAGTGGATTAGGGTTACCTGAGAATCAGGAAATTTGTGACTCCTGTACACATGGCAATCTAATTCATGGTTTCGCCTTTAAGCAGCTTTGCTACATAAATAAGC
Organism: Spea hammondii; assembly: GCA_029215755.1. Classification (NCBI taxonomy): domain Eukaryota; kingdom Metazoa; phylum Chordata; class Amphibia; order Anura; family Pelobatidae; genus Spea; species Spea hammondii. The sequence goes on from JARDYJ010000002.1 coordinate 35,728,939, forward strand.
ATATGAAAAGAACAGAAAGACGATGGATGCACAAGAGGGCAAAACAGTTCACCTTATTGAATGGATGAATTCTAAGGTGCGGGATGCCAAAAACGTCAGATGGCAAACAGCAACGCCAAATCTGAGCACTGGACTGGCTTGGCACTAAGAGCCAGAGCTCCAAGAAAGTGAAAGTAACGCTGAAAATATAAATTACCCTTCTCCCTTTCTTTATTTTTCACTCCCTGCCAACTCAGTATAAATAACTGGATGAGTGTTAGATGAATTGGAGAACGATTATCACCGACACATGGCAGCCTTTGTTTGGCTTGGCTGCTGGCATGTCATTCTGATGAGTTGAGCCAGACATTTGGCTGAAACGTGCACTGGCTTTCCAAGCGCTCTCCAACACACATTCATGCTAACACTCTGTGGCCTAGAAAACGTACTAGAAAAGGACAAATGCGCCTTCTTTCAATTATTGTATTAGTGATGCAAGATGGTACTCCTGAGAGCGGAGAATGGGTATTCTTAAACAGGTGCAGCACATTAAAGAGGAAGGGGGCAACAACATATTTCCTGAAATGCCATAAAGAGGGGAGGCCCAAGTTATGTCATAACTCCGACAATGAGGGTTTCAGGAGTTGCTTTGAACCGTGAACAATGCATCATGGTATCCCTGCTGGGATGAATTCATCCCTGTCAAGGTGGTTTTACAGGTTTGCCACGGAAATAAAAAGACAGCACATTTTTATCACCAAATACATCAACGATGGCAAAGCTGTATAGGCCAGGTGTCTAAAATCAAAGACAATTCAACAACCAGAAAGAAAAACGCTGACCATTAATAGAAACACAACCACACACACTGCCGCTGCAGTATACACTGAACATGTTCCACTGCTGCTGAAAGTGTGACCTAAAGGGCAATATATATCAATATTCACTTACAAGGTCATCTTTTGGTATTTACCGCAGACACATTATTACATGACTGCAGGAAAATAACATTAAAAAAAAAGTCATATTTATCAGCCTGTTTCTTTTCTTGGGCAACCTCACGTCATGCAAATAAACAAATCAGTAATTTGATAATAAAATTAGCCTTAGACAAAGCAGCTTTAGTCAAACTCGATATTTGGCTTTCGTGCCAGGAATAACGCTAAGCATTTGCATAACTGACAGCTTGCTTACACACACAAACCGAGTTCTAAACCGAGGATCCAAATGACGTCTCTCAACTCAAATTAACAATGTTTCGGAACTTAATGCTATTTACCGATCTACCAACACTATTTAAATGCAACTCTGCCAGGTTTCACTCTTATCCATGATCCGATAACAGATCTCCAGGTGCACCTATAGGCAAATCTAACTGCTGAAGCATCACTTTAATATTATGTTATAAACTTAGCAGCTGGCCGCCAGAAGCTGCTGACTTCCATTTAGATAACATTCTTGACAAATCTATTCTTAAAGGGACAGTGACCGCCTTTGCTTTAAGCCATCAGCGAAGCAGCCTATGGCAAGTTACCAGGAAAACAACCCGTTTATCATCTACTGGAACAATTCTACAATTATAATTCTATAATGACCAGAGGGGCTTGGCTGGGGAGGAATCAAATTCTCCTTTTAAACTGGGATGGATGAAAACACTGCCGCACAGCATGGTGTATTTTGTATAATTGTCCCCTGTTCAATGGAAGAGTCATCTGGATGTCCTGGTGGAAAGCAGCAAGCCATAACATCCTTATATACGCATTCTTCTAAAGAAGGTCCGAAAAAGAATTGATACTTAAAAAGCAAATGTACCCATATTTGCAATAGTAACAGCAAGTCTCGCATTGCACATGAATATTATATGTAATAAAGCGGACAATTGATTGCTTTGTGATAACACTGCTTGCAAAGTGCTGAATAAACAGTTGTAAACATGACATGTATGAATTATATCGAGAATATATAACCAAGGTCAGCACTGAAACTGCAAAGCCAGACGTCTGCTCTATATAATTATGGGAGACTTGACTTAAACTCAAAGCTAATTGAAGAACATGCGCTTTGAGGCGTTAAGGTACCCTTTCCCTTTAAAAATGCAAACCAATATGTTCGCAGCAATGCTGTTCGCCCCGGCCCTCCAATGCCATTAAGTTGCAGATCATCTAAGGTTAGTCTAATTAACATGTAATGAACCCATTCAATATTTTAGGATTTATTAGCCCTGCACCATCAGCCTCACACAACGCACAATAAGCCATGCTGTCAGCAAGTATATTTATCTGTCAAATTCACCGATTTCCCTGGAGTTTGCTTATGCCACAAATTACTGGTAATCTGACGGAAAAAAACACCGCTCCCTCGTTGACCGCATGCATTCTGCAGAAAATGACCGGTTTCCTGATGTGACAAAAAAGGGTGAGGAAGGGGTCGGCAAGAGAGGCCAAAAGACATCAGGCAGTAGCCACTTAACCTTTGTCATTGCCAAAAGGGACACCCATATGTCAGTAAAGGGAATACCCCAAAAGCGGCAGAGACAAAGGTTAATTTGGGTTTGACAGCTAATGACATCTGCATCGGCACACAAATGAATACTAAGAAAAAATACAAAGGCTTCAGTATAGAGAAACCCCAAATATACTGCATAATAAAAGCAACACATCTGGAATGAGTACAAACATCAGCTCACTGGGTACCTGGCCTGAAACACACAGGGCTTGTTCACATTACATGCGGAGAGACTGCTCAATTCACATGAAAAGAAGACAATAGTGCTTCCAAAACAATGAGATCACATCCCCCAAACGGAGGAGAAGAGCTGCTCTTTAACTCTTTCCATACACATATGTGCTAGACTGTAAGCTCCTGGGAGCAGGGCCCACCTTACCTTTACTGTAACCCAGGCTATCTATATTATAGATCAGTTGTTTTAATGCCCCGTTTAGCCACCGTACACCGCTGCGGAATATGCTGGCGTTATAAAATCATTATTTTTAATAATAATGAAGGTTGCTTTCAGAGGGTAAGGAATTTCACGATTTGCTATGATTCCTCTTGAAGTGTGACATAGCAGATTGGATCGAGAGGCTTTTTCGCCTCTGATGAAAATTACCCCGGGTGCATTAAACATTTCCGTTACCATTGAGATAGCCAAGCTCCATTAACCCCTTAAATGCCAGTAGAGAGGCTGATTTCTCACGTGTTGGTACAAAATAGCAGTAATCGCGTTTGGCTAATTCTTTACTCAGTAGCGGAGATTACAAACAATAATAACATATATAGATTTATTTTTTTTATTACCTTCTTATTTCTAGGCAGGGTACCACCGGACACCGCTAAAGCTCTGTACATGTCAGCTTGTCTGTAACTATCCAGGGCCGCATATGAGCCAAGTTTGTCCCGCTCCCTGTATATTGCTTGGTCCGGAGGTGCTGCATACTCCTCTTTATGCTGCAGCTTCTTGAGACGTCTGAAAGTCATTGCTTACTCAGCAGCGACAACGCAGCACCCTACTTCCTCATACTATGGAGCGGAGCGTGCTGCGCCGAGGGTTTATATCAGTTCTTGGGGGCGGAGTCATCACAAGCCCAACCCCTTCTCTTCTAACACAGGGCGAACCTTAATAAGCACGCTTCTGTCACATCTTGTAATGCAGAGCAGACGGCCGCTCACCCGGGGGACCTGATCACAGGGTTCTCACACGGTCAGCGTTATTAGCCATTACTGTGGGGCTTACTAACCCTCTCCTGGCCACAAATACTGTATGAAAAGGGTTAAAAGTCATAGGGCGACTGCTGCGCCCACCTGCCACCTTATACCTCTCATCAACGATGCGATCCTGAATACATAAAAAAAAATAACATGTCAGTTTCAGAAAATTATGTTTTTAAGGTTATTTACTAAATTTGCCATTTTAATCTAATGTGAGAATTTGGGGAAAATACACCTTTTAATTAGAAAATTAAATGTTGCCATGTTGTAAGTGTAAACGACACGAGCTTTACTACATCATACCTTAAAACAAAAAAAAACAAGCCTGGACCTGACCCTAAAATGCACCTACCTTGCCTCCTGCAGTATGGCTGACTTTATGCTCATTAACATAATATATCATTAGAGTTAAAACAAAGTCTTGTTTTTTTCTTTACTTGATCACAGTACACATTATTTTATGGATAGTTAATAGTTTGCTACAAATGAATGAATTGTATTAAGTTAATTAAAAAATAATTTTTTAACTGTGCTAAATTTATATTAGTAGTAACATTATTGTTTGGTAGTATGCACATTTTAATAGACACTTATAAATACCCTAAGAACTAGTTTCAAACAGTCTCTAAAACACATCGATTTTACACCCTGGTTTGTCACTTAATATGTATTACGTATAATGTATAATGCAATTACTATAGATTATTATCTATAGATAAACTACTATAATCCTACAGAGATTACCTGAGAGCTCCATCACCTTTGGGTTGATTAACAATAGCTGCGCTGTCCAGGCTACTGAACTCTGTACTTGCATTGCAAACAGGGCAGAGATTGAGGTGTGATTGAGAGAGTAAGGTATGATGGCGTAGTAGTAGTGTGTAATAAGGGGTGTGTGTGCGTAAGTGTTAATAGTACTGTCTAAGTTGGATACTGGGGGGGCGCAAGGTACCTGCCCCCTCCCCCAGACCAGAAGGTGCCATGTAGGAAAAAGAGGGCACATGCATGGGTGGAATTCTGAAGAATCTCTCCATACATTTGCAAGAGGGAGAAAACGATAATTTAAATAGGATACACCCTCCTATAGTATTCATATTATTACCCTTTTAAAATAGGGGATGGTGTTATGACTAAATTAATCTACTACATACTCTCTCATGGATTTCTCTGAATGTCTTTAGACTGCTGTTTTACTGAGCCGCTAACGCTGGCATAACTATAGGGTTGCACCTGAGTGTGAAATGGAGTTTATGTTAGCATGAGGGTGTAAGTATGTTTTAGCATGGATAAGTTGTGTTTGTGTGTGTGCATGAATGTATATATACGTGCTGTGAGGGAGAATGTGTGTTAGAATGAGCGTGTGTGATTATGAGCAGGGCCAGACTGGGAATGAAAAGCAGTCCTGGAAACATTTGGAGACCAGCCCCATATATTTTATCTCGTGGTAGAGCTCTTGTACCCATACGCACCCCTTATACATACCCGAGTAACTATAAAACATTCTTGTTATCACATTATTTGTATTAAAATGCCAGAAACCAAAAATGTTAAAATGCCCTAATAAATTAAATACATTAGACATAATGGAATCAAAACATTTGCTACTGCAAACATTTTTAGATGAAAAGGTTCAATTTTATTCAGTAGAACAAAACAGCGATCACATTATTCTTCACGATATTCTTGTAAGAAACTTTTGGCTATTAATGCCACCACAACTGTTCTAGCACTGCATCATCCAATGAAAACCTCATCCCAGATACATTATTATTTTTATTTTTTTAAATGCACACAGTTCATGGTGCAAAGTGGTCTGCCAGTATGTTCATGTGAAAAGTCCTCTCTTAATGGGGAAAGACTGTGAAACCAACAGGAATAATATAATCAGTTCTTACAACAACATTTGGTTTCACTCTGAAGATCCCAACCACCATTCAAGTTTCTGCGATTAATCCTTTGTGATAAAATAAGCAGATTGAAATAAAAGTAAATAACACAATAATTTTCCTTTCACTGATTTCTGGGCCTAGAATATTTTGTCTTCTGAAGTGACTACAAATTCAGGAGGGTGGTTTATCTCTGGTTAAGTAAACATTAAATAAATCAATTTATTAATACAATAAGTACAGTGCACACACCGACACCCAGACACACACACCAGGACAGCCTCTGCCACACCGTCCACCAGACATACACACCAGGACAGGCTCTGCCACACCGACACCCAGACACACACCAGGACAGGCTCTGCCACACCGACACCCAAACACACACACCAGGACAGGCTTTACCACACGACACCCAGACACACACCAGGACAGGCTCTGCCACACCGACACCCAAACACACACACACCAGGACAGGCTCTGCCACACCGACACCCAGACAGAAACACCAGGAAAGGCTCTACCACACCGACACCCAAACATACACACCAGGACAGGCTTTACCACACCGACACACCCAAACACACACCAGGATGCGCTCTGCCACATCGACACATCCAAACACATACCGGGAAAGGCTCACGACACCCAGACACACACACCAGGACAGGCTCTACCACACGACACCAAAACACACACCACAGGACAGGGTCTGCCACACCGACACCCAAATTCACACACACCAGGACAGGCTCTGCCACAAAGACAACCAAATACACACCAGGAAAGGCTCTGCCACACAGACACTCAAATACATACCAGGAAAGGCTCTGCCACGCTGACACCCAGACACACACCAGGACAGGCTCTGCCACACTGAAGCATAAACAATGTGTTTTCTACACTGCTTTGTCATTAACTCCCCCTATTGTATTTTTGTCCCCTTCTGTATTGATGCCCCAGCCAGGTCCCCCTTTAGTATCGTATTACTGTCACAACACAACCCCCACACCCTTGTGTATTGCCCCCCAACATTGATTTATGTGATGCCCCAACTAACCCCCTCCATTGTGTATTGACGCCCCCACCACTTTTGTATTGGTTAATGTGATGCCCAAGCACACTTTTGTCTATTGTTGATGCCCCCCACTGCCATGTGTATTATCCCAAGCTACACACCCCCTGTTTATATTGATTTTGTGATGCCACAACCCAGCCACCCCTTTTAATTTTTAATGATGTCCCAAGGCAACCCCCCCTTCCCTTGAATATGGGTCTGCTTTCCTTTAACCCCCTATTTTTTGGTAATACTTACATTTTTGTGGGGGGTTTTCTTGCTCTCCCTGATGTGACGATGCTCTCCCTGTCACGAGGAACTCTTGACAGCCTCTGAGCGGATGCGAGCGAGATTAAAAGCGTCCGTCGTGCGGCAGTCAGGCACGCCGGCCGCTTTAACTTCATCAGGCGACGGCAGCCAGTGGCGGCGGCCTGGCTGCCGCACAACGGCCGCTTTCAATCCCGCTCGCAGCCGCTCAGTGGCTGTTTTGATCTTTGCGGCCACTTTGAATGTTGATCTGCCAGCCGCCCGGCCCACAGACCGTAAATGTATGTGTAAATTTGTGTGTTTAAATACTGTATGTTAATATGTATTAATATTTATGTTTGATGGATGGAGACTACGTTACCCTTTTCCTCCCCTGTTTAATCTTGTTTATCCCCTTATTTTTGACAAGCTGGGGGCAAAGATGGCACAGGCAGGCTGTGTGGGGGTTAGGATAACACTGATAAGCTGCTTGGGGCAAAGGTGGCACTCACAATTTGTTTGGGGGTAAAGGTGGCACTGTGGGACATGTATGGTGAATATGGGGGTCCCAGGCAATTCTCGATTGGCTCAACTTGCTAGATTGAATGTTTCAAGCCCTTCCCTGGAATCTTTAATGAGATTTTTCTTCCGTTTTATATAACCAAACAACAGAAGTGCTGACTGGGTTACAGAATTCTGCATGTGATGTGTTTGCAAGTTGTGACACTTTTTAATGGGTGAAGAGCAGACTGCATTAAAATGCACTTATTCACATTATTACAAGACCTAACAAGTATCCCCTTCAGATGTATTGCTTGAGCTGCCACTCACACTATTTAGTCATGCTGAACAACATATGGATAGTTAGAGGAGTTTCCGTAAGATAAAAGAACAGTTTAATCAAATTTATAATGGTATGAGATGGTGTTAAAACCCCATCCATGGCAGATTTCGGACTAGCTCACCTTAAACTGTGGGACTACAAGTCCCATCATGTTTAGTCAGCAGGTAAAGTTTAAGTTGCCAGCAGGCTGAGCCGCATGAGCTGGACCAAACTCTAGCCATGGTTTATTGAGCTGTGTAGGGGTTGCAACACAAGGAAAAAGCGTACGGACTCATGGGGGGGCAAAATACTAAACAAGAGGAGGAATTTCCATTTTGGGATCATGTTGATAGAACACAAATCACAGCAGCTGAAGCTCTACGAAAGCTATTGAAATAGACAAACAGTGGATTAGGTGTATCATTTTTATTTTTCCTACAATCTTGGGACATCAAATAATCTTGTTTCCTCAGGATAACAAAGTGCTAAAAGTAAACAAATAAAAAGCACATTCAGTTTGCTGGTTCCATTGAAATGTATACAATATCAATCTTCCTACTGGGAAGGATAACTTTCAAAGTACCTTTCACACTTGGGTATTGTATGCAAGGCCGGTCCCTTGTATTTTTTTAGTTGTGTATAATGGACTGACCCGGAGGCAATTCGTTCCCTGCAAAGTTGTTTGCTTGCAAGGTTAGGTAACTCAGCTCAACACTAAGCAGACACAGGACTGTATTTACTAATCCAAAAGTTTTACGTCTACTGAAAACTTGCGTTAAGTGAGATTCCTACAACCGGCTATTAAAAGATGATGCATATTAAAGGGACCGTTGCAAAAGAAACATTTAAAGGGACCGTAAAGGGATACATATGATGGCTGGAGTGTGCCTTTAAGAACATACTGTTTCTTAAGAGTTGCACAAAAGCACCTCACTGCATTGTATGATGTCGAAGTACTTTGTCTTGGAGGGATCACTCGCTAGCTTTGTTTCACCAGCCAAGTTGGCCCTCGAAAAATTTTAGAGAAACCATCTTAACCTTAGGAGAACGCGGCATATAGTCATGTATATGTGCTGTCTATTGTTATTCAATAACACGAAATCCATTTGGTCAGTTCATCCCTTTATAAAGTAAAACTGCTGTAAAAATGTGGAAAACACATTTTACGACCATCCCTAATTAGGACTCTTGAGGACATAAAAAAGACAGATCTGTTTCCTTTTTCATCCCCAACATACTAAAGCATTTAACTAATGAAGTGCTGTCCCTTTAATGCTGATCTGAAATGTAATTGAAGAGGATAAATAATGTTTAACTACTTCCTGAAGGTTGAGCCCATGTAATGCGGGCTGACAAAAATGTGTATATCATCTAATTCTAGCACCCACGTAAATAATTATTGTTTGTATAATCCAGTGCCCCTGTTGAAATATGAATTACTTGTTTGGATTTAGCCTTTTCCATAAAGATGTGTGTGTGTTGCCAATACATTAGTCATTATAATAGCAAAATAAAATGAGGTTTAAGTCAGTATCAATTAAACTATTTCCATCTTTTAAATCACCAAAAAATGTTTCTTATGCCCAGTACACAGAAAATGACATTTATGCGCCTCGGAGGAATGCATAAATCCTGTGTTTTGCTAGTAAATTTCAGTCTCGTATTTTGGTCCATGTTTATGAACTTTATTTTATCCTAAATAATGCTGAAAAGAAACTGAAAATAGGCCACAGAATATCAAAATTACAGCACCTTCTGTCAAAATCAATAGTAGTAGGCTCTGCCCAAATAGCTAGTGACAAGGAAACGCAGGATAAAGCAATACAATTAACCCATGCATATATATATATATATATATATATATACACACATATATATATATATACACACACTATTTGTAAGCAATGGATCGGCTGTGAGGTGGCATTAATGCAAAGATGCTTGGAATACTTAAAACTGTGTTTATTACATTTGCATGTTAGAACAGAAACAGTAACTATAACCAGGTCTGATTAATCACTTTTAGTTGCTTCAACCCGCACCTTATATTTTTTTATTTAAAAAGAAAAAAAATATTTTCCAATCCCTGACTTTGTGGACAATGCTCATCTGAATATAAGGCAATTGCCAATTAAAGGCACAGTCTAAAGTCCCATACAGCCGCACCGATGAAGGATGCATATGAAAGTACATTAATAAATAACACCTTTAGAAGAAGCTGCAGCACACACCGCTCCCTTTGTGCTCCTCTATTGCCACCAGTTTTGGATACTTACAACAGCAAGAAAGCACTCCCCTGAAATCCATAGGAGCACTTTGGGTGTCTGTACATGTGAGGTCTCGTTGGATTCAGTGGAACTCTCATGCAAACCGGCGCTGGTGGAAGTGAGTATATGACGTACATGCACTGGCAAGCAGGAGATACATTTGGTGGAATGAACCTTCTGCAAGCCAAGGAGCTGTAGGAGGATGACACGATACAAATATATAGAAATTAGGTTCAAGTCAGTTGACATTGTCCACAATAAAATTATATTCCATTTACTGTCAAGAATATTAAGCTCCCAGCTCTTAATGTGATAATATTAGTTTTGCACACGCCAGTATATGACCATGGAGGTGCTATACTCTTTCTTTGGATGAAAAAGCTCTTTTTTTTCATGTCCCTTTTTAAATAGCTATACTGTTTCTGTCTCCATAGTTTATAACAATAAATGCATCTTTAGGCTTCCAAAACATAGAGTGGAACTCTAGCGGGAGCCACAACAGACTGGTGTGTATCTAGTTTTTAATGGCCCAAACTAGAACATTCAAAGAAGCGGTACTCCAAACAATCTGCAGTTTTTATTTCAGGTTTACCCATCACAAAAACAAACAAACAAACAAACATTTGCAGAGTTTAAAAACCTGTTTATAGACACTGCATAAAGTTTATGTTAACTGATAAGGAGCTCATTACTCTGTTAGTAATTTGCAGTAAACAAATCCATGTTACAACACTGAGTAATTACAGGGACCCTCCATCCATCATATGCACCTTAATGTATATGATAGCTGGGTGGTCCCTCTACATGTTCATGTTGTTCATTTCTGCAGAATCCCCCCATATGCATGTGCCCATTTCCATACCGCCCAGTTAAACGCCTTAAATATACATCCCCCACACAATGTGAAAATAATAACAGAAGACGGTTTTAATGTTCTATTTAAATTAATAAGCTAATGCTTTCAGTAACACCTCTGAATTTTCCACTGCTCCTTGTACATGGAACATGGTGGAGACATCTGCCGCTGTGACAGAAGATCACTGTGGCCTTGCATGCGTTGCTCTAGGCCTAACCCAGGGCAGTGCCACCAGCCCCCCCCCTCCACACTACTGCCCTCACTGCTGATCCCTGTGACATGATGTCAAATCCCGGTGCTACATCTTTTAAGGACATGCAACACTGGGTGAAAATGAACAATGGAGGCTATGCTGAGCCAACACTGTCCTCCATATTGTTAGTGGGCTTTTTGAGGAGATCACCCTGCTCACCGTTATCTGGCAGAGGGGTTCCAGCCCCCTGGACCAAGCCTTATGCCTATTTGGCTTAAGCAGAATGCACCACTGACACCTAGTGATATAAAGTGGTCTACTGAGGCTGATATATAGGCACAGGGCTGTTAACACTTACCTTAGAGGTACCATTACTTCTGATGTGGCAGCTAATAATGTCAGAGTGGCATATAAACAAAGCCTTATATGCAACATGCATCACATTTTCCTCCTTTTTATTCTTGGGTTTACTGTCTGATTCTGGACAAAATGTCTTAAAACTGTATAGATATTAATGTAACTGTGATTTTAACTGGTTCTTTCCCCTTGTTTTGATGTGCAATATATTTATAAACCATCAGCTACGGAAAAATAGATACTCTACGTAGTTTGACAATGTGGCCAGCTAAGCAATACTGTTTATGGCCAAATAGCGTGACGGAATCCCCAATATTTTTGTTATAGGTGCTGACCCTGGGATCACAAGCCACTACAAGGGAGGAAGTCTATGATATGGTTGGCACTGGCTCCAAAGGGGAGGTCAGGGGATGGAAGGCACATGGACATATGTAAGCTCCGAGCACCCCCTTTACATTCATTATATTTCTTTGCAACACTGCATAAATTAAATCTGCTGGAGCACAACTCAATGTTCCCTGAAAAACACGATAAAAAGCCTTAGGCAAGGAGACAGGATACCTTTTTTGTCTTTGAACTGTTTTTTATCAGTTTTTTTTTTTACAATGGCTAGAAGCCAAAGAACCATGCGACAGATCTAACACCAACCAGATCTTTGCTTTACACAACACAAAGGGACTAATGTGCTGAGATTAGCACTCTGTGAAAACATGGCCATGCTTAAAATGTCACTTAGTAAATCAGCTAGATTTCGTAATACAGGATATTTACCATATTCCCACTTTTTTTTTGGGGGGGGGCACATACTCTAATGTCAAGTATAGTCCTTACAAATTACATATAACATGGACTACCATCTGCTACCCCTAAACGGTCATCTTTCACAAAGCTTTATTCTATTCCTCCTTATAGAGTGGTGTTTTCTTACCAAATTGAGTAATGCTTCCAATTTTAGAGGGGTCTATGATATTAAAGGCAAGGATCTGCTACACCACCAGGGATTTCTGAATGGCTGACCCTCCCCCATCAAGACAGCTCTGCGAAAAGGGTGAGGGGGTTTCTTTTTAGGGGTCAGGAGACAATTAGTTATGCGCACAGGCACGGGCTCTTATATTGTATTTGCACTGGCCCCTGAAACCCTTATTGTTTCCAGGAAGAGAATGGTACATACAGTTTTAGATACATTAAGTGCCATATTTTAATACAGTTATATAAATAATAATAATAATATTAATGGCAGTCATGATCTGCTGCTGTACACTAATAGACCATTTAAGCTAATAAATATCAAACTGGATACATGTAACACCATGTAGTATTTTATGTGCTATACACTTTTGGTGATGTTTTTAGGTTTTTACACGATTATGTTCTTGGGCAATCAAGATGGTGATGAATGCCAAGAGCACACAATTAATTTTATAAGCTAGAAACATTGACCTACAACAACTTGTATTCTACTGGTCTTTGGAAATAAGAAAATGGCGATAACCAAAACAAACACATTATCTTCTTTATGTTTGATCTATTAAGTGCAAACTGATTGCGTTGTTTAGGCAGGAGCCATTGATTCTGAATATTCCTATTCAGCCCCATTCATTCTTTGTGCAGTGTTGTCATTCATTACTTTCCTTGTCTATTGTATGAGTTCCCCCCTCCAGGTGACTGCCCAGGATCACCATGGAAAAAACATTAAAGATGCATTACACTTAGATCACAAACAAAGGACACCTTCTGTTTCCTAATTGTACATATGGGCTTTGTCTATACATGTTCTCTCCATCGGCGATTAGCTACCAGCAATTAAGGGGCCGTGTTGGTTGTGCGTGGAAAATTGGCACACTCCTTGCATGTATAGGGTTAAAAGTCTCACTTCATATCTTTTAATTCTTTTTACTTAGTAAGCGTAACACCTGGTCTGTGTTCTGTATCACTGAAGGACAGGTGCATACAGGGTAGGTTTTGTTTTCAGTAGATAGTAGGAATTATATCTCTATATTTCATACTTCAGCTGTTAAAATAGTATAACAAATAAGGGCATAACTATAGCGAGGCTTGAGATCAGGGATACCCACCTGCAATCTTCAAAAGTCATAGTCTTCAAAGTTTTCATAACACTAAATGCTCGATTTTTACATACTTGTCCTAGAACACAACATCAGTCCTCATCGTCAATAATACAGGTATTCTATTTCACCTTGTGCACAGGTGGCTCTTTAATAAGTCTAAAAACAGATAATTATCCATCTACCTGCTCACATTTGTAAACATCCTGAAACGTAAACTGTTGAAGGCAATGGAGGGCCTAGGGGTTCATTCACAAAAAGGGTGTTTGCAGCAGAGTTGCCATTTAAATTCTTCAACTTCACTTTCTTAGGGCCCAAATTCACTGAGCTTCTGCTGCAGGAAGAACTTTATAGGTCTTGTATAATACATAGATAAGAGAGATTATGCTTTATACATGGCCCTTCTTGCTGGAGAAATTTGCCAGTGTTGGCCCATCATAATAGTGACGTGAGAGATTTAATATGCAACTTTCCTGCCAATTCTTTCTTTAGTGAATAAACCCCCTTGAGTCCATCTAATGTAGCTTCTCTGTTGCAATTTAAATAATTCAAATGGTCAAAGGTACGGATATTTTGTTAGCCGGCATCTAAGGTTAACGCACTGTTTGTAAAAATAAAAATACTGCTGTTGTGTTATTATTAGCTCAGTTTTAGTATCACAAAAATATATTTATTTCAGTAGTTATAGGAGAACATGTACAGCACTTTGAGTCTGTCCAAGACTTACCTCCCATCCCAATTATACTCAATGCTAGTGCAGACATAGAAACTCAAGCAGTCCTTGGTCTTCTCATAGAGTCCCGATAGCTTTTTTCCTATCCCATACATGTTTAACTTCCCTAACTGTATCAACAGCTACCTCTTCTACTGGGAGGCTACTCCACTTACCTACTATCTGTTCAGTAAAGTAAATCTTCCTTATATTAGATGGGGTCTCCAGAACTGTACACCACCCAGAACCACCTCCTCCTTTCTGCTACCAATGCTTTATTTCACTACCTGCTTACTTCTAAGTCCTCATAAACAATTCTTGTATTTCCATGGTGAGGAGCGTAGCTACACCAACCCTTGAGAAATAAAACATGGTCTCTTGGAAGGTACAATATTGACCTCTATATCACAGCTGGCTGGGTCAAAATAAATCGAGTAAACTGACATGACTCCCAGACACAGCTGCTCTTTAGAATCTAATAGAACTGTCATGTCTTTAAAAATAATGAAGATTAGTATGAATAAAATATGCACTTATTTACAAAGGAGCAATTAAACAAGAAATGGAAATACACAGAGAAAAAAGTATAATAAAATACGTTATTTGTCAAATTTGTAACTCGGATTGAAAAACTATCCAAAATTGTGTTTTATGGTTTGGTTGCTAAATCTTCAAATGTGTTTGTCCGCTTAACATGGAAAAACATAAAAAAAACAAAAAACATTCTCCTACTGGAAACCAGTTGAATGAGTATGTTAATAAAGACAAAGACAAACTTTCCTGTATAACAAGATTGCCAGTGCCAGACAATATACAGATCAAAAAGAGGTCAAAAAAGGCTGCGCTTAAAATAACAGATATGAGATAACCAATAATAGTTAATAAGCTGCTATGGTGAGAAACTCTTAAAAGTGCATATAAAAACTCCCCCAACTAAATATGCAATAGTGCAAATGTAAAAAAGAGTATTTCTCTAACCAAGCGCTTATAAAATATTAAATCTATAGATTATAAAGTAACCTTAAAATACTTAAATTCGAGCGTGCATAGGTCGGTCAGCGGTTTTCAATCGATGTCTCTCAAATGCAGACATCATATGAAATATAAAAGGCAAAGAGAGACATCATAGTGCAAAAAAACATCACTGTATAAAATGTGATGGATGAATAGATCAATTTGTGTGGTGAGTTGGCACCCTCTACTTGTGATAAAATATATCACATGCCCATAGATGCCATACATGTTACAAGCTGGGATCAAAATCACCCGCACCATACACCACTTCAAGGCAAGCCATTAGCGTCAGGGCTGGAGTGGGACCAAAGCTAGTCTTAGGCATTTAAAGGTGTTGTTCCACTTACAAAGCATCCGTTGCATACTCTAGCACAGGGGTGCCCAAGTTTTTTCTGCAGTTGGCCACTTCATCAGAATTGTATACGTGCGCGGGCTGCACTCATTTTTCACTGCGTGAAAATATGGCCTTTAATAAGATATGCAGATTAAAATAAAGTAAATGACACAAAACCTTTACTTTTCCTCTCCCTGATT
This sequence comes from Spea hammondii, assembly GCA_029215755.1. Lineage (NCBI taxonomy): Eukaryota > Metazoa > Chordata > Amphibia > Anura > Pelobatidae > Spea > Spea hammondii. Next base: position 35,744,637 of record JARDYJ010000002.1, read on the forward strand.
TCTGGGCCTAGAAAGTTTTGTGACTACAAATTCAGGATTGTGGATAAGTTAAAATGAAATAGTTCTATTTATTTTAGGGATACACCGAAATGAAAATTCTGGACCAAAACCGAAAATTCAGGGTTCACTTAGCCGAAACCGAAAATGACCCCCCCACATACTTTTAATAAAAGTAAGTTGCACACCAAAATTGTACAAAAAAATGATATATTATGATTGTTAACAGCAATCTCAGGCATACCCAGATTCCAGTATGTACTGGTTGGCTGGGCATTGTACCAGTAATTTTTGTCCAATTTTAGTGTGTAACCACACTTTTATTAAAAGTAACACACCACAATTGGACAAAAAAAAATCAACAATATGACTTGGCATGATAGGAGTGTGATTGCTAACAGCAAACACACTCTTTTCATACCCAGGCAACCAGTAAATGCTGGAACCTAGGCATGATGGGACTGTGATTGCTGTTAGCAGATTGCTGTTAGCAATCACACTCCTATCATGTCAAGTCAGCCAGTACATGCTGGTACAGGGTGGCTGTAAGTGCAGACCCCATACTGCTGGCAGCATCAATACACAAGGGGGACAGCTAGCCAGGTTTCAGCATGTACTGGCTGACTTAGCATGATAGGAGTGTGATTGCTAACAGCAATCACAGTCCCATCATGCCTAGGTTCCAGCACTTACACATCCATGCTATCACACACACAAATTCATTCATATACTCATTCATTCACACATTCATTCCGTCACAGGCATACTCATTCAAACAACCTCCCCCACCCCTTACCTACTACAGCTCACAGACTTCAGCAGGGGGCGCGGCCTCCCTCGTTCTCCCCACAGAGGAGGCAGGACTGGAGCAGAGAATAGACCCTCCCACAAGTAAGAGGCAGGGCTTGTGATCCTGGCTGCCGATCTCACGCGGGCCGCACCTCGAGGTCACGCGGGCCGCATTTGGCCCACGGACCGCATGTTGGACGCCCCTGCTCTAGCACGTTAAGTAAATAAAGACTAGCAGGTCTATCATCCTAATTCTGAATGTTTGCACACACACACAAAACATGCTTCTAACTTGAAATGGCAAGATTTTAGGCAACATAACCAGGGCCGGCCCGACAATGGAGCCAAGTGGGGCAACCGCTCCAGGCGGCACTTTTGAAGGGGCGGCACTTTGCCGCCCCAAGCCCTTTTGACCACCTGAATTACGCATGCCCCAAAAGTAGCCTTTTACCAGCCAAACAATCTGACAAACCCATGCATGTGGGGTATCGCTGTACTCAGGAGATGTTGCTGAACACATATTGGGGTGTTGTTTGACAGTGACATATACCAGCACCTCTATATCTATAACTAAAGTACAATTTGTGTGGGAAAAAAAATAAAAAAAATTACTATTACAAAGTTTGACAAAGTGTAGTTGTATAATTGGTGCATGGAAAGGGTTAAAATAACAGCATTTGGAATACCCTGGGGTGTCTAGTTTTCAAAAATATATGGTTTGAATGGGTTAAATTGAGTTAACCGGCTTCAAAGATGTTCCTCCATCTCGGAGGCAGACTGACCAGATTTGTTAAAAAAGATTTGGAAATCATAAAACGCTGCTTGTACTTATTGCCCTATAACTTACAAAAAACAGCAAAAAAACATAAAAACATTGGGTATTTCTAAACTCAGGACAAGTAGTAGAATCTATTTAGCTAGTTTTTTTACTTGTTTTTTTAGGTGAGTAAAAGATTTTTCAAATAAAAGTCATAAAATGTGTTTTTTTTTCAATTTTTCACCATGTTTTTTTAATTTTTTTTATAGTAAATAAGATGATACGATCAAAATAATGGTATCTGAAGAAAGCCCATCTTGTCCTGAAAAAAACAATATATAACTTATGTGGGTACACTAAATGGGTGAGGAGAAAATTACAGCTGAACACAAGCACCACAAAAGTGTCAAAACAGCCTCGGTCCCACAGGGTACAAAACGAGCCCGGTCCTTAAGGGGTTAAGTGTTCCGAGCAAAATTGATAAACATGGCAAAATTTGTACATGATTAAATAATTATCCTTTAGGTAGAATAGATAGAACAGCACAATTAAAGCACACCAACCCTAAGGTGAAGTGATTCAATACGGTCTACAATTTGTCCTATGTGCCCTATGGCTAGTCAAGCACTGATAAGAGCTCACATTGTGAACAGCCATTATTTCCAAGATACTCCCACACCTATGCAGTTGGATTATATGATCATTGAAATCATCAAATGACAAAAGCATCTTTAGAGAAGTATACCGCTGCACATTGGTAATGGATGTCATGCATCTGGTTCTCTATATGACTGTGTTTATAGTTATCTTCTGGACTTTGGCCACGTGTAATGGGAGTTTATGTGGTGAACATGTTTAGAAGGCCATTCTCCTTTGATCTCTGGCTGTCACAAATTACTTGCAGATTAACCAATATAGTTTGTATTTAACAGTGCTATTCACTAAACTCCAAAATGAGCTGCTCTTGGTTGGAAACCATTTCATAGCAGAACTTCATCTCACTTCGGTTGTATAGGAATTCTGCAAAGTTTTAAGCTACTGTTTTAAAATGAGCTTAACCTGGTATAACACATGAAGCTTCATACAATATCTGTCATATGAGCAGCACGTTGAACCTTTACTTTTATTTATACAGCAGACTTTTAAGACTTTGAACTGCTCAGTCCAACTATATTAACCTGGCCACTAGTTACATTTAAAGAATAAGGTCTTTCATAAAGTAGAAGATTGCGGGTGAAGAGAAATCAGGGAAAATAAACGTGTATGTTTACAGAACAAGTTGTTCTACTTAACGCCTCCAAAGTAAAAATAGATAAATCAATGGGATACAACCAAAGTTATTAAAAGAGCTTCGGAATCTTCTGGCAAAGCCATTAGCTGACTTAGTTAACCATTCACTATTAACAGCACCATTAGGGGGGTACACCTGGTACTGATGTACTAGGCCAGCCGAGCAGGGGGGGCAGCCTCCTTGCTCTTTCAGGGAGGGAGAGGAGCAGTTGCGTGTGTGTGTGTGTGCTTTTGTGTACTGTACTATAATGTTAGAGTCACTTTGTGTGTATATATACAATACACTGACACAGTGCAGTGTTAGTGTGTGTTCATGTATGTTGTTGGATAGAGAATGTATAAATGTAGGATGCGTAGTATGTGGAGTGTGTATTACCATATGATATTCGATATTCGACATAAGTGTGGATATTGGCACATATAGTCTTAGAATGTGTGCTTTACTGTATGGTGTTAGTATATATATATGAGTGTCAGCGTATGGTATTAGCGTGACTGTGTGTATCAGCATATGGTGTTGGAGTGTCGGGTCAGTCATCCCGCCCTGAGCTCTGTTATGCCTTTACTTGAAAAATATTGCATTATTTTCCTTCTTATTTCACTGTAGCATTTATTTAGCCCCCAATAAAGTTTTATTTCTTTTTCTGGCATATAATTTTTTGTTGGTATGTTGGGGGAGGTTCACAGAATTCTAACGGCTTCTGCCTGCTACAAGAAAGTGACAAGGAAATGGAAAATTCCCAAGTAAGAATTTTGTCTTTTTTAATAACTCTTTTGTACAGCACTATGGCTAATTTAAGCTGTTCATTTTTTATATATGTTACCACAACACGTTGGCAGTATGCTCTATTGATCAATATGAAGTGTCATTCAGGTGACAGATCTGCTTTTGCTTATAGATGGGAGTTCCAGCATCTGTTTTTAATTCTAGCACAAGAGAACAATGTTACACTGTTCTAATGAAAAACAAACTTCGGTACACGTCAGAGCACACTTGACACGTTACACAGAATACATGCACTGGCTAGAGCCACATGGCAACTGGCAAAATGACCCCCCCAAAATTAACTATCAGTATATTCTAATGGAAAAAGAACATTGCCCATCTAATTACAAATGAGAGCTTCAAAGTATGTGTTTCAGTATAAAAGCATATTATTATTATATCAGCATGTATATTGCAGTTTAGAAATAAAAGAAAACTGGTGCACTTACTTACCTTCATTTTCTTAAAAAAAAACAGCCAATAACCCCAGGGGTTTTTTTGCCTTCTTTTGGATCAACAGCAACAAATTAACAGATATAGGAAAGGCTGAACTTGATGGACGCATGTCTTTTTTCAGCCTATGTAACTATGTAACCCACAGTTAATAAACAAATATAAATCAGTTAATTCTTCAATTGTTTACTAGCTGTTTACTATAAACCACATTCATATATTTATATATATAAATTTACTGTATATCCGGGATATATATGAGCCTGTGAGCAGGTCCCTCTTTACCTAATGTATGGGTTTGCCTTAGTCTGTCAGTTCTAGTTTCATACCCTTGAATATATGTATTGTAAGAAGCGCTGCATAAACTGTTGGCGCTATATAACTAAAATATAATAATAAAAACAACAATAATAGTCTGGCTCTAAATATAGCTGAAGTAGAGGGAAAAGAGCGCCACCTGCTGAACAGACAAGGCAATGTACGAGTCCATCACAGTTTTCACGTATCACAATGTGTCTTTCTGTTATTATCTTCAGCCACCTATTACATAAGCACAGTAAATTATCATTCTATTTCTTCTTCTTCTTATTATTATTATCTTGCTGTATAGAATATCCCGTTTTAAATAATCCAGATTTTCCCCAGAGTCTATTGGGAAAATATTCAACATTCATTGCGGTGTTTGAGTATGAGAATATTCCTGAAATATTGACAGCCATCTGTAAGGACCTCCAGGTCTGCAGATATTGGATAAATGTGAAATAAAGCAACTTTTTCTTGGTTCAGGTTACTGTAGGAAATAGTTTTCCATGGGATTCCCTCTATATATAATCTGGTCAATTTGAGCCACTGCAAACTGAGGAACCATTCTCAATTAATTGTGTCACTATAATGCCCCATGATCCTGAAATACTTCCTTGAAGTATGTTTGACCTAATCTCATGGACAAAATGTGAGAAATGACGTGTATATCATATAATTGCTTCATAGACACATACCAAAATACACTGCCAGGCAGGGGCATAACTAGAAACCACAGGGCCCTAATGTGAAAATTCCCACCGGGCTCCCCAACTTCAACAGTTTGTCTGTGCCATCATTGCCCCTTGCCCCCCCCTTCCAACAAACAACATATGTAAACACATCCATGCTTACACATATATATTTTATATACACACACACAAACACATATACATACCACACTGATCCAGGTCGGAAGGGCCGTTTCTAAACTATTTTGAACCGGTGCCAGAAGGGAGGGTCACACTGTTCCCCCTAGAGGCACGGGCCCGGTTGCAGCGGTGACGGCTACGCCAGTGATGTCAGGAGTCTTTAATTAAAGAGAAATAGAATAATATTTGGTTTATGTCTGATTCTGTTTATTTGATATATACCTTCAGTGCTGAGATCACAAGTGAATTTCAATTGATCTGAGTTTGTGTGTTGATCTATACCTGCTATCGGCAGCAGGGACTAATATTTATATATATATATATATATATATGGGCAGCAGGGGCTAGTAAATGGGTTTTAGAGATTTGGACAGGGGCGCAATTTCATAGGCACTATTTTCAGTAGATAAGCCTCTGTAGTGTGGCCATAGTGTAGAATGCTATATTCTCACAAGAACGGAGATCAATGAAAAGCTCTTTTTCTCAAACGAGACCAACTTTTGTATAAAAGACTTACTACAATCTACGTACACTATAGGGGATAAAATAATATTGGGACACCTGACCATTACACCAACAGGGACTTTTATGACATCATATTCTAAATAGACAGACTATGTATCAGGTCCCCCCTTTGTAGCTATAACAGCTTCCACTCTTCTAGAAAGGCTTTCCATAAGATTTTGAAGATTGTTTCTGTGGGAATTTTTGCCCATTCATCCAGTGAAGCATTTGTGAGGTCAGGCACTGATGTTGTATGAGAAGGCCTGGCTCGCAATCTCTGTTCCAGTTCATCCTAAGGGTGTTCGATGGGGTTGAGGTCAGGGGTCTGTGCGGGTCAGTAAAATTCTTCCACACCAAACTCATCCAACCATCGTTATGGACCGTGATTTGTGCACTGGAGCACAGTCATGATGGAATAGACAAGGGCCTTCCCCAAACTGTTCCCACAACGCTGGAAGCATAGCATTGCCCAAAATGCTTAAGTATTAAGATTTACCTTCACTGAAAGTAAGGCACCCAGACCCCTGAAATGGGCCTGTGATGGTTTGTATAAGCGGTTCCCTGAAGAAAGGGTTAACTGCTTACAAGAGTCTTAGCCCAGTACTCCAATCTAGTTGTTTTTTTCCTTCTATTTGTGGATCTCATAGAGGCTGTTACAACACTAAACAGCCAGGGTTTATGTTGTTTGGAAGCCTTTTATTTTGCCCTTAAGTGGAGATGAGGTTTTGTTATATGTTTGACCTGTATATGTTTTGTATGTAAATGTAACAGCGCTGCATACTTTGTATGCTAAGAAGCGTTGGGAACTCCATACAATTGAAAATAAAAGTCTGCAGAAAATATATATTTGGCCGGTGTTCCATCCAACAAGGTCCACTCCGTTACACATTATCCCTCCTCCACCAAACTTTACATTTGGCACAATGCAGTCAGGCAGGTAACGTTCTCTTGGCATCCCCTAAACCCATCAGACTGCCAAACAGAAAAGCATGATTCGTCGTTCCACAGACCACATTTCAACTGCTCTAGAGTCCAGCGGTGGCATGCTTTACACCATTCAACAATTGGCATTGTACTTAGTGATGTGAGGTTTGCCTGCAGCTGCTCGGCCATGGAAACCCATTCCATGAAGCTTCCGTTGCATAGTCTTTGTGTTGATATTGAGACCAGTGGAAGTTTGGAACACTTCACCTATGAAATCAGCAGTAGGAGTGGAACTCTTAAGCAAACGTTATTGCAAAGGTGCCATCCCATCACAGTATCACCTTGCATTCACTGAGCTCATGAGAACAACCCATTTTTTTCACAAGTGTTTGTAAATGCAGATTGCATGGCTAATTCAATCATTAAGGTGTGTCCCAATATTTTGTCCATATAGCGTGTTTATTATATATATATATATATATATATATATACACACACAGTTGTGCTCAAAGGTTTGCATACCCTGGCAGTTGTTGGGCTCCTTTTGAAATCATGATAACAGATATCACCCAAATAGCCCTGATGAAGTCTACATACCCCTAAATGTAACAGGTTAAAATGGCAATTAAAGATTAATTTTCCACACCTGTGGCTTTTTAAATTGTAATTAGCGTCTGTGTATAAATAGAGTTTTTAGCTCTCACATGGATGAACCGAGCCATAGGGAACAGAAAGGAACTCTAAAGACCTGTGTAACTTTATAAAGATTGAAAATGATATAAAAAGATATCCAAAGCCTTTAAAATGCCAATCAGTACTGTTCGCTTCTCGGCCTTTTGACTAAGATCAAGTGTAGTTTCCCTTTGGAGAAGGGGGGGGGGGAATACGCTGATCCTCTGGCCTTAGGGTCGGGAAAGCATGGAGCCCGAGGTGCCTAAATTGCCCTGACAGTATGTCGGAGCCGCTGCACACGGTGAATGCACATTTTTGCACAGGCGGATCCTGCACTTCCTCCATAGCACCATCAGGGCATGGAGTGAAATTTATTTTTGAACTTGGCTAGGTCAGTTATGGCTGCCCTTATTTATTTTTATTATTTATATATCACAATGTGTGAAAGCACGTGTGCCAATTAATTTTCTTGGTTTTTCACGGTCACCAAACCCTTATGCGAGGCCACGTTTCACCTTTTGCTTTTCGATTTGGCACTTTTGTTTTGGACACTGCCTTCTGGCGGTGAAGCCTAAAGGGGGTTACTTCCTTCGGGAGTGCCCCACAGCAATGGGGTCTCACCCTTCGGGGAGAGTCCCGAGATCCGACCCTCCCATGGGGGACCCAGTTTCGTAGTGGGCTTCTGCTGCCTCTTCGGAGCACAGATGCGGCACCAAAGAAGCACGCACCTCGGGCTTCAAAAAAAAAATAAAAAAAAAATCAGTACTGTTCAATCACTTAAGAAATGGGAAATTCAGGGATCTCTTGGTACCAAGCCAAGGTCAGGTAGACCAAGAAAGATTTCAGCCACAGCTACCAGAAGAATTGTTTGGGATACAACGAAAAACCCACAGGTAACCTCAGGCTGCTCGGGGAAAAAAAGACTGTGTGGTTGTTTCAAGGACCACAATACCATGATACAATTAAATGAGCTGCATGGTTGAGTTGCCACAAAAAAGCCTGGTTACAATATTCCGGACAACACTCATCAGCTTCTGGAACAATGTAATTCGGAGTCACAAGGCCAAAATAGAGCTTTATGGTCACAACCAAGAGCTTTGGAGAGAAGTCAACAAGGCCTATAGCGAAAAGAATACCATCCCCACTGTAAAGCATGGTGGTGGCTCACTGATGTTTTGGGATTTTGTGAGCTCTAAAGGCAAAGGGAATCTTGTGAAAATTTATGGCAAGATGAGTGCAGCATGTTATCAGAAAATACTGGCAGACAATTTGCATTCTTGGGGCATTTGCAAAGCTGCACAAGACCTACGCTGTAACAATGGCACTCCATAAAGAGGAGCCTTAGGGAGAAAGGTACTTGTCAGAAGTTCTACTAGCACAAATGGCTATTAAAGCAGCTGTCTTATCCTTAAACATTTTTATTTTTTTTAAATATGATATCGGTAATAAAAATTGTGGAAATGCTTCAAAGTGGTAGAAATAGAAATCTCAGTGTTAAGTGCCCCTCTATCTGTACTGAGTGGGAGATAGAATGTGGAGCTACTCTCTCATTGTAGAATAAAAAAAAACAAACAAAAAAAAAATACATGCAGATTGTCCCAAAAACATTGATGTGGTGGTCTTTCAACATTTCCCCATCTGCTCCTCTTATGTCATATTCTAACTACTGAGGACTGTTGTGAAATCCATATTATTTTTTTTTAACCACAAAGCTCTGCAAGTGTGCTTTGAGTTCCAGACTCGTGACACTGGTGGTACAGACCCATGGCATCTGCTGGTAACTGTAGGCCATCAAACCTACCTTGCTACCGTTGAGCTGACTTCAGAAATATGTATCTACTTCGATAAACTCACTCCGTGAAGAAAAAAAAAATTCTATCCACCAAGACATTTTCATAAAAATTATAATTTATGAAACACACGATTAACATGAATAAAACAAACTTTTAATGTACAGCAGAAATTGGACAGCCTTTTTATATTAACAAAAGAATTTCTATCATACAATTTATTTACATTTGCATACTGAGGAGGTAAAGTGTCTAAGTGGTTCTTTTACAGTCCTTTCCAATACAATGAAAACCTGGATGATCAGAAGTACCACATTCTCTCTTCTAGAGCCAGAGTTTGCATCTTCGCCACAGAGGTGAAGAGGAGATGGACTGGAAACGCAATATAGTCAAGGTATTCCCCGGCTCTGGAAAGATTAAACTTTCTCTAAAATCAACATTTTATGCGCAAAATGTTTGCAACCCATCCTTGGAAAATGAACATGCAGCAATAGACATAACCTTTAAAACAATTATCGCAAACAACTTTGTTGCTTTGGTGTATATGGGAAATAAATAGCTATAAGTACCTTAAGACACAGCTCAGTTTCAGTATCACGATTAGTAAGGTTTTGGATCAACTTTTTTAACCCCTTAATGACGAAGCCCGTACATGTACGGGCTCAAAATGCATTGTTTTCAATGGGTTTAGGGACCCCCCCCCCATTGTCCTTAAGGGGTTAAATAGTACTCTTAGCTGTAATTCTGTATTGATGTACACAGTTACACACAATAATTAATAATTAGCAAGTACATTCATTGAGCTGCATTACAATTATTAGAAACAGTCAGACTTTTGGTGATTCGTCCAATATATGCATATTATATCTAATACACATAAATGCATAGATGTAAAATAAATAGTGAATACTAAAATGCGACAATGCTTACGGACACTTATTGCGAGTATTATACATTCCAGCATGTTCATTGGATGTGAATGCCAACATCAGACATAAAATGATGGTTCTACTTAACTGCTAGGCAATGAAGGAGGATCTTAATACATTAGAACCCTTCAAAGTAGCAGCTTTAAGCAGACCATACAGATAGTGAGAAATTTTGCTGTCCCTGTTGATTATGTACCTATTCTCTTGATTTACTGTAAAACATTTTTCGGACATCCTGAGAAATGATTAGAATTCATGCTACAATTCAACTTAAAAAACAAAAACGTGATTCTACCATCACTACATCATATGTGCTTATGGCCTAAAACTACCAATTCAGCCGAAAGCTAGAAAAGACACCTTTCTGTACACAATAAAAAAGGGCCATTAATCCACCAAGTAACTGTTCAGCAAAACAAAAATGTAGTATCAGAAAAGAAAACACCAAATTTCCACCAAAAAAAAATAGAAAGAAAAAAAATCCCCAGCAGTTTTTTTTGAGATTAGAATTTACATATCACAAAATAAACAGAAGAGATTACACTTCATAAATTAACGTAGTGGTTATACAAATTAATGCATTTTATGACCAAAAATAAAGCTTGTGGTTATGTGTACGCACTGTTTTTAAATTACGAGGCCTGCATGGCGACACGATGCACACGTCCATTGGATGTTACAGGAAAACACAGGAAGATAGGTGCTTTTAAAAATCCGCACACAAAAACTTGAGTATAGCCGTACAGGTAAACCCAGGCAAGCACCTTGTTAGGCACTGAAGGAAGGGTAACACATACTGGAAGATTCATTTCCACGAATCTGGAGGACTGAAATTCCTGTGGCCTGTAACTCCAATCTGGCCCTATAATTGTTGCCACTATCTGAACCATCTAAACATACGGTTCTGGAAAGAAAAACGGCAAATAATTACCCAAAGGCTTACGACAAAATACATGTTAAGAAAGAGGTGATCTTGCTGACGTCAACAGTTGGCACAATGTTGGCATCAAAAATAAGGCAAAAGTAAGTGGTCTTGTAGATACAGGTAGAGGGTCTCAACTCCCAGAACTATAACCAATACTCTGTTCTGTGAGAAGTGAAGTAGACCTTTTGTCCTAAAACAGAAGGTCGAACTACACAGCCTACAAACGCCACAGCAGACTTCTTCTCGTGGTATTATGTGCACATAATGTAAGAAGACATACTGTTAAGGCATTGCATGCCTCCTGTGGGATTTTTTCACAGGGTAAAACCCGTCTACATGCGACAACTCATAAAACTTGTAAAGGATATATCAGCAAAAATTAATTCTTTTGCAGGCTTTTTGCTTCTCCCTAATAGTCATGTGCTCGTGTTAATACGCAAAATCAAAAAATTTATCCGGCATAAATTGTCTTAACTTTTTCTTAATAGGCTTAGAGCAAGCATTATGATGAGGGTAATCAAAATGATTCAACAGCAGATCGTAGTATGCAATATCAATCCAAAAGGACACAGTTCGACATAGAAAGAGGACATGTTGCATACATGGGTAATATTAGTTAAAAAAAAAATCCCACACTGGACAACAAATGCTGTTAATACATATACCACAGATCGACCTACGCCACCCTCCACCCCCCAAAAGACAATTCCACTACACACACCCCATTAATGCACAAATCAGTTTCATTTAGTATGGTAATGAGCTATTTGAGGTTAAGAAGCACCCCAGACAAGCTCATTGGGAGATTATTAACAGTTCTGCACAGAAAGCAGAAAAAAAAGAATTATATATATTTATAGAACTTTGGACACGTCACAAAAACCCCTGAAGGATACACACAGAAAATGGTGTACACCTGAAGAAAAAGACAATGAAGATATGACATTATAAAAATGTGACATGTAACTTGAGTACAGATCCGTTCCAGCTTCTAGAAGAAAATTCCAGATACAAATAGTTCCAGTGTAAATATAGCTTGGCGCATTTGGTTTTTTAGTGATTTCTATACAAACAATAGGCTGAGAGGTAATATTTATACTTTTGTATGCGTGTATATATTCTTAGAGAGAGATTTGTAGTGTTTTTTGTTTTTCTTTTTTACAAAGAATTAAAATACTTAATAAAAAACAGTTAAAATCCCTAGAGTTTCCCCAAATAATAAAAAATTAAAAAAAGAACACACTCCAGTTAAAAGTTATGGCTTCAGAGTTATTGTACTGTAAATGAACCAAAAAAAAAAATAAAGAAAATCCCCAGTTCAACAAAGATTCTATATTAAAATGTGATGTGTCATTCAAACCCTGCTTTTCTTTCCTGCCTTTGCTGGGTCCTGGAATGGGGGCCCATAATAGGCTCTCCGTGTGAGTTACACAATCCATAACAAGATAAATGCTTCGTTTCTTTAAAAAGGACGATGGCATCTTCCAGGAGGCAGGCTGGAAGGAAGCGGATCTTCCCCATACCAGTCTGTTTAATGAGCACAAACATCTAAAATCCCTGCTGTTGGCAAATGCTTGACACCTGAGATTCATTTACAAATGATGATGGATTTTTGCAGGTTGTCCTCCTCACTTCTCATCCTCTTGGACAGCACAAGCTGAGGGTCCGTATTGAAAGTTTTCTATTGCCAATAGATCTCACCAGCTCGAATCTCCTCTTCCTGGAAAGCGGGTGGTAAGTGTTATGTTCAAATAAGCTCAAAAAAGGTGTGTCCTGCAAAAAACTAGGTGACAAGTGGCCCTGTATGCAAACGTTAAATGAAGTGTCACTGGGGTGACCTACACACCAACACCTCAAAAAAGTGGAGCTTTTATATTAGCGCATGCAGACAAGCTCACATGTACACGTGTGCACCTACAAAACACAGGTCAAAAATAGCTACACACACACCCCTGCACATGCATGGACGCGGGTCTACGAGGAGCGTGTTGCTTTTTCTTCCTTTCGAGCTCCAGTGTCGCTTTTGTACAAAACCTGAAGAGCAATTTCGTGACGCTTTGAAAGGAGAGTGTCCTTGTCTATGAGTAGGGTAAGTCCACGAGAAACCTCAGCTTGCTCACTAAAACCTGAACCAGTTAAGTAAATGAGCATGGTCTGGCGCACTGGGCAATTACCCTGAACTATTATTTAGAACAAACAAGTTAGATGAAGTGGATTTTACCCTACGCTCACGAAAGGGGTGCCACTGTGAGATTTTCGTTAGTAGAACGAAAGTCAGGCAATGCGGCAATCACCTGAATTTAATATCGTCATGCTCTTAGGAAGAAAAAAAAAATAGAAAAAGAAACAATAAAAGGTTTTTGTTTCACACCCAAACCTAGAATTAATTTTAAGTGTGCTGTTCTCTTCCATTTTGGCCAAAAAAGGCCCCATTGTTCAACTGGCAGTTGTCTGGGAAGAAACTTTGAGGTAGGCCTCATACTTATGTACTACATCATGGCAGCTTGTATGATTTTTTTTTCTTGTTTCCACATTTTGTCAGGGGCGCTGTTGGAGGTTTCAGATCTTCACGTCTTCCTGTATGCTAAGTTGCGACAGTGTTTTTTTGATGCGCAACGCCGTCAACCGGGCTGCCCCGTTAGCGTACCAGCACTCCCTCATCATCTTTCCCATTACTCGAAGTGCCTGTGCAAGAAACAAAACAGTCTGTAACCTGGATTTTTAGCATCAACACTGTGGAGCTTATCTACAAAAAAAAGTAATTTTGCGGCAGTTTTAGACATTGCTTTACTGCCACGGCTGGCTGGACCAGTTCACCAATTGCTTCAATGATAGCCCCACTTTTGAAGTCATGAACTAGAATCTCTGAATAAAAACGTTTACTACTAAAATGTATTTCAGATGGAGCCAACAATCCATTCAAATTAACTAGTGAAGTTAGAAGAGTATTTTATATCTCACCTCATAACTTTGCCACCAATTGGGTATGTTAGGCCGCAACTTCTGGTCACATACTACTTTTCTCATCTCCTCAATAGATGGATCTGAAGGTACAAGGTCATAATAGGGAAGCTGATACTCTTCATGGAAACCTAAAAACAGAAATACAATATATATTGGAAACTACATATCTGAAGAAAAGAGAAAAAAAAATTCCTTCTGATTTTCTACATTTTTGTATATTTTTAGAAAAGTCATTGTTCTCTTAAACACACAAGGTTATGCCACCTATAGTAGCAATAACTGCAAATACTTCTTGTAGGTTATTGTGAAAGGAAGTAATTTTGGTCTTCTCCTTCATGCAGAACGTAGAGACAATTATGTTTTTTCAAGGCTTGCTTCTGGTCCCGCTACAACATTTCTGTGTGTTTTAAGTCTCAACTTCAACCGTGCTGATGCAGACTTGTTTGTGTGTTTCAGATTGTCTTACTGCACAACTCGGTGTACCTTAGCTGACAGACAGATGGCCCGACATTCTCGTCATCGTCCTTTCAACATTGACAAACTTTATGGGCCTGATATCGCAAAGTATCCAAATCATGACACTGCAACCGGCAATGCCTAACCACTGGTGGGAAGTTCTTAATGCAGAATGCAGTGTGGCAGGTATGTTGCCCAACAAGCTCCACTTTTGAGTAGATTATTTTTCCAAAGCTCATGGAGGGCAACCCAGTGCTATTTTTCTGCCTTGCTTCTCTAAAAGACGTAACATGGATGAGTAATCCTTACTTCCTTCAAAAAGGACAATAGTATTTTTCATAGGGACTACTGGGACCCAACCTTTGTGCACAAAGGTACAAACATCACTATGAGTTTACCGTGGGTTTAAGTTAGAAATATAGTACCTTATACATTATATTTAGGACCCATGTGGAAAGGGATGAATGGATGCACAAGGTAATAGACCGTAAGCTCACAAGAGCAGGGTTCTCTAATATGAACATACATAAGACATACTGCTACAGAAGGAGCATTTATTATAGTTAAGTGTAATAGTGCTTTGAAATCTGCTTTACAAATAAAATGTAATATAATGCAATGTAAATAGGGCTTTCCTTGCAAGCTTGCAATCGACAAATAGTCGGAACTGACCATGTACAGTCCAAAAAAAATAAATAAACTCACCTCCAGTACTGCATCTACGAGCTACTTCCCAGTAAACCAAACCAAGAGCATAAATATCGGCACATTTGAAAGAGTCAAAATGTTTCATATTTATGGTCTCATCCAACACTTCTGGGGCCATATATCTGTATAGTGGAAACAAAACACCAGTTTACATTTACAATACCTACAGGGGGAAATGTTAAATGAAACACATAGTGTCATATTTCTGAAGAGCTGTTCTGAGTGTTGAATGTAGTGCAATCACCATACACACCAATGCAACAGATTCTTAATCGACCATCTCCAATTGTATTCCTTATGTTTAAGGCTGGTTGTTTAAGGTTTTTTTTTGCTCTCTATGGTACTTGAGATCGATTACCTTGCTCTTTGTGCTCCAAGAGCTTGTCATTATACGTATCAGTATTGTAACTGAACTATATATGGTCATTAAGCTAAACAAAGTATTGTAAACACAATGTATTGTAGCATAGCTAATAACCACTCAACATATTTACCATTAGGGCCCTTTAAATGTTTAAATGATGTGTAATACACTCTTGAAGAAACATATCTGTATTTTATTCATTGAAGTACCACTTCCTTAACAGAATAATCGGATGGAAGCACCTACATCTTCTGGCAAACCAACACATATTGCCCAAATTAAACTAGGGTAGGCTAAAGGGGTTTAATATAATAAATACACACATACAAAAGGTTAATAGTCTACTAACCGTTTTGTCCCAACCCTCTGATTTGGAGCAATGTCAATGGTGTCGGTGAGTGAATTGTGCCGAACAGCAAGGCCCAAGTCAGCAATTGCACACATGCCATTTTTCTTCACCAGAATATTTTTGGATTTGAGATCACGGTGAGCAATGCCAGGCTTCCCTGAAGGAAAGAAAAAAGTTCTTCATTTTGGTGATCACGCATAACTGTAAATATTTGATTATAAGATGATTAAAAGTTGACCATAAACTAAAGCTGATTTATTATTTTATTTTTTTTAATTGAGAAACAATATTTGCTGCCTTACCCTGAGTTCCAACAATCTCCATGTGGAGGTGAGCGAGCCCACTAGCAGCTGACAGAGAAAGCTTAATCATTCCCTCAATGGTAACGGTGTATCGATTTAGATAGTCAAACAGCGACCCATGTTCATGATAGTCTGAAACGAGCCAAAGTTGTGTCCACGTTCCATTGTCTGAAAGAAAAGAAAAAAAACATTTAAGACGTTTCCTATATTTTTTTTTTTAAGACTACATGGAACTATTCAAGGCTTTATTTTAAAGGAGTGCATACCGATACATATACATCTTCTTTTGCTTCATTATATTGGGTAACTGCTTAGGCTAAGCATTCTAAATATCAATAGAATTTTAGAGGGGCTACCTTTGTTATCTGCAGCGATAAATCCAAGGATATTCTCATGCCGCAGCATGACGGTTTGGTAGATTTCTGCTTCTCTGAACCACGATCGCTCTTCCCTGGAGGAAAAGATCTTGACTGCTACATCGCCTCCACGCCATTTACCCCGCCATACTTCTCCAAAACGCCCCTTCCCAATGATTTCCTGCAGTACAATTGTTCTTGCCACTGTTCGCTGTACAAAAAGTGGTAGCCCTGTATAAAAAAAAAATGCTTTTATTAAACTTGGGAAAAATGCCCGATATGTAGAACATAGTTTATATATGCAATTTCAAATGCCAAATTTATATAAATCACCCCCTCAACAACAATATATTCAACCACATCTACTGATCAGCTGTATCATACAACTACAACCCTTCACACCGAACAAGAACATTAATGTGCCACTCCTTTTGCCGGGTTTGGGCCTTTCATTTTGAGATTGTGTGTGTGTGTAATATATATATATATATATATATATATATATATATATATATATATATATATAACACAAACACAAACAAATGGCAACAGCCAGAAACGATGTTATCCAGTAAAACAACTGGTTGCTGCTCTAGTTAAGAAGTTCTCTGTAACTCAACAACAAAAGCTGTTGCCACTAATCATCTTTCACCAAGGAAGAGAAATCACAAACGTGGAAGATTATACAACCCCCCACAGTAAATATATACAGAAGTCCCCAATGTGCTATGGAATACAGAGCGACAGATTAAATGGTTACCTGAGCCTGAACCTGATGTGGACAGATCGTACACCAGGTCTGGTAGAGTTTTGTCTTTTGCCAGATACATTTCACATGATGGATCCTCAAGGTCAAGCCTCTGGCGGTTGTGATAAACCCGGTGATGACAGTGAAACAAGACCACCACAATAAGGATAACACAAAGGAGAAACACAGGAACTGCAATCACAGCCACAAGCTCCACAGGACCCCAGCCAGAAGAAGGGTCCTTATTGTATCCTATTAACATAAACAGAACACATTCATTGCGAGCAATACACAGAACTTACAATAAACGACAAAACTGGCATTTTTCCTTTCCAGGAGATTCATCGCCCCCTAGGGGCAACTTTCATACACCTCACTAAGATTTTAGATTTAATACAGAACATATTTAAGAGAACGTTAATTCCAAATATTCCATTGTACACACTTCAATTTGTATTAAAAAGGTAGAAGGGGTGTTTATATGTAAATCTTTCACAGATCAATAGCGTTATTAATTTACATCCCTTAGCCATTAGTACACATGAAAGTCACTTAATAGATCCAGTTCACCTATTCAGACCCCAGACAAACCCACAGACAAACATACCCAGACACCCACACCACGTGAAGCCTCAGCCAGTGTGAGCTGCCAAACTACTACTGCAAGGTCACGCAGGGAGATGTTATGTGACCCTGCTGAACCCTGCCCCCCCTAAAATTTGAGGCATAAAGAGCTAGGTCCCTATTTACTCATGAATCCCATCTATATCCCCAACACATAGCACGGTACTGCCTATCCCATTTGTGTTTTAATTCCCTCACTGTATTAACCTCTACCCCTATCGCTCAGGGGCTGTCCCACTTATATAGCACCCCCTAATAATACAAGTTATTCTATATTTAGCACAGATGTATATTATAATTTTGATCAGTATTTAGTGCTTACTTACCACTTGGCACCACAACATCAATGTTGTTGCAAAAATCTGTGTGGCAGCAGTGGGTGTTTCGGATATCTTCTGAACTTAGACAATAAAAAGGTTTTCCGGCAGGGACGAGGTCTGCTAAAGAAATGCATCCTCGCATGTGATGCTTCTCTCCATTAATGTTGGTGGTGGAGACCATGCAGGCCCCGTCTGTCTCACACGTGTAGTTTGTTTTGATGCAGTTGGAACACAGGCATCTAATTGCTGCAGAAAACAAGACACAATGCATTGTTAGCAAACAAAATTATAATTGATTAACATTACAAACAGTTAACCCTTAAACTACTAAGCTTTTTCAGCAATCCCACTGCTGTGAACCAAACCTTTTAGGTACTAGGTCAAGAACATTGTAACGTCACATCTAACAATCGTCTGGCAGCCATGAGTTAAACAGCAAAATTCAGCAAACATGAAAACATCTAGAATGATGCTTTACGGAAAAGAGAAAATATTTTTTTTTTGTCTTTATTCAAAGTCAGAATGTGCGTGTGAGTTGAGGGGTGGTGGGGTTAGGGATAGACGGTGCTGTAACCAGAGTTAACTTACAGACCAAAATGTTCTCCTTGTTGGCTTCATTGCCAAATGAAGCATTCCTGTTTATCTTTGACGTCAGTTTTGGTACACAGAATAACTAAAGGATCATGGGTTTAGGAATAAAAGGCATAACAGTAAAAACGTATGAGATTAGGCCAAGAAACAATTATTCAAAATTCTTTTACTTTCTGATCATGGCTATTTCACAATTGTAGGAAAAGTGCCAATATTTCCCCCGAGATACTATGTTACTCAGCAATTTATAGGCTGATACATCCCCTGCAGATACACAGGAGCAAAGCAGCCAGTGATACTAAAATCTAATGTTATTTTTATTAATTTCCTAAAACAGAACAAAAAAAAAAAAAAAAATTCACAGAAAGCGGGTACATGACTTTTAGGAAAAAGTTTTATACAGTCTTGTTCTGCCCTTAGAGAAATAAGAAAAGTGGTAATCAAGTGCTTATACTGTCGACATACAGAACGATTTTAACATGAAGAGCAGCAGTGAGCCCTGGACTCAGCTTCCACCATTCTTACATAAGTTTGTGACGAAAAGCCTAAACAAAAACTACCCAAAGCAGTGTATAAATCCTAGACACACATTACCATGACCAACCACACACGAGTAATGGAAAAGACCACTGAGGGTCTAAAAAGCTTGTGTAGCTTTACATCTTTGCTATAGTGGCCCAATAAAAAGGTTATCGTAAACTTCAACTACGGATTCCCAGATGAAGCCGAAATCGCGCCTGAGATTTAGAATTTTCAAAACAAGCGTTTTAGGAAAAGAAAGGCACAAACAACTCCACTTGTCTGTTTAATGTTAAATAATTGGTAACATCTGGCGATACATATTTGGCAAGGGACACTAGAAAACCCTAAAGCACCTGTGAAAGGGTTAAATAATAATTTGACACTGGTTTTGTGAGCCGCCTGCTGCTGCAATACTTCCTGCATAACCCTACAAATATATTTGCTTTGGTTAATCACACGGGCAATCTCTCGATCATTATGAAGGACCATTGCAAAAGAGTGAGTCACTTCACGGTTTGATGGGAAAAGTTCTATGCAACAGTTTTCCCATCAAATGAATTAAACTACACTTTAGCTGTCTGGGGGGAAACGTGTGCCTGTCTGTTAATTGTGTGGGAGGAAAGTTACAACATATTGTCTAACGTACACTAAACATCTAAACTTGGCAAGTCTTCCAAATACCAAAATGGAGCATTCCTACTTGGTGAGTCATGCACCAAAATTGTCGTTATTCAATAATATTAATAGCTTTTATAGCCAGGCTAAAACCAGTGAAGATTTACTGATCTGGATCCTCTGCCTTTGATGTTAAACAAATTAGGAGCTGCATGGATATAATGGGCTATAAATGAAATACACTTTTGCCAGCATGGACACAAGGCATACATAGGGAAAGCATGTCTCCCTGGAGGGATGGCTTATAAGCACCATAGACCAGCCACACTTGGTGGCTTGTTCATCAATAGCCAAGCTGTCCTGAGAAGATAAGGGAATCAAGTCCAATACAAGCATTACTGGAGCTTTTCAAAAAGACACTCAAAAGGGAGGTAGGGTGGGGGCTTGGGTCCGACGAGTTTCCCTTAGAAATTAAGTGAATCATTGTTATCGGGTAGTTCGTGACAAGGCACCACCAAGCTGTCCCCCTAATGAACATACCCACGAATGCTACCCTATGAAATGGGAATCAGCCCATGGGATCAGTGATTGTAACTTGGGCCAAAATCATCAGTTGAATTCTGCAGATCCTCCAACACCTTAATTTCATTTATATTCAGAGAAAAGACTTTTGGAAGCTGGTTAACGTGTTAGGCTCCCCTGACTTGTCAGGACACATTTTCTGTAAACTGTTGGTGGATGTTTCTGCTTGCCTTCTATTTACTGCGATCATCGCATGCATAGCTTTATCCTCTTAGACATATCACTTGCAGCAGAGCAGCTTGGTCTTGACATTTGGCTGTGCAGGAAGTGTCAGAGCCATTTCTTGTGTAATTACACAAGGAAGAAAGAGACAGGTTCCAATGTCTTTCACTGTCCTTAACGAAATCGAAAATGACACGGGCCACAGAATGAACTTTACATCAAAGTAGAAGAGTAAATGAACAGAATTTTTTAGTAGTAAGTTGACTTGGGAATACATTCAAAAGGATTGCCTTTTTATACACTATAATGCATTCATTAACAACAGACTGTGTTGGGCCAGACTCAATACTCTAGCGTCTGTAAGCAACGGACTTTCCCCTTATTTGTAATGCACTCTTAAACAAAAAAGCCACAGTGTAGCGGAGAAAATGTCAGAGTTCATTTTTCTACGGGCTCAGCAGAAAGCACAGACTTTTTTCATTTTCTGACTAGTATCACTCCATAATTTACCAACCAGATGGTGGCCTGCCAGGGTCATTTGACAACAGCAGCCCACACCGGGCATATTCACCATAGTCACCCCTTGATTACATAAAAGGGATTTATTCGCAAGAAGTCTGCAGTAGACTTTCAATGATTTTACCATACATGGTGAAGAGCCAGTCCCGAGCTGGACCACTACAATGTATGGTTCAATTAGGAAAAGTTTGGCCACAACCCTGACCAAGACAAAAGGCATAACGAGGGCTATAGTCATACAGAAAAAAATATCACAGGGCTTCCCAAGTGGCTTCAAGAGGAAGCAAGGCTAGTCTGAACAGGTTAGGGCTAGCTGTGCATAGTGGTAGGGCTAGGCAGGGGAGTGGGAAGGGATTGCGAGCGTAGCTAAATGCCGCTCCTCTGGCCCTGAGAAAGGGCGCAGTGCTTCAGACGGAGAGTCCAGGTCCCAAGTGTGGCTATAGCAAGGAAACGTGTAACCTGCTTCTCCTAATACAACACCGGATGTCACCAATGACCAGAAATACAGTCATATAGAGCCAAAGTTAAGTACATACATAGAGAGGTCCTCAACAAATCTTGCAGGGGGGGGGTGAAAGTGGGGGAGCATTTTGCTACATCTAGTAATCTGTATAGAGCAAACATTTAAAACTATGTTATCGATTTTTATAGAAAAAACAAAACAAAAATTATGAATTCTGTCAGATAGAGAGATTCAATAATTCTAGGAAGATCCTTTGAATCATGTGTAATCCTTAATATAAATGCCCATCACCCCTTCCTTAGTAGTTAAAGGCTCCAGCGTTGCACACATAAATGCAGTGCACACACCCTGCCATCAAATGTATTCTTTACCGGTACGCTTTAATGTGACACTTTTATTACGACTGATGCTGTTCTAAGCAATAATTCAGTTTATATGCACAAAGACTGCCTAACCATTTAAGTGCTAAATAAGTATAAGCAATCTATGGGTCAAGATTACTTGAAACACATAAAAGGGTGGGCTAGGCTGTTTTCAAATATTGGCAGCTTCAGTAAAGACACTATTGGCCTTTCACCTGTACTTCGCAAAACCCAAACAATTCTACTGTATAAGAGCACGGATCGTGTAGTTACTGAACAGGAGCCCAGGTCTCATTCATTTACTGCACCGTTACAAATACTAATCCATTCACTGGTTCAATAGCCACATACCTGTTCATTCACATAATGTGCAAACGGTAAATGTCTAAGATCTTACCCTTGGCAGCATATTACATCATCCATTTTACGATCGCGCATTGTGCCTATTATTCGCCGTTACGTTAGATGAGTACGGGTCTACGGGACACCGTACACTTCCTCAAATGCAAAGGTCCTGATGCTGATCTCGATTATTGTATGTGGGCATGCCCTCTCATGCAAGCCTTTTGGGGAGAGGTGAACAGGTTTGGTTTAGGCTTGAGTTGTTCTTTGACTACGCTCTCCCCACAATTAGCGGTCCTAGCTGTTACACAGGCCCTCTCCCAACGCATAGCAAGCTCACCACACTATTGTACCAGCGGGTACAAAAACCATCCTTCGCCAATGGATCCATTCAGCCCCTCCATCTCTAGTTATCTCTATATTATCTTTTTTCGTATTGATTGGTTAGAAACCTTGCTTGACAAAAAAGAAAACTCAGGCATTTTGTGGTATGAAAAACTTTATTGCAACATTAAGACATTGTTCTACTGTCTTCTTTCTTTGAACGCTTCTCCCCGGAATCAGCTCCACTATCCAGGTACTTCTGCAAAAGGACAAAGCCAACACGGACCCCCCCCCCCTCTCAGTAATGGAAGAATGGGGGAGAGGCCGTCTCCTTAGATTATATAGATAAATACACACAGATAGATATATCTATGCATATCTACAAGGTTCCCCTCTATTGACCTCACTCCAGAATTAGACGCTTGCACAATACGTTTCTGCATTCCTCTGTCAGGTACGTGCCATGATACGGCATACAGGTTTTTGCAATAGCCGTGTGTTACCTTAGCCGATACGAGTCATCCAACACTGAGTATTTTCAATAGGAGTAAAATCTTTCATTTGCTTTATAAGTCACAGGGATTCAGAAACAAATCCATGAAATTAGATCATTTTGTTGTGTAAAGCAGCATTAAACTGAGCGGCAAATCTTGATTTTTTGGACTAGCTTCTGCAGTAAATAGTAAGCACAATACAGCAGCATCAGTTAAGACTTTAAAAAGAAAAGAAAAATGTATGGAAAAAAAATCTGCAAACCTTGCTTTTAATTATGTAAAATGCTGCTCACTGATTTCTTAAGATAATGGAAAAAGGAGTATAATACCACTTAAAAAAAAAAAAAAAAAGGTATTTGCCAACTAATCAAGTCTCTATGCAAATTGAAGCAAGTGGGTGTCATCTGGACCTGCCTAGCATGCCAGTGTGCCATTTTACAGGTTGTGTCTTGGCACTGTGCAACCCTGCCACTAGAAGATGCGCCCACGTGTCCTATACAAAACACGCGTGGCAGCATTGCCGCCTACCACAAGCTGGGCTACAGATGCGGCAAATGAGGGTCATTTACAAAGGAAAAATACCACCACCTTGTTAACCAAAGAGAAGGCATGAGTTAACCAGATGTTGGGGGGGGCATCAGTGATACAAAGAGGGGGCTGCACTGTTAGCTAGGCTGTCATGGGTAAGTAAAGTAAATGTCTCCTAAAAAGATGATAGCACTGCAAAATGCATTGCAGAAATGAATGTCTCAACTTAATGTTAAGCGGATAAACATGCAGATCACATGATATTAACAAGTGTAAAAGTGGAGTAAAATACAAACTAAAGAAAACTATTTTGCAATGCTAAACTATTCACCTTTTGACTACCTGTCCAAACACGACTTCATGTTTCACGATTGTGTTAATTTCAGGTGAAAGTGCCGCCTAGAAAAACAAGCTTCATATAAACTTGTCATAAAACTTTATTTTATAAAACTGTACTTTATTAGATTTACTACTTCAGATGTAAGGCCCTATGCAGTGCATGATGCAGATTGGAGGTACCTCTGATCTTGGTCCTACCCCCCCCCCCATTTCTACATATTTATTCCCTTTATTCCCTCTAATTAAAGAAAAGAGGAAATAGGGGCCATGTCCAATCTGCTACAACATTGTGCTCTTCACGGGCCCTTGCATCTGTAGAGCCTTCTAGATCATGGTGTTTAAGAGCCTCTACATCTTTCTGTATAAAAAAGGTTGCAACATCTGAAGACAAGAATGATGCTGAAATCGGGCAAAATTCATTAATCGGAGAAAGATTTCTTCAAAGTTTCCGCGCTCACTGGACGGTGCATTATACAGGGCAAGCGCAGACCTTCTTGATGGAGAAACAAGCCAGTGTTGGCTCTTCAATTTTAAATTAATGGCATTTATATAGCAGCTTCATATTTACAGTGATCCAAAAATTATATGGAAGCTTCCGATATTGTGCATCACAAAGTTAATTAAAACAGTATATGTTTACCAGTCAGTGTAACTATTTAGAGGGACCATTTTATCTCATGGAATCTGGTCGTTAGAATGATAAAGCCAGCGTTACCGTATCAATTTCCTGTCTTGACATCCCTTCGCCTCACCCCATCCTTACAAACTATTAACAATCAGCAATTTACCAATAGCGCTGAGATAAGATAACGCAAGGAATAATCCTGCAGACTTATTGCACTTTAATATGAAAGTGTATGATTTAGAAGAATTGACAAATCAACTTTAGGTGGCTCCTATTAAGAAAAAAAAAAAAAAGTTCAAAATGTTACCTATACATTGTACTAGTGCAGTGATGGCAAACCTTTTTGAGCCCAAGTGCCCAAATTGCAAACCAAAACGACTTATTTTTTTCAAAGTGCCAACACTGCAATTAAACCTGAATAACGAGGGGGCGCGGCAAGGGGAGGGCTGGCAGCCTAAGGCCTGGGGGGCAAGTCAAGTGAAGTGGTTCCGCCCCCTCGCACTCACCTTTCACCCCTCACGCTGCTCCCATCACTATGCGGCCATCAGACTGCTGGAAAACTGATCTAAACGGCCGCTGGGTGCTGATGCCACAGGCCGGAGCTACTTTAATCCTTTTTTTTTTATTTATTTAATATGACGGATCGGCTTGCCATATTAAAAATAAATAAATAAAGTATTAAAGTAGCGCCGGCCGGCAGCATCAGCACCCAGCGGCCGTTTAGATAAGTTTTCCAGCAGTCTGATGGCCGCATAGTGATGGAGCAGCGTGAGGGGTGAAAGGTGAGTGCGAGGGGGCGGAGCTTTCACCCCTCGCGCTGCTCCCATCACTTGGCGGCCATCGCATACGGCCGCTGATGCCGCCGGCCGTCGGTGCTTTAATACTATTTTTTTTTCATTTAATAGCCGATCCGGCTTGCCATATTAAATTTTTTTAAAAAGTATTAAAGTAGCGCCGGCTGGCGGAATCAGCACCCAGCGGCCGTTTCAGCACCCAGTGGCACCTGGGCGTGGCTTCAGTGTTCTCTGGGGAGGGTTCTCCCCAGAGAACTGTGGGAGATGTAGTCCACGGGAGCCGACGCCGTGTATGACTGTAGTCACGGCGTGCCCACAGAGACGGCTCGGCGTGCCACGCGTTCGCCATCACTGTACTAGTGTGTGACTCGACAAAGCCTGGGAGCGACTTTGTGATGAGGTGAGAGGGAATAGTGTATGCGTACATATATGTACAGTGCTAGATTCCGTGTGCGTACACATATATGTTTAGTGTCAGTGTGTGCATGTTTGAGTATTATGTATAGTGTTAGAATCAACATGTATGTTAGTGTTTTTGGATAGTGTTACATTAGTACAAGGGTCAGCATATTGTGTTAGTGTGTATGTTATTGTATGGGGGTAGCGTTCGTGTCCATGAGCGTATGGTGATGACGTGTGTGTAAGAGGTTAGTGTTTGTGAGCATAAGGTAGCATGTGTGTGTGTTACTGTTTGGTGTGTGTAAGCGTATGGTAGTTACAACTTATTTAGCAATTTGATTTACTAATAATTTAATATGTTTATCATCTTATTAAATGGATTAATTTTCTCCATACTTTATAAATTCTTCATTAAATTGATTATTATAATATACATTTGCCAATTTGTTTAATGTATTAATATTTTTAAAACCTTATTGCATATATTTTGTTAGATATCTATCTTTAGAAGAGGACATATTTCTGAATTATGATTTACATAAAATTTCATATCAATATGATGTTGCAACATCACTATAGAAATGAGAAGGTACATGAAAAACTTTAAATATATGAAAATAAAAACATGGCGGCGGGGGGGGGGGGGGGGATCACGGTCTGCCAGATCCAAACAAAATGGCAGGTACTTATACAGATATAACAAAAAATATGGCTGCTATGCATGCGTGGGCCGAGGGGCTAAATACCTTAATGGTGAGGAAAGACTGACAATGCCAAGAAAAGGAAGCGGACGTGGCTGCCCTCGTGGTATATCGGTGTAGAAGTAGAGAATTGCAAAACTCTGTGCCAATTGTTTTCACCCAGTTGAGCCACGGAAGCCAAGAAGTTAATAAAACACTAATCGACGCACTTAACGGACCAGACTAAATGTGGACAGAGAGGTAACTTATGAACCCGGTTTATTACTGATGAAAGGAGATAAGCGCAAAATTCAAAAACACCGCAATGAGGAAATAATATTTTTAAAAAATTACAACGCACACACATACATATGTATGTATGTATGTATGTATGTATGTATGTATGTATGTATATATACGAATAATGTACTGAAATTACATGGCTTTCCAAAGTTTCTCAATGAAAGTCTGGAAGTGGGAAATCAGCTGAAGTGGGAACCAGAATGTCGGCGTCCCGTGTACATTGCTCATGTTTTTGTAATCCGATAAAATTATTGTACTCCATTTCGAATAACACTCTGCATTTGTAGCAGAAATCCTATTTAGTGGTGACTAAATAGGGATCGGCACTAGTTTCAGATTACGGAGCCCTCCCCCACCTACCCCTCACCATGGGGCTTGGAACGCTCAAATCTGGAACTGGAAAGAAAAAAAAAATCTGGAAGCGTTATCTTTCCTAAGCATACGATTGGGACTGGCAATATTTTCCTTCCTGTCTGGGAATTATATATTTTATTATTTACTCATTAGTAATTGGTTTTCCCCCATTACACAACATCCATAAATCTGTCACTTTCAACCATTATATGCTTGGTTCCTTCGAGACGGACATCATGCTATAGAATTACTAATATAATGCCAAGTGCGTGAAATTCTATGGATAAAATTAAGGTTATTATTGAGATGTGGATTACTACAGCGATTAGCCCAGTACATGAATATATGGTAGAGTAGTGGGTATGGTATCATATTTTAACTAAGAATGCCATCCTCATTCCTGGAGACAGTTGTGTATTAAACAATGTCAACGATCAGAGAGGACTCTCAGATTACAGCGACCCGCCAGTGCCTTTCGCTTGGGACATTATCCAGGCAGTCCTACTTGAAGGGTGGCAAGACCCCTATGTTATGTCTACATGCGCAAGTTATTCACAGTACGAGTCCTGTAATGCACCGATCCAGACCACAGATGTCTTTTTTCCTACCGGTACAGGACAACTTTGTTTATGAACACATGAACTTGCCTTAAAGTGCATGTGAAAACACTCAATGGGTCTCATGATGTATTGTGACGTACGCATTCATTAAGTATCTCGAGACCTCTGGTTAAAAGCTTGGCTCGTTCCTCCAAGGATGCCTATGGCAGCAATGCTCTTGGAAGCTAGTTGGCTTATTATCTATTGATTCATATAGCGCTGTACAATAAGACACAGTAAACACATAGCGCATCGCGTAATTTGAATTTACAGAAACAAAAAGGCAAGGACGGCCGTGCTCAAAACAAGCTTATAGTCAGGGATGAACAACCCCAGCCCTCAACGGGCCACAAGAAGCTTGAGTAAAGGCATTTCAATTAAAACGGAATTCAACTAATTTTCAGCCAAGGATGCATAGAATTCCTGGCCCATCTGCAACCCCTACAGACCGATCGAGAAGGAGATGGGGGAATACACACTACTCTATAAACAAAATATCATACTTCAGAGCAAATGCATCTTGTAACAGCTGGATATACAGAGGGTGAAGAGCACACTTACATTAAACAATTGAGCAGACAATTTATAATTGTATATCTTTAATACATATTCCATATAATCTATAAATCAGGTAGATAACTTCTGTGGACACCTTAAATATGGATCCGGTCTTCTACATGCATCGCCTACATTAAACATACAACCCGCAGGACAGATTCAGTTTGAGACAAGCTAAAGTTTACTTTGTTGGGTTTTTTTATGTTTTCCTAATTAATAATAGACTCCCAACATTCTTTTATACTCGTTCTGCTTTAAAGTATTTCTGGAATGCAAAGTGATGTCAACAGAAAGCCCAGACTATGGGGAAAAAAGAATGTTTGCTCTGATCTCTAACAACTGCACCTTTGACACCTCAAACACGCCACTTCTACTGGGTCACGACAGATTTGAGGCACTTTTGCGGTACATTTCAGAGAAGACGACCTCATATGCTGTCGTTATGATGCTCTAGAATCCAACAAAATGAGTATTAATACCAATAAGAAATGCAGAATATATTACATATTGCGCTACATAGCTTGCTACTGCTAGACAGAAGATTGTGTAGAACACCCGATCCTCAGACGTTCTTCTCACTGCTTTCCTCTACAAAGAATAAACTCCAAGGCAGCAATATGGATTGACGCTGCTGCACCTTAACCCTTTGCACGCAGCAGCAAGCCTCCGGAGGAAAAAAATGCATTGAAAAGCGAAATATACGTTCAGCGTTGCTGCTATAGGATATCTGTGGTCGGTTGCGCAATATATGATGGCATGTGAAATAATGATAACTAGCTTTACAGATATCGTGGCAGGGAACAGGTTTAACTGTTAGTGTTTCCGGACAGTGAGCCATAATAAAACAACTACGTGTATCATTAACATACGCGTATATATGCACATATTGCATATTTGTTGTATATTTTCTTGTGTTCTCCATAAAGTCAATTAGCTAACGTCAGTAGCAGCAAAATCAATATCACCATTGATCTCTGAAGGAGTCTAATACACCAAACACAGGAAAAAATACCCCGTACCACTACTCTTCCTTTTCAGAATTCCCCAGGCACAGGCTTAGATCATAAAAGTGTGTGTGTGTGTGTGTGTGTGTGTGTGTGTGTGTGTGTGATCACCAAGAGGAGGAAAAACAAAAACAACAAAAGGCTATAAGGCTCGGGCAGCCAGATTCAATTTGTCTGCCATGCTTGGTGCAAAACTAATTATTTGGAGGGGAGATTGAAAAAAAAAAAAAAAAAAAAAAGAAATGTAGTACCGCGCCACAGCAAAACCAGTACACAAAAAGTAAACATATATCTCGCAAAATATCAGGGCTCCGTGGCTATAACTCGCATGAAACCCAACCCTCGGGGACCTGTTTTGACACGTTTAAACATCAGCTTTCCACACAGAGAAGGAGAGCTTTGTTCTGCACAGTTGCTGTGTTCAGTATTTATGGCAAAGGGAATATTGCCCTCAGCAACAGAGAGCAAAAGACTTACAGGTGCTGCCTCTACGCCGGAGTTACAGAAAGTCGCAGGTGCGCCCTTTAAATAACTGCCCCCCCCACACCTCCAAGGGGGGAAAAAAATAATCTCTGGATGTGAAAATCAGCAAAAAGTATTACATTCTACAGATTACAGGTGTCAGATCTCTGAATGTGGTTGTAGAGCTGCAGAGAGAAGGTAATTGGTGATTAGGCTTCACTAATGCAGTCCTTCTGGCTAAGCCTGGATTTACCGGGTTTGGAAATTCTTTGGTGTTTTGCACGTCGCAGACTTGATTTGGTCTTCCAATGAAACCAAGCCTATAGCTAAACCAAATTCTCTCCGGCGATTGTATTTCGGCACATAAAACTCAAGGTGGAAAGAATTCACCAAAGTGCCTACATGGGTACCATGTCCCAGCAGGCAGCTAGTAACCGCTTGCACAGAAGTACCGCGAATACACGTTCACACCAAAAGTCGATCGCTTCTGGCATTGTAATGAGGGATGAAAGCGACAACCACACGATTTGCGTAGTCATCGCAATGGACGATACTACTGATAGTAGCACGGCTCCTCTTATGCTCATCGTTTTGGGAACCGTTGTCACTTAGGGTATTTTAAGCATATGTTGACAGGGACAAAACAGGCATGACTATTTATACTAATAAGCCATCTCTGATAAAAATATAGCCGCATGATTGATTCGGTGCAGTCAGCGCATAGATTCCTATACAGCGTGTGCACCGCGCACTTTACCAGCAAGGTCAGAAGTAAAAAGGAAGCGAAGATCTGGAAAGCAGAAGCGTTTCTTCAAAGCCGAGGAAACCTTAACATGCTGGTTTATACACAACGTCCAGAAACAAAGCACTTTGTAAGTAAACCAAACGTTAACAGGATTTATTTGCAGCAAACGTGCCTTTTAGACACGGCAAGACAATTCTACATAGAATTTAGAAAGCAGGAAATACATTTTAGGAGTCAGGATGACGATAGAGTGAATGTTAGGAGCCAAAGGTATTCTTTCCAGAAGCTGGGACTGCGTGTGTCCAAGGATTCATCCAGCTCTGCTATTACAGCCTCAATATATAGGACCTACTGATGTATAGTAGCGATAATGTTTCACTATAGGATTGTAATATGCATATTTTGGTTTTCTATTTTTTCTGCTTCTTTCTACTAATTAAAAGTATCTTTCTGTCTGCGGGTTCAGGAGTTCAATATTTGTGAAAATATCACTCTTTGAAGTTGTGTAAGCAATGCAACTGCAACTATATGTTTGCATTAACCAGCTGCTGCAAATCTGGTGGGTTACCAGCACGACAAAAATAAATAAATATATATATTAGCCATTGGTATTATGAAAATACTTATTCAAATCACACCTCTATTCATCCCTGATCATTTTGTACATAATTATGTCTTCTAGTTTCTTTGAGCAGGACCCACGATACTTTTTATTTTTGTCCAAATTGATGCATTGCACTTGTTATTGTGTTTGCATATTGTACATTGTGGAATATGGTGGCGTTATAAAAAAGATTTTTATTTTCATATGGCTGCACCTATAAGACATGTGAAAGGAGAGCGGTTAGGAAAGCTGTACCATGTTTGTGGAACAGTAGCTCGCCTCTAATCACACACAACTTTGCTAAACAAAGTTTGATGGCAGACAAGACCCATTTGGCCTGCCTAGTCTGCCCACTCCTCCTGGTGTAAATATTCTTAGGGGGTTTGTCTTAGACTCCCCAATACTGTTTTAGCCTCTACCACCTCTAATGGGAAGCCATTCCATTTACCTGCCTCCCACTCTGTCAGGTAAAAGTATAAAGTAACGAAAAAAAAACAGTCGTATTAAAATCTACCAAAATAAAGTTTCCTAACAAGTTAAAAAAAGAAGAATTTTCCAATTAACTTTACCTGCGTCTACGATGGTGAGAATATTAGTTACGACATTCCAAGTCGCCAAAAGCATTTTTTTGGTTATTTTCAAATCGCGCTCGCATTAAAAAGGTGGACTCCCACATGATTTGGCAGAACACATAATTTCAAGAAATGTAACAGGCTGTTACGCCAAACAATGCTAGCAGAAAACACTTTGTTTCTTCTAATTTTCTGGAGGCAGGTTACAAACCACATGTATTAAAAACCACCATATTGCCAGGATCCATAAATCAGAAGTACATTTAACCCCTTCAGGGAACACCCAAATGTAAGACAATGTAAGGGTATGGTATTCTGTACCAACACATAAAGACAGGGGGTATAGAAAGATGATACTATGTTAGATTAAATACTATCTCTGCTACTTAAACACAACGTCATTTAGGGCATCCATAGGAATAGCTTTAAAGTCAGACATATAGTGTTATTAGAAATATATATTAATGCTAAAACATGCAAGTAACAATAGCGTGCATTGAAATACATTTTCCGAACTTATTTAGACATCCATGCGTTAACTTAAAACTATACATTTGTAGACACTGCACACAAGAATATTTACTAAGGAAGGATCACCATGGCAAACACAGACATCATATCCTATAGCGAGAAAAGGTAGTATTTTCTATACATATCATGATATTAATAGGAAAGAAAAAGAGGATTATCTGTGTATAACACAGTTGCTGGGAATACTTGCGCAAGTGAGGGTATAGTTACATGTTGTGCTTTAAATTACGTTTCTTATGACTCTACAAAGTGTTTAATATAAAGGGACGTCTGTGTATATGGGGGAAGAGCTCCAGATACACCGTATGGTACGATCGCATGTAATAGAAGTGTCGGTGACAGGTATCGGTACTCCGACAGCCGGGGCCACGGCCAGATCACACACAACAAAAACAAACAGACTTTTTTCCTGTCTTAGCAAAGCTCGGTCGGTTAGGAGTCTTCGCCCACATTTACGCCTGATGACACTTTGTGTTTTCATTCACCGACACTTAATTAGCTGTCGGTTCTGACGCTCGCCCTTATTACGAGTGTCTGGACTTTATTCCCGTGTGTTATTCACATGATATACAAAGACTGTACTCCAACCGACGCGTACGATGAGGACGCAGCTTTGAGGCTACGCGGGCTCCCCAAAGGAACGGACATTTAAATATTCATAAACATTATATATGGGTCACATCAGGGCGCAGAAAGCCTTAGTAACCCCAATGTAAACGACCCCTTCTATTCACCAATACAACGGGTCACTCTCCCATACCGCACACAGCCCTCTGTCAGATGCTTCTTTACCATTCTTTGTATTAAATATGCATATTTCAGACAGTTTGTACTACTCTATACTGTGTTGGGAGTCCGAGACTCCGATGTCTGCCCCCGCTATATTCCTTACTGTGCCCTTCCCCTCCAAAACAGTAGCTTTTGCACTCACCGTCAGCCACATTAGCGACGTCCCCGACTACAAGGAAGGTGACGGTGAAAAGCAAGAAGGCCGGTAGCTTCGCCATAGTAACATTCGCACAGCACTCACAACCTGCGCGACCACGACCGACCCAGACAAGCGTACTACGGGAACGCGTCCGCACGGCACGGCCTCCTGTAAAATGTGACACGCACAGCCTGCGTTCCAAACCTCATTACAGCTGCACATACACCACAGAGGAGGAAGGCAGCGCAGCCACCGATTGGTCAACGCCTAGACCGAACCCTGCCTTCACTGTTGTGGGCGGTGCCCAAGTGGATGACATCAGTTGAAGAATCTTTTGTTTCCGCTTGATGGGGTGCGCGCCTCTGCTAGCCCATGGTGCGCGCCTTAAAGGGACAGACGGCCCAGGAATTGGCTGTCTGCCGGCATTTAATAAAGCGCCTGGTTGTCTGGGCCTAACCTGCAAATAGACACATTCCCGAGGCTGTTCGGGGGCGTCTAAGGCCGCCCGCTACAGCAGCCCTCCCTTAAAAAATATGGCCTGGCTTTCTTATTGCCACCTCCAAGTCATTTGCCCTTTGTCTGCCACGAACGTCCCTAATGGGAAACTGCTTGCAAGTGGCGATTATTGTAGAAAATGCCTTCAGAAAGCAGCAGTTCTTTACCACAAAAGCATGTTAGTGGAGGAAGATGTCTGCACCGCCCACACACAGCAGAAGGGCTGCATGTTGTGTATGGCACACAATTTAACTATTTGCAGTGCCAATGTTTATATATATATATATATATTACACATATCATATAATTTTGTGTAAGATGATAGAAAATGATGTAATAAACGTTTGTGTCATCTTTAATGTTATAAGGGATGATCGCAGGCATTTTACTATAAATCTTCCAACGCCATGGTTGCATGCTTCCTTTTTTATTAAGCACTTTTTAGCAATGTTGTTTTCTCAGGCAATAAAGAGTTAACTGGTAATTTCGCATTTTACAGTCATTGATTGCATGGGTTAAGAAATAGTGTTGGGCGAATAGAAGGAATAACCACTAAGATAAAAAGAACAAGTTATTCTAAATCTCAGTTTATCACATTTCTTAGTACCAACACCAACCACTGAACATTTATATTTACAGTAATAGCAAAGTTTTAGTACACACCTAGTTAGTGACCATGCACGAATCATTCTTTATTTCCTTTCCTTTAAGTATATATATATACATACAAAGTGTATATGTTTCCAAAGTTGGTACTTCTGTAACACTGACAATAGTATTCTTTAATACTGAGTATTCTGGATAATGAATGACTTTAATGCATACCAGTTAGTATACATAATATAATAATAATACTTCTCACAATTCTCCTTTTTTTCCCCAGTGAGTTGAATAAATTTTTTGGAATTATGTCAACTATATCCAATAATCAAATAACAAAATGAAAATAAGTAATTTTTCATTGAAAATGTAACCTAAAGAAAACGAAAGAAAATACTTTCAAAATATTCACACCTAAAATCCGTAAGAAAAACATAAAACAAAAGCAGAACAGCCTCATATATAGTTGTCTCCATCCACAGTTGCGTCACCTTTGATATAATATAGGTTTCCAGTTAAAAGAGTAAGAAAACCCATTGGAAAATACATTTAATGCTTTCTCTCATTGCCTGTTGACTGAGGAGAGAAGACACACAAAGTAAGAACACTGATTATTAAGTTATTAATAAAAACGAAAATGTATATTTATACTTTAATATTTATTTACCATATTTTGTTAATATAGAATGCAGCCCTATTGTATTGGATTAAGATGAAATTGAATTACATGTGTTATGCATAAAAGTTATTTCCATCGTGCATGACTGATCTAATTAATAAATGAAAGGATTTACGTAAAAATTCTGTACAGTAAATAAATTAGACACACAACATTTAATAATCCTTAGGCGTTTTTATGTATTCTGCTTTATTGTGTCTTATTTTTTGTTTTGTTCCTTATTAAAATGTATTAATCATTGCAATCCATATCACCTTGAACAGGATGTAGTGGAAATGGTAAGCATGATCCAACGCTGTATTTTGGGTTTTGATGTTACATGCAAAAGTCAGTGTTGAAACAAAGGACAATTGTACGTCAGGTAATTTGCCATTATCCCCTGATTGCTTTCTCATCAATTGTTTTCTGTCTCCAGTAACAAAGCATCAGCTAAGTATGTCTGAGGGATTAGCCTGCTGGAGTACATTAGGGAAGAATAAACAGTAGAAGCCTTGCTTCTTCACAAGCAGGTCTGAAGCTTTGAGGTTCATGAATGGCTTTGGAAAGAAGCATAACTCTAAATTGACTAATGGTTTGAATACTGTAGGTGTATTCTATTAGCCAAAGAACCAGAATGTTGTAGTACCCACATTGGTTGGTAAATGTTGTTTTCAATTATTTTGCCTTCTTCACAAATACCAAGAAATAATGATAATAATCTCTGTGAATTCAGTGAGCGCCCACATCATCAAACTCAAGCAACTCAAGATAGCTTTCAGCAGAGCGTCAATGAGATACATTGCCAAGCTTGTAGCCGTAGGGTTGGTAACTTACTGAATAGACCGCCTGCAACATCTGTCTCCCAGTTACTTGTGAAAGAAACAAGCAAATGTAATGCTGATATATGACAGATGCTGACTGATACACTTATTGACCAATATAATCATTGAACTAAGGGAGAGACAGAGAACAAAATAATACACAATACAAATTATTTAGATAAATATGATAGGGTCAAGGAGGCTGGGAACAATTTACATATTTATATAATATACTTCCAAGGAGTTTGGAT
Source organism: Spea hammondii (assembly GCA_029215755.1). NCBI lineage: Eukaryota > Metazoa > Chordata > Amphibia > Anura > Pelobatidae > Spea > Spea hammondii. The sequence continues at coordinate 35,780,622 of JARDYJ010000002.1, forward strand.
TGATACTACTTGTGACTAATAAGTCACTTGAATCATAAACACTGCTTTAAATCATACACAGTAGTCTAAATCATCTATTCCACTTTGTTAAAAATGGTGGAATGAAATGTTTAAGTACAATCGCTACTTGTTTATGACTGAATGGTTATGGTAACCTAGTAACTGAGCAAAACAGAAAGTCATATATCCACTTGCTATTGACATTTTCAACGAAAAAGTCCTTTTTGACTTTGATATTCATTTGTATATAATTCTCTATATTTTACCTTGGTTAATGGGTATCCATCCCTTTCTTTAAGACATCTATTGTATACCACTGACTGTTCTATTCTTACTCTACAGTTCCCATTCTGCAGCCAAATGTGAAATCTTCTTTCTCCAAGTCTCAAGGGAAATCCTTCTTCCTTTGCACAGGTTGATTAACAAGCGCTCAGAGAGTTGTTTTTTTGTGTTGACCTTGGCTATACTTGGATAAGGGCATCTAGTATTCTAGCCGAACTTTTCCAGTCATTCTTCAATAACATCTTCCAGTTCATCTTGTAGGTTGTCTCCGTGCATGATCTCTTTCTTTTACTATTACTGGAATGCAAACTATCTTTTGGTAATAGTTAACATTAATCTCTAAAGAAACAGTAACCTCTTTTATACATGGAACCATTTCAGAGATCAGTTGTTGATTGACATTACATAATGCTGGATTAATCACTTTATTTATGGTGTAAGTAAGTTGCACGTTTCTAGATATTTTTGAATGTAGACACCATATGTTCTATGTCAATAGTGAGGCACAAAACCTGTTGAATGGCAGAATTCTTGGAAAGCATTGAGTTACTCATTTTACCACCTAGCTCTGGGGCTTTATACACCTTAACTTCAGTTGCTTTTGGTATATGTTGTTCGTTACACGTCTTCTCTGAGAGGTTAGTGGTATTTGAAAAGTTTTGCAGTAGTTGGTAGTGAAAATCTCAATGCTATTCTTGGAGACCAACTTAACCAGTTTGAAAATAGACATCACTGCATAAAAAAGTATGTTCACTTAAGGATTCAACATTTAGCATTTTCAAATCACACACCTCCCTTCTGACTGCTATACCAAAAAACACCATCGAATCTCTGTGCAGACTAGAAAATGTATGGTGGGGACAAGCAGCATGGTGCCTCATTTGTCTAGTCATAAGTCATCACAATGTGGTGTTCCCTGTGATCCTGATGGGATCACTATTTCTCCCCTTGTAGATGCACAGAAAAGGAGTGTCATGGTAAGCCCCTGAGGCTGAGGTCACATGGGGGTAGCTTTGAGTTTGGAAGGGGGGCCCTGACGGATTCATGCTTCCTTTCTACCGCAACTGATCGTCGGGACACCCGACATCAGTCGCCATGACAGGGACATGGATGTGGCATCAGAGTTCCAGGGGTTGCTGCGGATCACCTCCTCACTCTACACCACTACTTTGCCTATGGAGCTATACCTGGATTTGAGGCAACAGAATCAAGTGGCACTATGAAAGGTGGCCCTCCAGGAAGTTGTTATATGCCGGGGCCAGTATCTTCCAACCTCCAGATCAAGGATTAGGGACCAGCGAGATTTAAGGATGTCATTCATGGGACAGCGGCCCCAAGAGCAATGGGTATGCAAATTGGACAAGCTGATCCAGCAGGAGGTAGAGCAGGAAGCACAGTTTGGCGGGTGTACCCAGTCAGGGTATAGGTCATCCCGTCACAAGGAGGAGAATGCAATGTTTTGTGATACTCACCTACTGGTCGTTTTTGGGGTTTGACTATGGTAAATTCTTAGGAAAAACGAAGGAATCTTCTGCTCTTCTGTGGCTTTTGCTTGGGTCCGTCACGAGTGGACACAGCTGCAGGATATGCTGTAGCCAGCAGGGCTGAAGCACATGGCCTCTTAGAAACTTTGAGGTAGGTGTAGTTCCAATGCTTAATCCAATTTCCATCTACTAGAACTAGCAGAACACATCAATGGTATCATTGCCCAGCACCTTGTCAATTTCTGTGTATATGTATATATATATATACAATACATTCTATATATTATATAAATATAATATACATAATATAGGACCACTGAATCACTGCTAGCTACTGACCAGAGATGGCACTGATTAAATAAAAAAAAGTGTCTCTAAATAGAATATGTACAACGATTTCTTAAAGGAGCTACTTTGCGCACTCTTCTCCTCTTGTAAGTGAGAATTAAGGGCCAGAACAACCAGATTAACAAGGAGACACAACGAACAGGTGCTACAGCCTTACAGTGTATTCAGTTACAAAAGAAAAAAACATCTTCAAAAAACAACCAAAAAAAACTTGCAGGCACAATTCTTAACCACTGCTGGGTGTGTTCTTTTTTGGTGTGTATTAAAAGGCTATTGATAAAACTTTGAAAGGAGTCAATGTGTTACCATTTAATATTACTATTTTTGTTTTCAGCCTTTGAGAGGAAATGTCATTTTCCTGCAGTCACTCATGTTATTACATAAATTATACACCATTTCTTTTTGAATATTTATTTTAATCATTCTGCATTGTATATTTAACATCTTATAAAACCAATATTACATTTGCAATGATGATAGGAATAAACTTTGCTATAATCTAAGTAGGGTACATGTATATTTAAATAACTTAAGCAATAAAATTATACATTGATTATAACATGCTTTTTACAACATAGAAAAACATAAATATATATATATTTTTATACACATCCAGATTCCCTAAATTGAAATAAATGAAATGAATTGGAAACCATTGCGAGAGAACAATTGTGAGTTACAGGTGAGTTCCGGAAAGTTAAAATTTTTCAATGACCATAATTATGGAATAAGAAAAAGCCAAGAAACTCAGATAAAGTCTTTTTTTGAAAAAAAACATTTCTATGTGGGTATTTTGAATATCAGAATAATGCAGTACAAACCTTTTTACTGATATTTCTGATGACGATTCACTATGGAATGGCGTTTGATGTAAATTAAAAACTTCTGGTACTACAGCAAACAGAATTAACCCCTTAATGACAAAGCCTGTACAAGTACGGGCTCAAAATGCATTGATTTCAATGGGTTTAGGGACCGCCCATTGTCCTTAAGGGGTTAAAACAAAAGTGAGTGTTTTTGAGCAGTGATTTCACTAATAACAGCAAATAAATGTAAAATTGTTAACTTCTAATCGACTTACCTATCCATTAATTTCTGTAGCCCTAGGCAGTTTTGTCTGTCTGCATTTGAGCTACTGAAATTGAGTTTTATATTTTTCAGAGGTGGGGTGCTTTGCCCCTTTATGGTTGTTGCAGCCCTAGACAGACTGCCTAATATAAAAATTAAGTTATTATGAGATATAGAATGACTTCATTGCTACTGCTGTAGAAGTTTTACAAAAGTCATTCGTTTTCCTGGTCCCACACTTCTCCTGAAAACTTTGGCTTATTGTTGATGTGTATATGGTATGTAAAATAGGACGTTAAGCATTATAGCGACTCCTTTAGTACACAAATAACATAAAGAGAAAAAAAATAATGTAATAAATATGAACTTTTATTAGATTAAATTAAAAACCTCAATAGGTTAGTAATAGATCCCCCTCATCACATATCAAAAAACATATAATGCCATGAAAAACATAACTGTTAAAACTGCGCTACACCTCCCACACGGTACTCCTATAGTTAATACACACTTCACATCCCATAAGTTAATTTTTATTATATTATTTCTTTCTCTTTATGTTTAAAGTTAATTTTTATTATATTCTTTTTTTCTCTTTATGTTATTTGTGTCTAGATAGATGGAGTATTCCCTAGGTTTTCAAGGCTCTGAGATCAGTCTTTTTTGTGGATATAGCACGATCTTCAATATAAAAACATTGTTTGGGTTAGCAATACACAACTAGTATTTTGTGCTAGCAAATACATCGCTAAAGAGAACAATTGATTTTAAATCTGATTTGATAGCCCTGTCTGCTGTTTCTCATAATAAATCCAGCCAGCAGTGCTATAATAAATTAGTTTGAGTTGATGAAAATATTTGAGACAATGTATTCCTTTGATGTGTCCATCACTGCGTATACATATTTTGCCCTCTATCAAAAGGGCTGATTGTCCCTTTAAGCAATGAAAGAACATGCCAAAAAGGCCTTTCAGTAGGAGACATCTGGCTAGCAGCAGCCACTATTAAAGTTATCGGCTTTTTTTCAGATCTGCTCACATAAAACAGTAAAATATATGGTTTCGACTTCTCTATAATATATAAATTATATTTGTTTTGCTAACTACCGTGGGCTTTTGTGAGGACATCTTAAACATATTCATAGGTGCCAGAGGATTCTTCAGTGCATTGCGCTTAACTTAAGAAAAAATTAAAAGTATAGAATATTGCTAAGCTAAGTCCGTGGCCTGAATTACGTTATGACTTTCAGCCTGCATGTGTAGGTTACAAACTCACTTTAATAATAATATGGTCTGGATTGCATTCATTTCATTCTTCTTAATATCTAACTTTTAATAATCAATGTGGGCATTTGAACTTGAAACCATTAATGACTTGATCATCTATTTATCTATCTATTTATCTATCTCTCTCTATCTACTTAGATTGTGCCCACAAAGTCTAATGTGCAATATATTAATCTTTTAGTGTTTAAGCTGCCCTTACCAAGGCTGTGTATTAACTTACTTAAAACGTCTCAGTCACTGAATTTAATGCTACTAATTTAACTTTTTTTAAAATAATTATTGTTGGAATTCATTTAATGTAGGCTGTAAAAATCACAATATAGCAGCTGTGGAATAGCCAGGGCAAGTAAATTAATATATTCATTTTATGTTATGATTAAGCTTTTCTTCATTACTAGTGTATGGAAACAAACACAGATGTGTCGGTGTTAATCATGTTGTATATATTGCCAGTGAAGATGGTCCAAAAAAGCTTGTAATACCATTAAGTGGATCAACATTCATAGGGTAAGGAGTAGAGTCATCTTTTAACACACCAGAAGCCCCTTATTCAGATGGGGACGTGTTACCTCTAAAGAAGAAAGCGCTGAGGTCTTGAATGCTTATGTTTCTGTATACCTTGCTCTATGAGTAATGGTTCTTTTAAAGGAAACCTATTTGGACCAAGCTCTGCATATGGATTAATCCATCGTGCAGCGCTACAGAATATGATAGTGCTATATAAATCCGTAAATAACTGTATTAACACTGAAGAGTCCAGGTCAGGCAATAGCGAAGTTACACACTGGTCCTTTATGGCATGTTATGCCAGTATTATTGCACATAAGATACACAGGTAGAGGCATTACAGCCAAAGCCTTTCCCTGCTCGATTAACGAAAAATTGTTTTGTTTTTTTAAATCACTGCTTAGTGAATATCCTCCTTTATCTTGTGTTACGTTTTAGAATGTAGAAACATATTTCAATACATACGCGTCTTTGTTCTTATAGCAGATACTAGCCTTAGGACAAATAAATAAATACATTTGATTTCGGACACAGCAGACGTAACACTATAGAATAATAATAGACAAGGCAGCTTAGCTTACTTGACGAACATACACGACTTCCTTTATTCTAGGACTGCCTCGTGTGTTTTGTTATACATATTTACATACACTTGATCTAGAGTTGCCATAAAGGCTATTTTTGAGGGGCACATGTACAATTTACATGTTGCTACAAACACATATAAAGTGCTCGTTTGCAGTATATGGGATATATAATTAAGTAGCCATTTCCCTTATGTGAGTTTTTATATCCGCCATGTGAAATATCAATGTGTCTCAATAAAAAAGGGAAAAAGGCCAGTATGGCAAAAGTATTTTTATCCAGTTTTTGTATATAGAAATTGTTCTTTAAAAGTAGTTTAAATAGTTGATTTTTGGTTCAATCATGGCTGAACTTTAACATATTCTTAGAATATCAAGAATTCTCTGTGTATGCTGTGTCTTTCTGTGTATGCTGTGCTTGATACTGAAGTATCAGGGCATTTTTCCATGTCTGGGGAAAATTCAGAATCATATTAATATTGTCACTTAGACAAGGCTGCACAACTTTGAAAAGCTATCTTTTCACATGGTTTCCTGTAAAATAATGTTTCTCTTTTTTTCCCGCAAATCTCTCCTGAAGTGCATAAAATTGTTGAATCAGCTCTTTTTTTTTTTTTTTTTTTTTTAACAATCTTGCTTTGAAATATTCAACGAATTCCTCAACTGGTTTAGAGTCTTCTTGATCCTTAGAGCAGTGAGTCTGGCAGAAGGATTCTGGTACCAGCTTTCTTTCATGATTCTTGATAAGGATGACAAAATCTTGTTGGGAGAAGCAAATAAAAAAAAGTAAATTATTGTCTGTATCAACGGAAAGGCACCTTTAAATGCTAAATTATGTCAAAGCACAACAGCATGGACTTCCTACCGGGGGAATACAGACAATCTATCATTTTCAACTTTTCTACAGATAACAAAAAGTGGAAAAAATCCAATAATACGGGTGTTAGGTATGACCCACATCCAGTTTTTAACAATACTGATGCATTAGATAATTTCCCCCAAATCCTCACACATATAAAAAGTAAGAAGAGGCTTTTATAAAACCAGTCACTTCCAGATCTGGTACCAATTCTGTTCATTGACGGGAATAGCAACGTTATGATGGGTTACCAATAATTGTCTAAAATTCCAATGAAAATTACTTCTTCATTCACAGACTCTTTTAAAAATGCTATTACCGCAAAAATGTTAAAAAAGAAGAATTGTGTGTCTTTAATGCTAGGGATTTAAGAAAAAGTACTTGGAAGTACATAAGAGTTTCTCTACTTCTCTCCTAGTCTGAAAGAGGGTGACAATTTGCAGACATGTCAATATTCCCTGGCTGGCTCTGTCTGCCTGTCATACAATCGGGAAAAGAACCAGAGCACATATGAGTCATTGCTGTACAGATGCTGTGATATATGAGATTTGTAACCACAAAGTCATTTTAAATAATATAAATATATAAAGCTCATTGAGAAATTCAAAAATGACACACAGGGGTGTTACTGAACACTCCGTCATGCAACAATTTATTCTGGTTTAGACTTAGTAAGCATAGGTTGATAGGTAATAGGCAGTCACAAATACTGTATTTCCAACCTACAGCCAATACAGCTAAAGGCTTTTTACTAAATCATGCTACTAATTCAAATGAAGACTTATCATTCTGAAAGTGTCTACCTATTTTCGATAGGGGTCACTATATACAATCATTATAGAAATTGTTGAGCCCTGTATAACATACATTTCCCCTAAATCCTAAGTTTGTTTGAGCAGGGTCCTCCTCACCTGTTGTTTCTGTAAGTCAAAATGTTATGCTATATACTACTTCTTATGTCTACCCATTGTACAGCACTATAGAATATAATGGCGCTATATAAAACAATAAAGAATAATTTCAGAAAAATGGTTATGCAAAATTTCCTGATACTGTACAAATGTAGCCAATTTACTTACAATGTCTGAAGTCCAGGTATTAGGGATATTGGGTCTCTGTTGGTCAATGCAAACTACCTTCTTCATGTCTTCAAAACTTGGGTCATGTGGTACAACATCATAAAAAGGAGGTTTGTATTCTTCCACCATACCTAAAAAAAATAAAAACAAACAATGAGAATGAAGACAAAACCAAAAACAGACGAAATCTTTAACCCTACACGGCTCAAAGACAGTAGTATTCCAAAAAAGTAACTTCATCAAACATCACAGTCTCAGGATTGTAACTTCAAGCTGCTTGAATTTGATTAAACAATATAATACAAAAAGAGACATTTAAATGTCATTTCATTGTTCAGCAAACACCTACTACACCAGGACTGTTCAGATTAGTATTTCACAATGACGACCATGCTATGAATTTTTCCCATTTATATTAATTGTTCAATATAACGTGCGATTCAGGTTTAACTATTTACTGTGAATGCTGCATGACTTTGTTCCTTTTTTGCATTAGTATACAGTGAGAATACCAGTCACATTGCACACAACTTTTTTTTTTTTTTTTACAAACAAATTCATTCTCAGTGATACTGTGCCTTGATTCAGATGTATTTCACATGAAGCATAGCAACTGTGCATTGTGCCAGGAAAATTGCTAACAAATGTATAGCTAAAATTATAGAATAAACTGAACTTCTGCAGTCATGTCAGGTACCACAGATGCTCCATTTGAGAACATGTTAGGAAGCGATACATATAGTTTCTTTTTTTTTTTTTCAAGTCTCCGTTTAATAAAAGATCAGGTATACAACAGTGTGTTACATCCGAAAACATACCAAAAGGCACAGGTATAGTACAGAAGCACAATGCACTGCAAAATAAATCACGATGAATCAATGGTCATAGGCAAACGACATATCGGTTCACAGGGCGATAATCACGCATGACAGAGAGCATCGTGACACGGAACGAAAGGGAGAAGTATGCAAAAGTACATAGTGTGAAGCAGAGGTGCTCAATAGACAGGTTAGATAAGTGGAGATCAGTGTCCAACAAAGACCCCCTCAACACAATGCGTATGGTAAAAAGGCACATAAGTAAGCACACGGAAATGTCCGTACGGAGAGAGCAAACAAAAACAAACAAAACAAAATCATGAACACAACATAAAAATCAGAGTCAGATGGCGCGTGTCGCTACAACCATATATCACCTAAGGGCTAGCGAATCAGCCGAGGGACACAAAGAGAGGGGAACACCCAGAGCAGGGAAGGGTGGGCCGCGCAAACGGACCCAGGGGTGGCAAACCCACACGACCGAAGGGGCCCATCAGGCGGACTGTAAAAGAGCAGGAAAGCGCGGGGAAGAGGTGAGCTCCTTCCACCAGAACCAGCGCCTGATGAACAAATATTCCTTGCCCCTGGAGGCCCACACCAACTCCTCCATGTGGGCAATAAAGTTCATCCTGCTGACCCAAGCCTGGATCGGCGGAGTGTCACGGCTTCTCCAAAAACGGGGGATAACAGCTTTGGCCGCACTTAATATATGGTACGTCACTGAGTGTCTATAAACAGCGACCGGGAGCGATGTATGGTGCAAGAGAGCCGCCTCGGGGGTCAGCACATAATGAGGGTCATTTACTTCCCGAATCACCCCTTCCACTAGCCTCCAAAAGGGGGTAACCAAGGGGCAAGACCACCAAATATGTAAAATAGTGCCAGGGCCCGTCTCACACCTCCAACAACAGTCCGGGACATCCGGGAGAAATTGATGTAAAGCGTGTGGGGTGCGATACCACCGAATCAATAACTTGTAGGAGGTTTCCTGGATTCTACTTGAGATAGCGCCCTTATGAACCAACTGAATAATCTTATCCCATACCTCATCCCCGGAGAGAGCCGGGAGATCCCGTTCCCAAAGGGCCAGGAAATACGGCTTAGAGGAGCACTCAAGAGTAAGGAGGATGGAGTACAGTGTGGAAACCAGGTGGGGCGGCTCAGACTTAGAGGTGCACAGGCGTTCAAATTCCGTCAGAGGTCTGCGGTAACTCATCAAGCACGGTAAAGAAGCAATAAAGTGGCGCATTTGGGCATAAAAAAAGGTGTCTTGCGGGCGCGGCCGAGACGCCCCTAACAGAGTCTGCAACGGTTTGACTGAGTCCGAGTCAGAAATATGATAGAAACGCAAAATACCGGAAACTAAAGGAGAAAACGGTCTAGTCCTGCCTGTTCTGTAGCCAGGGGCAAAGGCAGGATTGTCAGAGATGGGGAAGAGAGGGCTAGTGGAGGACGTCAAAGAACCCTTGGACATGTATTTCCGGAGGATCCGCATAGTCGGGGAAATGGTGCAATGTGTAAGGCGAGCGGTGGGCCGGGAGGGGGTGGACAGCCACGGATAAGAGTGTATGGGGTGCGGGAGAGCGTCCTCCTCCAGTGCCACCCACTGCTTAGGAGCCCTAATAGTCCACTCAACCACACGACGCAGATGAGCCGCATGGTAATACAACTCCAAGTGTGGGACACCCAGGCCTCCCAGGAGCTTAGGACGAACCAGATGGGAAAAAGCGAGGCGATGGTGTCCAGACGACCAAATGTACTTCAAAAAGACTCGGTGGCATTGCTTAAAATAATCCCTGGGAATAAAAATCGGTGATACATATAGTTTCTAACTAAATTCATGGCATATACACTACTGTTCAAAAGTTTTAGGGGCACTTAAAATGTCCTTGTTTTTGAAAGAAAAGCAAATTTGTCCATTAAATTAACACACAATGGATTAGAAATACAGTGTAGATGACTTTTGAAGCTGGAAATTGCTTATTCTTAATGAAAAATCTTCATAGGCGTACAGAGACACTTTATCAGCAGCCATCACTCCTGTGTTAACTAATCCAAGTTTAAGTTTAAAAAGCTATTTTTTCTTGTTTTCCATGAAGACAGCTAAGTGACTCCCAATCTTTAAAGGGTAGTATATATACAGACAAAAATCATGAAACTAAATGAACATTTCATCTATACATTTAGCAGTTTTGCAAGCAATATGTATATATTAAATTCTCTGCTCTGTAAAGACCCATCTTCTTATGTTTTCATGACATTTCTGTGTTTAAGAAATTTCTAATAAGATATTAGCACAGGGTGTATTCACTTAGTTATTTTATATTTATTTTAAAAGTTCCCAGAAACGTTATCTTTTTTTGAACACTTAAACTAAAAAGGCTATATTTTTAGTATATATAGCTAAAATGCAAGTTGCCCCGGATCACTTTGTAACTTTCACGGATATAAATATAAACATCTTTGTACCTTTACAAATTTTCAATGGGCTGGGGAAGCAACATTTCCTTTGTACTTGCTCTTTAGAGTACTTTCTAAGCACTTTATAGGCAGATGGCGGCTTCAAGCATCCAGCTAATTTCCCTTTATGTTGACAATGGGTTGATTCAAACAAATGAACTGTCTATTTGTTATCCCCATAGAATAGGGCTGTCCCAAACGGCAGATGTAGAAGGCCTGAGAAACAAGCTCACCGACAGTATACAAAGATTTTAGATTGAAAACACTGAATGCTATCTGTGCTAGGCTGTCCTACTAGTTAAATACAGAGTGCCTCCTAAAAACCATTTCATGCTGCTGAGGTTGGTATTTCAATTGTGTCTCTCAATCTCTGTGTACACTCTTTAATACCCTATTTAGTGTAGTGCGTCCAGCTGCACCGGTTCCAGTAGACTTGCCTAAAGTCCCAGCCAAAGACGAGCCTATCGACAAAAGTTCTCAGGCGGGCATGATGCAAATTAACAGTTCTCAGATTAAGCAATCCTGATGTTCCAATTTGATGCAATGACCCCGTAAATTCCCAATTTTAAGCAAACCTAATGTCCCACTTTGATGAAATGACCCACAAACATTCCCAATTTCACAAATGATGTCACATTTAATCAAATCACTTGATTCATGTACATTTTAAAAAGTTTTTTTATATCTGTGTAGAAAAATGATCAGCATTTCACTTTATGAACTTTGAATTTAGAATAACCTTTACACTTACTGTATGAATCTGCCCCTGTCAAATTAAGTTACGCAATAATATTTAACTGATATATGCAGATCTTTGGAATTAGCTGGTATTGTAAAAAAGATTGATTTTAACCCAAGTTAATTTCTCGTTTGGATGTGAAGTGCAGAGGTGCTGTTTTGGATAATACTTAATTTTGAAATTTTCTTTCTCATGGAACACTTTGTTTAATTGGAATGCCTTATGATAAGGCTGTATTGATCAGGGATGACAAATAGCCATTGGAGTCTACATACCTTAGCTTGGTGGTCAGTAAGAAATGATTGTAGAAAAATACATACACAATTGACTATTTCTAATATTTCCTATGTAATAACTACTACTGCACCAAGCCTATGCTTACTGAGCTTTCTCAACAACCACTTCGACCAATTTATGGGCCCTCTTTACTCTCTTCTTCCGGACTGATTGCACTTTTATAGAAGAGGAATATTTGATCATATTTACAGAGGGACAGGACTGCTAGAAAGCACTTTTGTCGCCAGAGGCACCAAAGCTCCAGTTTTACCAGTGACAAAAAACATAATCAGGCTGTGTCTAGTTAATCTTCAGTGCAGGGAAGTTGGGATGTATTGTTCACCCCAATACATTTCACAAGAATGATGTTCTTTTTTTATTGAGAGACCATCAAATAGCTGAATTTTAGCTGATTAAAGAATCGGCACCAGAACAGATACAGGATAACAATGAGTTTAGGCGAGTAGCCGATAACACAACATACAAAGGAAATCATCACAAATTACCGTAATTAACCTCTTAATTACCCTATGGATGTACAGGTACATCCTCAAAAGATTTGCCAACATTACCATTAGGAAGTACTGTGTTTTCTGCATGTGCGCCAGTACGCTGTTACATAAGGAATGCCCAATCAGGCTGTCCCTGTCACGGACTGGGTCCAAACAGATGACTGAAAGGACCCAGCGCGCCCGATGATTGTATGCAGGAGTCACAGTGCAGTAGTGGAGTTTGGACAGGGCCTGGTTGCAGGGTGACCCAGGTTTTGAGTATCTACGGTGAAGTGATATCCTGCAGGATCCTGGAGCAGGCATGAAGCATATCACTTGAATCACGTGCAGGATGCTGCAGGCTGGGAGTATGGAAGCTAAGCAAAGGGTATAGCAGAAACATAACAAGCAAGGGACAGGGAGACCAGGCACGAAACATAACCAGACAAGACATACATGTTACAGGGCACAACAGTGAACCAGACAAGGAATAAACATTACTAGACAAGATACACATGCTACAGGGCACAACGGTGAACAAGACAAGGAATAAAACATAACCAGACAAGATATACATAAGACAGGACACCCCGCTGCCGGGGATACAGGACAGGACACCCCGCTGCCGGGGATACAGGACAGACTGACACACATAAATACAGAAACTAGTCTAGGACTGTATGATAACTATTGGAGATTCCATCACATCTTATGGCCATAGTATGCTTAGCCCACCACTACGCCAAAGTACTCCAATGACGGTGGGTCCCAACGCTAATCCCTTCTGACAGAGGTACGAAACAAACTAAACATGTAAACCAAACACATAGCACTGAGACATACCTTTAGACTGCAGACTGAGACAAACAGAACACACGGGTGGAGCTCACCTTATAAAGGAAACAGAGCTGAAGCAAAGAGCTGAAGCAGAAGAAAGGAATGGAAGATCAGAACAAAGCAAAAGGAAATCCAGGAATGGATCGAAGCAAAACAGGGAAACTGAAACAAGACAGATATGCAGCCTGGGCAGAACGTGACAGTCCCTTCCCTGCTCCTGCTACTTTTTTTCACATTTCCATGGATTCAAATGAAAGCCATGCTTTTTTTCTGAAGAAATAGGATGTATCTGGGTACATCAAACACAGAAAAGGGCATCTTGATTAAACGCACTTATGGTAAAAAATGTACAGTAATTATGGCACAAAATAAGTCTTGGTAACATATGTGCTGACCTTAACCCCAGCATCCAGTGGTCCTTCCTGTTACATAATTATTGGCTCTATCCCACCCCCTCTGTTGATTTTAGTATCATTTCAGCCAGGGCTGATTCAAGGCTCTGTGGGGACCCGGGTCAAAAAAATATCCAACTGCGATTCCAACACATCCATGCTCACACACATACATATCTACGTTCACATACACATCCATGCTCACACACAGACACTTCTCACTCTAATTTACATACAGTTCTTCCCTCGCTCACCCCTTGACCTCAACCGCAGCTTTCCCTCTCGCTGTGGGTATCCTCGCATTTAACCGTGTGGTCATGTAAATTCACGTAACCCCACTATGTTCAAGGTGGGAACGGTCCGCCCCTGTGTGCCAACCTTCTGATGAATGGCACCCCCCTAGGTACGCCACAGGTCCTAATGCACTTCTGCAAAAGGAAAGAGCTTCTGGGCACACGCTCTCGCCCTTTTGCAAAAGTGCAAAGAGAGGCCAGAAAAATGCAGATACATTTGTGGAAAAAGAGAGGGGCAGAAACGCTTCTCTTTCTCCACAAATCTATCCCAAATGAACATGTCTTCGGATAGCAAATTGCTGACCTTGTCAAAGTGCCACATGAGGACTGATGTAACGGCCGGCTGTGGCGGGCCTCCTGTTGGTGAGCCCTGGGCATGTGCCCAGTTTTCCCACTTATTAATGCAGCCCTGATTTAAACACTAGTAAAGCGGAGTGTCACATATATCTTCCCTTTTCAAAGTGTTCTTTGAACCCTGGATTCCCCTTTTCTGTTACTATAATGAATTCAATGCTATGCATGGTAAATTTATGCCCTGCTATCCATAGTGGGTTGGATGTAAAATAGATCGCTGACATGTGTGGATAAATAGTTTAGGAACTGAAATGAATGAAAGTTATGCTGACTCCCCATATGAGTGGTTGATTGAAATGTGCACCACATGTTCCCCAAAACCGACTGTATAGGAAATCCACAAAAGTGTCAAATTATGATGTAAATGCTGCTTAAATTCCTCATCAGCCCAGTGGCTGTATGTGGGATTTCAAGGGCACAAAAAAACTTTTTTCTCTATGAATTAGTGCAGCCCAGGCCCCATTGGCCCCACTGCCAGCCCTCCCTTAATGCTATGTGATATATGAATAATACATGTGACCAGATGTCCTCTTAAACCCGAGGCACGAGTAATAAATGCAGGACAGCAAGGGTGTTTCATTCAGTATAGGCATCCCTGGTTAAAGGTTCAAGGTTCTGAGAGATCCATTTTAACAGGACTTCCCAAGTTTTCTGAATACATTAATGCAATAGAGTTTTGTATATGAATTGTTGTCTAGAATGACTGAATATTTAACCGAAGATGTTTGAGTTCACAGTGCATTTACTCTACACAAGCTGTCACTTTTTTTGCCATTTGGCTTGTTTTTCTTTCTCCCGTTACAATCGCTCACCGTACAGTTTAGATCTTTTATTACAAGCCTTGGAATTCTGCGTGTAAAATTCAGACTCTGTAATACTATTGTGCCTAAGTGGAATAGACTCATTGTCAAGTGTGAGCCCCCTGGAACGATCTATTTTTCCACTCCACAACATACATTCACTGCTTAGGCAGGATGCTTTTATGGTGGAAATTATCCCGCATTTCACATTCATGGCAACAGGCTGTAGGAAGTATGGCAGGCTTCCAAGCTCTTCTCTGATGCTGCTAGTTTTCTAATCAGTGTTGAATAAACAGAGTGTTGATTGAATGTAATGGCTGCTTTAATCATGGACCTGGGTGCTGACACCAGATTAGAGTGTTTATAATTTACGGCTAATCTTTTGTAGAAAACAAAACCAGTGGAAATCAAAAGCACTGATTAGCAGGCCTGGAGTGTCCGTTTTGTTCCAGTCGAAGAAGAGGCAGTTTTTGCCTTGTCAGATCATTTTAACGAAACAATTAATTGTCATGTAATGAGAAATCACTCATATGTATCAGTAATGCTGAAATGGCCCACATTTGCAGCCTGTACTTGGCAGAGATAAAATTACCGTAAAAAGCTTGTGATCTGGACCCAGTGGCAATATAAAAAAAAAACGAAAGTTTATAATCACTTCCCACTTTACGCATAATCCTAAATAGTGCATATTTTTGCTTTTCTTCTATAAGAATTAAGTTTGCAAGCCGGGCTCTCTCCACCTAATGTATCGGTTTGTCCTAATCTGTCCATTCTCGTCTTGTCATACCCCTTGAATATATGAGTTGTATTAAGCGCTGCATAAATTGTTGGTGCTATATAAATAAAAGATAATAATAATAATAATAATAATAATAATAACTTGTCATACCAATTAGCGTAAGGTAACGATAAGTGTTCCTTTGTTGGGCAGATTCTATTGAAATCGGTATTTACCCTAAAAGGCAGGTAGGTCTAGATACCGACAATTATAGTCATTGTAGGTATTTGGGTTTTCTGTATATGAAACCATAATACATGTTTGCTAGGTTGCCCTGAAATTAAATGTCACTTTACTTTGTACACTGACTTAAATCTTTGAGCTGGTGCACAGAATTACATATATATCACAGATGAGGGGGAAAAAGGTGCCCATTTTACCTAGAAATCCCCATTACTTTTCTGGAATTTTATTGGGGTAAAGCCATAAGTAGCTGGCTAGCCAAGTCCTGCAATGCCACCAATTTTTGATTCCCCAACCAAATTCGTCAACCAAAACTTTTTTCAATGGCTAAGCAAGTGGCCAGATACAGGACTGAGAAACTCTCTCAGAAAGTTATTTTCACTAGTTCAATATATCTATTTCTTTTATATAAAACTCTATAAATGGATGCAGAAATCCAATTAGAGGAATACCATCAATATAGCAACAGATACTGCTTTAAACGAGAAAATGAAAAATATATTGAAAGGGAGGTTTTATCATTAATAGTATGGTGTACACATCACATTCTTCTTAAGTATCTCCCAGGATTTCTCTGGGTAATTTATAGGTTTAAAGTTGACAAAACAGCTGAAAAATGAATAACTTTACAGTGGGAACCTGGAGACGCCTTTAAACAGTCAGTGTATGGTTTATAAGGAAAGCCACGTTAAAAAACCTTACTAAATATTTAATGATATTTAAGAAGATTTCTCTTAACTTGTGTCCCTAGATTGGTTTATGGGTTTTATATCTTTACTGGTCTGGAGTTGTTGCTAGCAAGGATGCGTTTTTGTCCTTAAAAGAGGTCAAAATGTAAGACGCATGTGACATCAATGGAAAAATTCTCCCCAGGGCAAAATGATGACATCATTTTGACTGAGGCAGCATATAAAGGATTGACTCTCTTGTGGATTGAAAAGAAGTAGTATTTATATGCCCTCTACACACACATGATCTACTTTCTCCGATTTCTTTTTTTTTTTTATGTGTTTTTGATATGAATACATAGCATTTATATGAATGGTGTGCATGCACCACAGAGAAAGAAACAAATGCATATTGAAATAAATATTCAATATGAATACTGAAGAGAGGCCAACATGCATCGTGTAAGAGAGCTTTTCTACATATGTCTTCCAACACGTCTACTAAGCATACGCAAACATTATGGCACATTGTCTTATCTTACCTTAAGCTCTCCTCCCTTACATGCAGGGCCAAACAACATTTAGTTGGCACCCACAACTTCTGGTGAAAAATGGGGTGACTACTATTATGCTGAGTACTTAATATTGGGACATTCAATCAACATCACTGTAAAAATTAATCCGAGGTGACTCCAGATAGGACTAAGGAGTCCCTCAAAGGAGCTACGGATTCTTCTGCAACCAAACATATCTTGTTTCTACACAGAAGGTTGATGATAATCATTCTGTTTCTAAATGTATGAAACCCCTGAATGTAAGCATAACCGTTATTATTGCTTACATTGTTCAAGCCTATTCTATACAGGTGGGTCTGGGGCTGCTGGAGTGGTTGTGCTTGTACAATTCTTACTATGATGTACAAACCCTGGTAGAAATAAATCTGGTAGAAATGTTTCCCCCGTTCTGGGCTCATTCTTTATTGGAGTCCTTGCTTATTATTTAGTATGGTATTGTCACTCAATGCAGCTCCCCTACAACTCAAGTAGGTAAGATTTCATCCTCCTGGCTTTACCTTGTCATGCTAACATTTTTACGCACCTGACCAAGATGCTGACATTATAAGATTCGTCATATAAGAAGCTTGTTTAGGCAGGGCCCTTGTCACCTATAGTTTCTGTAAGTCAAATTATTATGTCATACTGTATACTACTTGTTATGTCCTGTCTACCCATTGTACAGCGCTTCAGAATATGATGGCGCTATATAAAACACTAAATAATAATAAAAGCTTGTTGACACAGCTTAATTTAAATTTTGTGCTGTTTAAGTTTTTGGTGTCTACACAATTTCTTTAATTTTTGTTTTATGTGGTCTTACCACTAGGGGGCCTGTGTCACATGTTTTACCTGGACATATTTGCAAGCAGGGAATATGCTCATATCTAATTGTTTCAACAACTATGAACAATAGTTTTCTTTTAATATATTAACTTTGCAACATGCAATGATAGATTGTAAGTTTGCAAGAGCAGGGACCCTCTTCTCCTCTTCTTATGTAGCAGCATGTGTGATAGTGTGTTACTGTTATTGTCAATTCCGTACATTGTCAGTTTAAATGTCATTATTACGTATTTTCACTTTTCCCTAGTGTAACAGAGCTACATAATCTGACGGAGCTAAATCAATAAATGTATCCTCGTCTAAATAACAAAGGTCTACATTTAGTATTCTGGTCTGCATCCAGAATAAATTAAACGTGACGTGATATCCCGGCGCATGTCCTAAAGGCATGCAGCCCCTTTTAATGCAGTCTATGGAGGCTTTGCTGAGCTGATGCAGCCTTCATGGCGTAAATAGGTTGTTAGGGGAGATGAAAGATCTCCCTTGTAAACCAGCTTGGTGTGCAGCGGGACACCAGATGGCTTGATCCCCCAAGAGGACGATCTGCCTCCCGGTTTTGTAGTTTTGGGTAGTGGCCAAGAGAAAGAACAAACTGACCTGGAGACCCTGGGAAGCAGGGCTTCACACGGAGACTCTGGGTCAAAGCCATTGAGTTGCCAGGTATGCCCAAGCTAGCGGAACTGCTGTTAATAATTTCTTTATTTATTTATTACCAGATAATTTTGTTATTGAATATAACATGTCTCTTCTGTTTTATAACTGCAATAAATTTGGAATTCAGGGGAAGGGTTTGTCTTAACTTAGTTTGAAGATGGAGCCTATTGTTTTGAGCCATGCCATTAGATAGACTTGGCCTGGTACCATACCCCGCCTGGCTTATTTGTGGATACACACAATAAAACAATACTTTTCCTAATTAATCTCCTTTGAATGTTCTATTAAAAAATATAGTCTTACAAACTCATCTCAATCTGTATTAGCTTCCAAACATCTCTAACTTCAAATGTCAGCACGACATCATTTTTTTAAATTTACTAAAGTATGCAGCTTTTTTCAATGAAATATCCACTTTTAAATCAAGAGTTAATAAACAGCATTTATGATGGAATTCTGTAATGTTAAAAAAAACGCAGCGAAATATGAAGCCACAGGGAGCTACACGCAACGTTTCATTTTCTCTTCATTATTCCAGCGGTAATTTGATTTGCCATTAATTTCACCGTAGTAGGGTGTACAGTTTGGATGTTGGCTCACCATTTATAATCGTTCTCCTGCAGATTTCCCACAGCACTAATCCATATGCCCACACATCGGTCTGTTTGTAAGATTCAAATGAATCAGTGCGTATAGTTTCATCGAGGACTTCTGGTGCCATGTAGCGTTTGGTGCCAACCCGAGGATTATTACCGATATCCAAGTAATCACCAGTCTGAGAATGCATCACAGCCAAGCCTACAATTACAAACAGATATTTCCTTTCATGCTTGTGACATATAGCACTGCAAAGAGTTCCAGTGTGTAAATGCACAACAGGTATACACTACACAATCACCTGTGTAGTGTGTTTAGAGCAAATTATTATTGGTGTTATATTTTGATTTATATAGCACTACCACTTTCTGCATTGCAACTTCTATATAAAACAGCAATGGAAGCTTAAAGGGATAGTCTAATGCCCCAGGCATCCTCATCAACAAAGAATGCACAGTAAAATACAACCTTCCTCATTAAACCTTTGAAAATATAATCACCAAAAACGAACAAACTACTATTAATGGTAGAAATACGTGCACTGTACATATAAAAACACCAAAACCTAATGCAAGGAGAGCATGTAAGGAAAAAAGGTATATACAAAGTAAATCTTTATTAAACAATATGATTAAAATACATATAAAAAAGCATCTTGGCACCAAGACACATATAGGAAGGTACATATGAACAGAGGCACAAGACTACAGGAACTAGGATGGAAATACGTATATATATATAAAGGCACAAATAAGAAACACAAGGACGACCACAGTGATAAAGTAAAAAGGAACAAATGAAACAACATACAGCAATGGTACATCAGTGCTCAAAAGTAACTAACCAAACCTAGAAACAAGGCTGAAAACAGCAAAAAGCCTGGTGATGAATGGTGCCAAGTCCAAACGTACATTTTTATTATATATATATTTTTATATGTATTTAAATCATATTGTTTAATAAAGATTTACTTTGAAAATATAAATTGAATGACTTACCTTATCACTTACCATGAGAAGCTGCAGTGCCAAAGGTGCAGCAGAACATGCCCTCCATGTTGTACCATTTTTTACGCCATTGATTGGAAAAGTTCAAATTAATAGGAACCCTTTCTGCACTTGTTAGACCCCCATCCCACCAGAACCCTTACCGAGCCAGTGCCTCAGCTGACTGGCAGCGAATATATATATATATATATATATATATATATATATATATATATACCGTAACAGGCTCAGGAGGCAGGAGATACATCTGACGGAGGGGAAAGAGGGACGGTTTAGCTGCATTAAAGTACATTTGATGGCTGGAGTGTCTATAATATATTTTAAGGTGAATTGACTTTGGGAGAGAATTAAAGTGGTCTTTCTGCCTAGCTGTGGTTTAGAATGTACATTAATTAATGTTGTTTAAAATGAAAGTCTGACCATAGGATATAAATACACGTTGCTCAAAAAGGGACTCACCAAATGTCCCTGACGATAGATCATTGAGATTATCAGATTTTTCCCAACAATGCTTGGATGTTAAACTATGCTTTCTTCTTTAAGCACTGTTGTTTATAACAATACAAAAATTTTACATAATTACTTGTAAAATTAAATTTATAGTAAATTCCTCAGGTATCTAATCAAGGATAGCAGATTAAACCATAGTTGCATTCAAGTTTTTGTGGCTTTTTTTTTTTTTTTTAAAGTGTAACTTTGTGATCATTAAGGTTACAATAAAATCTGTAATACACATGCTCCACTGTCATCTACATTATTATTATTTTTGTACGTCATTGCCAGAGGTTCTAAAAAGGCGAAAATATGTGTATTATACAGGTGATTTTAGAGTCATGTTTTATATTTTATCTCAGCAGCGCTGTGCCTTGTGTGGCAGTTCTGGCATAAATGCACATTTTATCTGTCAAGGGTATACCTTTTTATCTTTTTTTTTATTATTCCTCTTCCTCCAGCTGCTCTGACATATCAGATTTCACCAACGGGACAAACATCAGAGCAAACTAATGTCAGTGTGGCCAAGATGCGTGCTTCCAAAGAGGATTTGGGTAGGGACTGATCCACTTTAGCTCTCCCTGGACTCGGAAAGGGCAGACTTGGCAAATGTGACGTTAGTGGTTTTTGTATCTTATTTCTGGCTAGGACTCACATATTTGCTGGGTCAGCTTTGAAGCAAACATTTTTTTATTTTTGCTCTTCAACTAAGTTTATTTTGAAGGTTAAACACGCAGAGGAAATCTGGGATCAGGGTGGGGCAATTCCTTGCTATGTGAAAGCCTGATTTCATTTCGTGATATGTTAGAGAGCGTAGTTTCCAGCAACATGAGATTATCAGCAAAAATATAAAACACATAACTGACTTTGTTTCAACATGTAATTAATACAAGAAGATTGTTTTTTTTATGATGAAATCTCCTACTTGAATCATATCATATTATAACATCTAGATTGTGGCTGGGTTTCGTGCAAGCTGATTTTCTAGTAGAGGCAGCCTAAGGCCCTTGAGCTCAAATTTTAATGCCCATCATCCTTATCCAACCAGAGGAAGGATAATCATGCAGATATATTGATATTAGAGCACAATGGACGTGCGCTAATATCAATATGTGCAGTTACGCCATGCGAATATTCGCTTATCAGATGGAAAGTGCTTTGTAAATTGGAATTATGACATTTACGCATGAACTTGTCTTGTGGTTAGCTGGTATCAAATATTCACAACTGTACAAGGCAATGGCATTCTTGCGACAGATTTTAGTGATGTTCTATTAGTCAAATTACTGATCATGAGAGTGTGTATATATAAGTGTAAGATGCACATGTTTTTTATCTTCTAACTTTTGTTCTTTCCAACCTTTACAGCTCTTTTTGGACATACTCTTGCCTAAAATAAAATATATAAATATATATATAAATATATAATAAAATGCTTTCTGTGCTGTATTGATTTCTGTCTCATTTGCGCTCCCCTAAGTAGTGGTCTTAAGTGTTTGGACAGGACATGTCTGACATCTGGATGTACGGGTGATGCTTGTGTTCTGCTATAATGAGCCTGAGTTATAGAGGAAATAACATTGCTTGTTTTACATCTGAGGAAGGGGAAGCCTGTGAATCCAGAACTATTCTAACAATCGCAGGATGAGAACTCATACAGATCCTTTAAGATTACCCACATAATAAAAATAAATCTGCATATTTCCTATGTTAAATCAAAAATGTACAATTAAAAGAAAACAGACAACTTGATAACATAATACTCAAAAATTATTTAAATTCTTTGTAAATGATGCTCCTTATACAAATCCAAATTATCATTTAGTTTTACTAATGTGGGTAGTTAACAAGGATGATCAAGTTGCAGCGCTGCCAGCGCCATGTAATGAGGAACAATATTTATTCCCCCCCCCTCAGAAATGTTCCTATTCCTACAATTCTCCAACAAGAAACAAATCCCAATGATGGTGTCCATTCCCTGTCTAGGCATAAAGGCTACACTAAGGTGAGTGCCGCAGATGCATGGTAACGAAGGTGTCCAGTGGGGTCACTATGCGTGTATGTATGTACATGTATGGTGAATGGTAAGTGTATGGTGTTAGAGTAAACGAGTGTTAGTGTATGACATTAGTGAGTGCGCTAGTGTATGATTTGAAATGGTTGCACACACTCACCTAGATCTGCAATGCAGCACTGTTTGTTTGATTTCACCAGGATATTTCTACTTTTAAGGTCTCTGTGTGCGATAGCGGGTTTCCCTTGGGTACCAAATATCTCCACGTGGAGATGCACCAAGCCACATATGATTGACACTGCCAGTAGCAAGCAGCTCTCAGAATCTATTGTAGTCCTTTGAAGATAGTCATAAAGTGATCCATTATCATGAAAATGGGTGATCAACCACAACTGGGTGCTAGAGTTTCTAGATGTCATGTCAGAAGCAATAAATCCTGCAAAGAACCACAAATTGTTTTTTTAAAACATAAGACACCTAAACTAAATGCAACTAAATTGAACTAAATACAATACCAAATACTATTTAGATCAGCTAGTAGTACCGTACTAATGAATACAGTGTTTTCCATGATCTCACATGATCACACAATGATATTTTAACATGTGGCTATGTTGACGTATCCACATGTACTCATATGAGGAGGTCCTGAAAACCTGTAATGTACTAATTAATTAATTGGAAGAAATAGTTGAGGAGTCACAAGATCTTCACACAGAAGAAATGGACTACTAAGTTCTATTTGAATTTATCTACAGTTGTTTTATTCATTGTATTCTTTCTGATATTCACATTCATGTTTTTCCCAATTTGTGAAATCAATCGACAGGCATTTATGTATTTTCAGCTCAGAGGATACTTGTAGCAACAAAGTGAGATGCAAGCTGCGCTACTGATTCATCATTGAAGTTGTAGTGCACGCTGAATATGCAAAACATAAACAATTTCCTTATTGCCTCTTAGAAGCACATGGAAACATGTAAATTTTGATATCTGAGACTTACCCAAAATGTTTTCATGCCGCAGCAATACTGTGTTGTAAATTTCAGTCTCTCTGAACCATGATTGTTCATCACGAGAAGAAAATATCTTCACAGCTACGTTTTCCCCCTGCCACATGCCTCTCCATACTTCTCCATAACGTCCTTTGCCTACCAAAAGGAGAATTTACATTATTACAACCAGCCAACCATCCAAAATGCATAGATAGGAACTATGTAATGTGATAATAGAAGACACCATCATCTCCAGGTTTTAGATTACATCAGACCATTAAATATCCAATCTGCTTTTAATGATGACGTCCTCTCTAAGTGATAATGTGGTGAAAACTAATAAAAACAAATAAAACTTCTTTGTGTTTGGTTGATAATTGCTGCTTAGTTTTTACCACGTTACCGCCAAACACATGAATAGATTTAAACACTTCCATACCTACGCATTCAACAAGAGTAATTTGCCGAGCTACAGTTCTTTGGACAAGGAATGGAAGGCCAGAGCCGCTGCCAGTAGTACAATATTCATCTAGGAGCTCCTGTAAAAAATAAAAAAAAACACTTTTATTACTTAAAAAAATGTTTTAAGGTAGCTGCATATTGGGACATAAATATAACAATGCAAAAAAACAGCCACACACTAAATGTTAATTTATGTAAGTAAGAGAGGCAGACAGACTGTTTCTGGGTTTTTAAATGATTGTGTCCCTGAGAAGGACCGTGCTCAGGTGCGTTCATTTACAATCGAAAATAATTTAAGAATAATTATTATTTATTGATTTATATAACATCATCATATTCTGCAATGATGCACAATAAGTAAACAGGACTTAACCAGTAAAGTTATGTTATTCACTACTTGTTATGTCATACAGCACTGTGGAACATAATGGAGCTATATAATACAATAAATAATATTTAATTATTAATATTTAATAATAATAATTTGGGTTTACAGAAACTAAAAGGGGAGGAGGGACTTGCTCAAGCAAGCTTACAATCTAGAATTACACAGATACTACATCGCATTTACCTGTCAAGTAAGCAACAGAGAACTCTGAAAGTGTTCAATCATATTCATTAGTTACATGCAAACTGTCTGATTAAATGAATGTTTGTTAGTTTAGAAGCACTTTTGCAATATGCTCTATAGCCCCATTACTATGTAGTATGTGTCCTCTACGCCCATAGGGGCCTTTGGAGACCATGGTTGTATTGTACGCTATGCTTTTTAATAAAAAGAGAACAAACTTCTGTCACATTTTTACAGATGTTCCCAAAAACCGTTTGGAAAGCATTTCCTGGAGTGATATCTTTTCCATACATACTTATGTAATTTAGACAACTTTTGATAACATGATACACCAGATGTTCCATTAGTAGACTTTCTCAAACTTTGTTTATGCACAGATATATACAAGTGCATCGCATGACATGCAACCCTATCTGAAACTCAAAACCCTTATACATTTTTGGCTTTATCAGCTCAATCTTTTATATTATTTTGCTTTATCAGTAAATACTCTCCAGTTCCTGAGGTTCTCATGAGACCTACAGCTATCTACCTTCTGTACTCCCTCTCCAGAGTTTCTGACAGTTGCCCCACTCCCATGTAAATCATACCAACATACTCTATAGGCTTAGCTCACTATATTGTTCAATGGAAAACATTGCTTCAGACATTAATATGGTAAATCTAGTACATACTGAGCACATTATCGAAGATGTTCTAAAAACACAGATATTTCGGTATCTTAACATAATCCCATAATCAAGGTCTTGAATGCATTAATAAGAGCAAAATTGTAGATATAACAAAGCATCACACTAAGACCTTCTTGTCCTCTTTCACACGGGATCCATGGGATGAGTTGGACAAGTCCATGGAGTAGAATTTAGGACCCCAGCACAAAGTTTTAGGTCTTGATTTGAAGAAAGCAGAAAGTAATACTTTACTGTTCAAATGTTTGGGGTCACTTAGCTGTTTTCATGGAACACAAGAACATTTCTAGTTGTGCTAATATAATTGCAAAGGGCTCTTCTAATGATCAAGTAGCCTTTTAAATTTAAACTTGGATTTTCGAACACAGCGTGCCATTGGAACACAGGAGTGATGGGAGTGATAAAGGACCTCTGTACGCTAATCAAGATATTCCGTTTCCAGCTACAATAGTCATTTACAACATTAACAATGTCTCCACTGTATTTCTGAACCATTTTATGTTGTTTTAATGGACAAAATTTGCGTTTCTCTCAATGCTAGGGCATTTCTAAGTAACCCCAAACTGTATGTCAATGAAAGATACCACAAAAAGTTATTTATTTATTATTATATATGATTATTTGTCTTATATTATTACGCATAATAGTTATTTAACCAAATACATTTTATGGGGTTTTTTTTTATTATTAATTCAAATATTTATTTAATATTGTTTGATTTTTTTTCCCACTGAACTGACCCTGGTATGCAGGGTCATGATGAAATGATCCAACAAAATCCCCCGTGGTCTGCAAGCACATGCCACTATTAACAAGCTAATGACATGAGATCATACTTCAGCCTCTGTGAACGCAGTTCAGATGAAATTGAGCATGTTTTGTCTTGTACAAATAAAATCTGTGCAGGATTTCAATGCACTCACCCCTAATGTACTGTCGCCAACAATGGATGCCTTTGGAAAATCAGTATCAAAATCATAAAGTTTGGCCAAGGATTTTTTCCTGCTTCGTTGGCTCATTTTCCAAAAGAAGAACGTAAGCAGGAAGAGAAGTAACAGAAATAGCAATGCTGGGAGGACGACGATTAGTATGATGCTGTGTTCCGAGGGTACAGTTGTAGTCTTCTCTGAGAATAATTAAAAATAAAATAATATAAAATGCTATGACTAGCATAACATAAGGGTTAAAAATGACAAGGTATTACTTTGTCCAGTATACATTTTTGCATATAATATACATTATAAAATGTATTTAAATTTGCTAGTAATTTGGCTAGCTCAATGTGTTTATGTAATATTCTGTACTTACTTGCAGATGACCCTGGCATTCACCACTCTGCTGGATAGCAGGATCACTTTAACATTGAAAATGCTACATTTGTTGTTAAAAAACCATTTGAATATTCTTATGCGCCTTTAACGTCGGCAACGTAAAGACAAATGGCTTACGTGTCCACCATAATTGTAAAATAATGGGGATATTAAGAAGGTCTAGAGACATTCTATGTGGCTTCCGGTACTGTCCCAAAATCTTTAAGTAAATGCCATGGTGGTTTTTGCCTCCTGCCAGCCATCCCATGAAACATATCGTACAGATTTTTGAAAGATTATATAGGGGATGTTTCATGACAACATGTTGAAAACCAATAATTCCTTACCACTAAGGATGGTGGTGAGATTTGTGTTGCACAAGTGAGATTTACAGCAAACCGCTACCGCGTTTTCCATGTTGACGGAGCATTGCTCGATTACGCTGTTATTAAAGCAGCCCTTCACTCTTTGAACTTCTTCAGAGTCTGAATCTATACTTTCCGTAACGAAGCATGTCTTTCCGATACAAGTTTCCTTGTGGCAAGCAGGGCCACTACAATCACACACCCAATACATGGAATCTGAAAAGAAACAAATGGTATATGTGACCAGTGTCCGGTTCCATTCTTTTTCATTTCAAGACTTCTGCATAGGCCTGCAAACCATCACGTACATGTGTCTTCTATTAGATCCTCCACTTTGTCTACTAACGTAATGTCTGAATATTTCCTTTAGGAGACTCGTGAAAGGTCACAGAAAGTACAGTTGGTTCTCGGCTGGCTTTGCCCCTTTAAAAAGTTTTAAGGCTAAATGTGAATCAAGCATGACATTGTTAGCAATCATATTTATCTGTGATTGTGGCCTTATGTTTAGTAATATTCTGTTTCATACAGAAGTTAATTCACATAACGAGTAGTGCAGAAATATGTTCTCGAGATTAAGTACCCATGGGTATTATTCACGCCTACGTCCCCCATGTTATTAGCTCCAGGATATCTTGAATCTTCTTGGGCTGAACTTGTCTAATGTGTTTATGTTGTATTTTGCAAGGATCCAGCTGACAATTCTTTCACTGGTGGCTTTGATATGCAGTTAAAGACTACATTATGGCGTGAGTGGTCTATTCACTAAAGTGAGATCTGGCAGTACAGTTTGCCATATATCACTATACATTAAGCACTGACCTAAATCAGAAGCTGTTGCAAGAATGCACAGTTAAATCATTGAGATTTATCCAGTCTCCTCGTCCATTAAAGTATGCGTTATGCAGGGGCTGCTCTATCCTTTTCACTCAAGATAATAATAGTTAAATAAAATGGTAGAAGTGGTTAAAATGAACCTTTAAACCTTCAAGTCACACAATCAGGACACTGTTTCTTTTGCTTAAACATTAAGGATATGTTTTATCTGTATATTTGTTACCGGCGCAGATAACACAATGTACAGAAAACATTTTATACCGATTCTTGCCATCCTCACAATTGACATACAACCTGTTCTCATAGGCAGGGGATTATGCATTATCTATAATGTATTTATCCTGTCGTAGTTGTTCAGTAAACTCTGTGGGCTGTTATTTATCCACGATCCATGGTGTTGAGTTATTATTTGTGGACCAAATATATTTTTTTTAATACTGAGTAAAAAATCCAAGCTATCAAACATTTTAACTTGTTGCTTTAATACTATCTGTGCCTCTAGAAAAATAAATTGTATGTATTTTCCTCCCACCATCAGAAAATCAAAAGATGAGCAAGCTGCAGTAATACTTGTCATTCAAAGTTCATTTTGGAAAAATGACTTTCAACAAAAATGTATTTAGAGACACAAAAACAATCAGATGTTGTTTTATAGGGTAAATATGACAAGGTAATAAACTCCAGCCTCTTTATCTTTCCTTTTTTAGTGTATATGCATATGTGACACTATATATATATATATATATATATATAATCTTTAAGACTTAACCCTGATATAATTTAAACAGTTGTATGTATTAAAGGTTAACATTTCTGTGATGTGCTATCAAATCAATACACACCATTGTAATATAAAGAATGTCCTTGGATTTACTTACTAGTTGCAGATGTGACAATAGCCAATGAAAATGCCCAGATTTGCTTTTGTAACATTTCTTTGGAAATTTATTTTGTCGATGTCTTTTTCTGTCCAAACCTGTCCAAACCAAAAGACATTCATTTGGTTAATTACAATTCCATAGATTCAGACAGGGCACACACTGGATACAGCTGAGATTTGGTGTTGTTAAGAGTTATTTATGAGGCTGAAGAGTAGGTTTTATTTATAAAAGTTTTAAGTTTGGGAAATAAGCAATTATAGGATATTACAAACTCAATATGACGGAGGCAGAGACAAATCGGTTGAGAGTGTCTTGCAGGATTAGAGTGTGTGTTAGTGTATTAGGTTGTATGATTGTGATTAGACTCATTTAACTTGCAATTAACTCTACCTAGAAATGATCCCGTTCTTACAATTTTTTGTTCCAAAAATACTGGCAATGATATTTTATTCTTTTGAGTTACTATTAGATCTAAGCAAATATTTTACAAAAAGTCTGTCTGTAAAGTATTGGGTGGATGGTAACCCTACCCTGACTTTAAAAGAAATCTATTAATATAACGCAATGTATATTTTATGGACAGCGGTATTCAACCAATTACTGCAGTGGACTGTATATTTTCTCACAAAAATCTTAATTACCTGGTTACTTTGCGTAACACCTGGATATGAGACAGAAGGGAGCAAGGAACAGAGTTCCTTAAAGTGGCTATCAAGAATACAAACCAGGGGGCCTATTTGGTACTTGGCTGGTATCTTTAATTGCAATCTATCCCTTAAGTAGAATGTTAATGCCATAGGAAGTTATGCAAGCTGAAGACCAGTCGTAGGGTATCTAGTGCACTAGAGGAACTATGACCTTGGCATCAATCTCCTGCATGCGCTTGATGGCTACCACAGGAGAGAAACCCAACCGGTTGAACACCGTATGAAACAGACAAGTTTGCCTATATGATAGGATCCGTCCTGTGCAAGCTGTAACATCAACGTGCATGTTCTGCAATGGCTACAGACTTAAATGCTATAGGACATCCTTGCAGATCAGTACAAGGCAGGCTCAGAATCTTTTGCTAGATCCAAATGTAAGCTCTTTAACATGTTTTTTTTTTTAAATACATGACCTTTTAAGAATCCAAAGAATTTTTGTCTATACTTGCCCCATTTTCACTTCTTCTGCCAACTGCTATTCTTTAATGGAATACTTCATTGTATTTGTGTGTCCCACAGAATTCCTCCTGTCTGTTTGGCTGTTATGTATAATTTTATTGCCAATGCTCAACCAGCAAACATACAGAGAGACTTTTTTTTTGCAGTGAGGGAATGTCATCAATGTGAATGCCAGTAAAGCATTGATTATCAAGCAGAGATTAAAACTAATGGTGACGTGACATTGCATATATTACACAAGACAGACAGCATAGATACATCTCTTCCAGATCCAAAAGGTAAATGTCTTCTAGATCCTATGTATTTGTACCCTTTTCACACAAATCAACTCAGATTAGCATTCTGTACACTGAAATCTAGCTAATTCGTCGTAATCGTAAGTTGCTGAATAAGTGGCCCTAAAAGCAAATGTTGCTGTATGCAGTGAAGAAAATCTCCCACGCTTGTCATGGCACAGACTGAATATTTGAGATATGAAGTGGTTTTGGTTCCAATGAATTTTTCAGCACTATTAACCCTGGATATACCATTCAGGCATAAAGGCAGTTAGCAACAAGACAGAATTATTTTTAAGTAGAAGAAGGAACACGTAGTTACTTAGTGAGGGCAATTTGGTTGCTCATCACGTTGCCAATATGTTTCTCCAACAAGTTCCATTGCAAGACTATTTAGTCCAGGCATTGGATTTAGAAAGACCAGGGTTTAAGCTAAGCTAGGAGGGGCAAGATCTTGGTTCTTAATCAAAATATGTAGAATTAGGTAGATGGTATAGTGTTGGTACAAGAAGCCCAACAGGAAGCTTGTGCTCAAGATGATGATGAGGCAGGAGTTAGGAGACAAATGAACAGTCAAACTTAAAAATATGGAGAAGTAAAAAAACGTCAAAATTCAGGAACACTAGAACCATGGCCAGTTATGTTTTGCTCGTTGTACAAAGACAAAAAAAATCCACTTCAGATCATTTACTTAATTCTTCTTGTATGTAAAAGCAAACATTCATGAAAAAGAAGAAAAAACACATGATCTGAAAGGTTTTGCAGTGACACAATGCTTGGTCAAGGACTGAACTCCTGGACTAAGATGACTAGGGTATGCCAAGGACAAACGGTATTCTGCCAATTTTGCAACAGTCATATTGCCCTTTGGTTACACCCCAAGGTACCATTACAGCCACAATCTAGCTGCTTCACTTGGGGAAAACAAGCCTAGGGACAAACCTAATTCAAAACGTTGTGACTGGTGATATACTTGCAAAGCCAGAGAACTTAGCAGAGGTTTATTACCAGAGAGTGGAACACAGAACAAGCAAACCTAAACCTAAAGAATGGTCATTACATGGTAAAGGTGTGCAATTGACGTTGAGATTAAAAACCAACCAAGGCGCAAAACACTGTACATGACCGGAATGTCACACCACCACATCGGTAAACAAAAACGTAAGTAAAAGACGTCAAGTGGGGACAGACGTGACTTGGGAGATGCCAAACATGCATTTGGACATGTGAAATGACCCTAGAAGGCTGATCTGAAGAGGGAGACCAAGCAGTGATCCTGATCCTAAAAGGTAACCAGATAAAAAAGTATATGAACGAGAAAGATTTTACAAATGAGATAGGTTTTGTGGATAAAATACGCCAATGGAAGCATCTTATTATTTTCTTTAAATAACATAACACCTAGTATTTATATAGCATCTCCCAGTGGGACTGAAAGCGCTTTAGCAGTCACACCGAATCGGCAGCTGAAATAATAGTTGTTATTCTTGCCCAGTGAATGATACTCATCTATCAACCTCAGAAGGATGAATGGCTGGGAATAAATATAATTTTTCCATTTGTATGCGCAAACTGCCAATAACTACTTCTTCGGGAGCATATACACAACCATGTAGATGAATGGATCTTGGTACTGCGGTGAATATAATTGTTATTGATAAGAAATTTAAAAGCAGACAGCAATATTAGACTAGTCATCTTGGCCTGGGAAATGGAAATCAATCGTAGTTTTTTTTTAATTATTATTAAAATGAGCATTTCAGAAGAAGGGAAGTTATCATGAAGAAAAACAATGCTGTACCAACGGAATAAATGTTACTTTCTACTAAAAGGCGAGAAACCACAATTCTCAATAACACAGCCTGTTACGTTGTTTTATTGGCCTGTAATGTGAAAATGGGACATAACACTGTACAGCAAGCCACACATTTTTTTCCAGCGTCTGCGAGTCTGTAAAGATACATTGTAAATTATTTTCCTGTTTTCCAGCCTACAAGAGCTTAAAAAAAGGGCTTTCAACCCTCCTATGGGCCGACTGTGGTTAGTTTCCCCTCGTGCTGTGTTTAACGAACAAGCAATTTATTTTACTTTAATGCGCCAAAAAAAACCAGCAATATTGTACATTAACATTAAAATTGCTATCCAGCATAATGATTGTCTCATTTCAGAGATGGCCACGGAACGATGAACCCATACGCCACATGTACATACAGTGCTAGAAACAACGCATTAACCGTAGATTAATAACTCTGTCCATAAATCAGCAGAAATGTGCTTTAGGGAAAACAGATAGAAAGGCTTCAAATATACTGTCAACAGTTGGAGGCCCAGACTGCCAACCCTGTTGCTTCATATGCTTAGTCTACTGGGGATGCTTATCACACCATCTATAAACAAACAGCTCCAGACCGCACAAACGTCTTAAGGAAGCAGGGAAATATACGTTATTTGTGTTTAAGACAATATACACTTATTATGAAATCTACAGTTAGACAGGCACACCCAGCGTGGTTCCAAATAAAACGTATTCAATAAAAGAATGGCATGATCTCAAAATTCCTCGACTAATACGTTTTTTTTTAATGTTGTTTAAGACTTAAAAAAATCTTCGTGTCCATAGCTTCCTGGCATTGAATTGAGGCACCCGGCTGTCTCAGGGGAAGCCAGTTCAGGAATCAAGATTGTTTAGATGTTGGCAGTGATGGAGAACTACAGTCACGCACTCTGAACTGCCTTCAATCCGTGCAAGACCAGGAAAGAAATGTTTTAAAGGGAAAAGGGTCGCTTTTCTAAAAAATTTTTCCTACCATCAGACGTACAAAAAACAAATCTGCTGACATACATGTATTGATAGTATCAGAGAATAAACATTATCATAGAAATACGAATTTAAATCAGCTTGTTTAAATTAGGTCATAAAGTCAGATTGTGTTTATTGCAATTTTTACAACTGTTCCTGAATAGAAGAACTGCATATACATTGTGTAATATATATATATATATATATATATATATTTATATATATATATAAACAAAATGATGGGTTTAATCTACAGCGTCTGCTCCATTAAACACTAGGGTGTTGTTACTTTGGAGTAAATAAAACGTGTTCTAATTTCATATATGTAATTAACATTCGAAAATAGCATTCATTATTCTTCCTAAGGGTTAACAAATATTAAAGGTTAAAAATAACATTATTATGAATAATAACAATAATAATACAAAGAAGAAAAAACAGAAGAAGAATTATAATAATAATGTTATTATTATTGTTATTATTATTATTATGTCATACTTCCTTATGCTCTGGGAGGGCTGGCAAAAAGGGAATCACTCACAATATATACTGATGTATATGTTTTTTTTGCTAACAATATTTGTATTGTGTGACTGTAAGAGAGAAGTTATTTGCAGCACAAGTGCTATTATAAATCATCAATTTGTATTAAAAAAAATCACCAAAATCAGCTTCTACTGGAACATACAGGCCTCATTCTCTGAGCCAGGTCAAGAGGAACAGTCAGCACAACTACACAAATGTTAAAACGCAAAATATATAGAAGTAACAAAATGCAAGAAAACCAGGAATCAAGTATCATATTAATGTACTTATATGATTATATCGTATTTTTCATCATGAAACCCTTATTCAGTTAAAACTGTGATCGCTATAGCAAGTTTTGAAATAAAATGATAATAAAGGATTCTGCTTTGAAGGAAGAACTAGTTCAGCGTTCAATCATAGCCTTCCCCCTGACTTTAATGGGTGACTCTTAAAAGGCGAACTTCAGGATAGCTCACAGCATTCAGGCTCTTGGAGTTTTCCCAAAGTTCAGCGATCCCCAGCAACTGTCAATGGAAAATAAGACTGAAAAAACGAATGTGCTAAAATCATTTATATATAATATATAATATTTGTGCATATTATAAATGCCTGTAAATACTTGGTGAATTATATAATTTCTAAAATAAATAAATAAATAAACTTGCCTTGAATCTTTCATTTGGAAAGACGCCCTGGGCTGTCACTGCATTAATCCCATAATATTCTGGCCGTTATCTTAATAGAAGTAAAATAACCTTTTTGGGATTAAGTTCAGTTTTCTGATTGAATTGTAAATTAAAGCCTGAAATATATATTTGATTGGAACCATAGAAGGAGCCACGCTGACAATTTTGATTCTGTACAAATAATGCAAAATGACCCTATAGATTTTTTAATCAAAGACTATGTACTGTACTCAGTATTTGATACTCACTGTTACTGCATATCAGGTACAGTCTGGATAACGTACCAGTGATCAGCTTATATTGTAAAGGAACCCTGTATACACACTGTTAGCAAAATAAATATTAACATATTATCATATTCTGCTAAACACATTTATCCACGGCTAGTGTCGCGTTTATAATTTTATGCAGAACATGCTTCCTAAAAAATATGTTATAACTGTAATATATATATATGTATATATTATATTATATATATATATATATATATATATATATATACACACACATGTATTTCACGGAGTGCTGCAGAAAAAGACAACTTAGCATAGTTTTCATCAAACTGTAAAGCTGTAAATGTCTTAACCCTTAAAGTACAGGAGGGCTGAGGACCAGCTGTTAAGAAGCTTTCTAGATCCCGCTCTGGGATGGATACTGGTTTTGTATTGTGGCTGTGAGGACTCAAGCCCCACGGCACAGATCTCTGGAATCTATCACAGAGATCTGCTCTGTTCCATACATGTCTAAAGACGATAAAGTTCTCAGACATACAGAAGTTTAGAAAAGAAGAGGCGAGAATAGCGTGTGTGATCGTTACCTGAACTGGGCTTCAGGTGAAACAGATGCTGGCACTGTAATGCAGTTCATTAAAAAGGCTTATTTATCCTTCCAGATCTTCTTCCTAAACTCTCGTGTGCGAACGCCTCATATCAGCTCGGTCTTCCATATGGAACTTTCTTTCACAGACTGAACATGGTTTTCATTAAACATGAAGTATGCACACTCGCGTCATGGCTTTTTAATGTCTTTAGTTTCCTCTCTCTAAAAACAGCCTTTTTTTCTGGCTACCAATCCCAGTACTTCCTGTTAGTCTTTTTTTTTTCTTAAATACAGGATGCAACACATGACACAGTTCCCTTTTCACAATCCAGTCACTGATGTGAAAGCTCAAACTAAATGGATTGATGAAAAGTGACAAAGTCTCGGACTTGCCATTTATCTGCATTATAATTACTTTCCGAAACCGCACTGCGTTTGTGAGGGCCTCTTCGCGTCCATTTGAAATAATACTTTGACATATGTTCATACTTGTAACTTAAAACCTGGTTAACTCTCATGAGGTCGAAAAGGCAAAAAAAAGCATAATTAGGTTTATACCGACAGCAATAAGTATGTGTCCATAGTGACCGAAACCGATAACACATATTTCTAAAATTAAAAATGTATTAATTTTATACTAGAGGAAGGATGAGAAGGTGGGTAGTTGGGCAATGCCTCCTGGGCTGAATTAAAGCCACTAACATTTTTTTTATATTATTATTATTTGCACTTTTGCCACTAGGATGTCTATAGTAACATATACTATATACCCTGACTGGATCCTTTTTTTGAGTTTCTATGCTTTCCTTTTTCTGTATATACGTTTTGGACACAACTAGCCAATGAGTGAGTTCCTTACCAAATGTTTTCTGTCACTTTATCACCGGGCCACGTGTTTGGATTTGCCTTCCAGGGTAAATGATGCCAGCCTTCCCCATGATACAGTGACATTATAGAGTTCTTTCATAACTAATCAGGTAGTGTGTTAATAAACAGGCAAGAAGAACAGCAATGTATGGCACAGAAATGTCTGTTTAGGGGAGAGATCTTTAGACAAAGGAAATATGTGAAGAACAGAGCAGATATTAATATTATTATTATCTTTTATTTATATAGCGCCAACAATTTGCACAGTGCTTCTTACAATACATATATTCAAGGCAGGGGATGCCCTAAATCTAAACAAAACGACCGTGCGGCCGCGCACTAGAAATGGCCGTTGTAACCACATTTTAATATTGCGCAAAAGCCTGCAGCAACCACGAACTCCAGGGGGACCAAGCATGAGATATACTTCCACAGGAGCCCTGCTGCTTACCTGTGCGTGCGAGCAACTTCTCTTATACCACGCAGGGGCAGCAGGAACCTAGCAGAGTCACGTGAATTTACACCACATCACATGACCCTGCTCCATTCCTTCTTGCTCTGGACGGGACAAGAAAAGTTGTTCACACAGAGTGGAAGCAACACAGGGGGAAGCAGCAACCCCTGCGGAAGACTGCGAGTGGCACTGAGAGATCAGCAGTTCAGGTAAGGGGGTGGGGAAGGGTGTATGAACAAGTATGCCTGATTGAGGGAATGAGTGAATGAATGTTTGTGAATGAGTAAATTAATGAAAAAGTGTGTCATAGCATGGATATGTAAGTGGGGGAAAGCATGGCACAGGTAGTCTGTTTGAGGCTAGGATTCCACAGGCAGGCTGTTTGGGGGCAAAGGTGGCAAGTCTATGCTTCCCATCAGGGTGTTGGGCAGATTCGATGGATGCAATCAGGGTGTCAGGACTGACATGATACTAAAGGAGGGCATTAATTCACAAGGGGGTGCTGGCTGAGGGCATCACATAAGTTAATACTAAAGGGGGGGCTGGGTGGGATAAATATACAATGTGGGGGCTAGCTGGGGGCAATACACAAGGGTGTGGGGGCATTAGGGTGACCACATCGTCCATGTTTTCTAGGTACATATAACTTTTACATATTACTGACCAGCCCAGATAAAATGCTGCCCTGCAGTATGGGGGATATATAGACTCATGGAAGGAACCAACTATTGAGATATACATCCCCATACTTCAGGGCAGAATTTTATGGGCACTGGCAGCATCAATACACAAGGGGGCAGGCTGGGGGTATAAATACACATAGTGCTGGCTAGGGGCAATACACAAAGGGGCAAATACGCAAAACGGGGAGTCAACGACAAAGCAGTGTGGAAAATACTTTTTTTTAATATTGTTGTAGCTTAGCCCTACCGGATGTTGGTGTCGGTATGGCAGAGCCCGTCCTGGTGTATGTGTATGGGTGTCAGTGTGGCAGAGCCTGTCCTGGTTCGTGTATTTGGTCATCTGTTTTCTGGCACTTTACTTAATGTAAAAATAAATTGATTTATTTAATTTTTACTTATCCAGATAAAACACCCTCCAAAATTTGTAGTCAAAGGACAAAACTTTCTAGGCCCAAAAATCAGTGAGAGGACAAGAAAAGGTTTTGTGTTATTTACTCTATTCCAATCTGCATATTTTATTAAAAAGGATAAGTGGCAGTAAATTGTGGCTTCAGGCATCACGTGTACTGATGTCCTCTCAATCCCATCAATATGGTTTAGACAATCAAGAAAAGATGGGCATGGATGGTGGGCTGATTGGGTGGTGCAATAGGCCACTGTACTAGACCTGCCCCCCAAGGCCTTAGGCTGACAGCTCTCCCCTGATTCATTGGGTATGACAAGACTAGAATTGACAGATTAAGACAAACATAGATGGAGAGGGCCCAGCTCACAAGTTTACAATCTGAGATGAAAGGCAAAGATTGCTATGTTACTTGTTAGAACTATTCATACCAGGGAACTTCTGGGCTCCGGCTACCCAGAGCCTTCCCTTGCGGGATGCGGCCAGGCCACTGATGTCAGCGGGAAACACCCCCATTAAAAGGGAAAATATATGGGGAGCGGAACGTGTCTCCCCCAACCCGGAGGATTCTGCCTATACGAATCCACACATTTTGATATTTATTGGGTGTATAACCATAGTTATAACATAGTATATTGGTAATTTTAAATGCTCTCAGTGTTGAAGAAGGTTTCACTTATAACTATCACACAGTGGTCAGGA
Source organism: Spea hammondii (assembly GCA_029215755.1). Taxonomy (NCBI): domain Eukaryota; kingdom Metazoa; phylum Chordata; class Amphibia; order Anura; family Pelobatidae; genus Spea; species Spea hammondii. The sequence continues at coordinate 35,818,862 of JARDYJ010000002.1, forward strand.
GTGAACCACAGTTTGTTAATAGTTTATTATGGCAAAACATCTCTGGCTGTGCTCATTTTGTAAAACTATCACAGAAAGTAACAGATGGAGTGATCAAAGGAGCCTTAATTCAATTAGCCTGCCATTTGTAACCTTCACTGTATAAGCATAGTTTAATGGTTTTAGACGAGCATATGCTACTGGCAGGATCAACCATACCTGTGAAGAGAAGGAAACTGGTCGAAGCATCATACTTTAATTTGACACAAAACCTGCTCTATATTTTTATTATTGGAATTACAATAATACAGAGAGGTATTTCCACATTCTTCATTTCTCTCAGTATTCTGGATTAGTTCTCACCACTAACGTACATCGTATCAATATCAGGAAACTCACTTATGTGCATTACTAATTAGATGTGGAGAAGGGACAGGAACTTACTTGATATCACCCAGAGTCTCTGGGTGAAACACAGCTTCCCTGATGGCTTAAGGTTAGTGGTTTAAACCTCTGGTAAGGGGAACTAGTACCCAGTCAGCAGCTAGATACCAGCTAAAGTAATGACCAGTCCTTGTTGTCTTTGGACAACTTCTATTGAGGAGAACAGAGATGGAGCAGGAAAAGAACATAGCAAAGCTAAGGTGATCCGCAGCACGTGCCGCTGCGGTCCTTGCATTCCAGTTTCAGACCAATAACAAAGGAAAGAAGGGAGAAAACAACGTTATGGTGTAACTGACTTGCTGATGTCCTGTACCTGCTCTACTTATGCCAATGGTTATTTATTGTAAACACATGTTGTGGCAATGGGTAAAGGCTGGTGTAAGATGGCCTTGAATCTCAGCGGATGCCTCTAGAAATATTTTTCCAGTCTGCATTAATACACTCATTCTGAGATGCACATAAAGCTCTAATCCACAAAGGCTAGAACTAGTATTCATGTATAAAGTAATTCACCCCTAACATTACTGCCATGTCAAAGTAAACACTCTGCCTACGGAACAAAATATATTTGTGAAGGTTTTGATGACAAAGTATAATTAAATAATTTTTTGTGCTTACTTCGATACATATTGCAGTCAACATGGTCAGCTGATGGTGATGAATTAATAAACCACTTCCTTTTTTTTACAACTGGATTGCTGTAGATGCATGTATATATATGTCCCGTCCTTTTCTGCCATTCAGGAAGGCATTAACCCAGCAAAGGTTCTGCTGGCTTCTGCTAACAGAGGAGAGTCCAGGCTGATAGACAGCCTGATGTCACATGTAGCGGAAGGGAGATGTCCCTACCACTGCAACAAAGACAGGACATACCTGTACATCCTAATGGTCTTCTTGTCACAAGTTTTAAACGCTTATAGGTGTTAAACATATCTGTCTATATGTGTGTATACATGTATGTATGTGTATCAGTGTACCAACACATGGACAGAACCAGCCTCTATGACATATGATACTGTCTTATTTGATGGGTATTTGGTTATATATGGACATTCTGGCTGATGTTGTACCATTCCTGCAATTTTGGGTGAACAAAAACTTGCTTTGCATGATGCCCTCCAACATATTTATATCATATATTTATTCTGGAGGGTGCTTCTTGTAACAGTGTTGCCCCAGGGCCCCATCTGACTTCGTCCACCCATGCATATGCCCAGCTTTGACCCAGAGTGTTCCACCTACATAAAGCTGTTTTGATCTCTTTAGATCCCATCAGAAACACAAACAGCTCTAGCTGACAGAGTCAACTTTAGGCTGTGTAATGAGGACATTATTTTTAAAATTGCGAAATTTTTCTGGAAAACATTAAATATGCGCCAAATCAGGTCTCCCTATTAATTCTGTACATGTTCTGTATTAAATTGCCAATGCAGTTAGTATTAGCCTGTGGACCAGAGTAACATATCATCATACCCATGCTTGGTAAATTGTTATTCAATCTAGGACTCCATCTTGTGGTGATTTGTATAATTACAAGAACAAAAGGAATGCCCTCTGAAATTTAGCTTGGGAGCTTTTGCTGTATGTTAGCTGACCAAGATGAATATTTTATTCTAAAAATTGTTATTTTCACTGTATAGGAATGTATCTGTATAGAAAGAGTAAAACAATTTTGTAAATATATAATATGCATATTTAAGGTTTTTAAACAATGTAATTGAAAACAAATGTAGTGGTTCAGTTGCTATTTTAGTGTTTTCTTCACAATTTTTTATTGAGGAGGAGGTTTTAGAGAAACATATGTGATATCACAATACTCCCCCAAAATCATGTATTCTCATTTTTCCATTTGTGCGTTGAATATGCTGGCCTCAAAGTCAATAGAACTAACGTTGATTCAGACTGCATTTATAATTTTATTGTTTTGTTTGTTCCTTCAGTATACCGAGCAGAAGCAGTTTTCTGCATTAATTGTTCATAAAATGTGATCTGGTCTACATCCAAGGCACAATTATAGACAAACACAATGTGCTTAAGCTAATAACACACAAACAATGATAATTTGTCATATCTAGTAGATTTACTTTGATGTTTATGATCATTTTCCTGCTGCATTACACTACTTTAGGGCTGCAACTAACGATTATTTTAATAATCGATTAGTTGGCCGATTATTTTTTCGATTAATCGGATAAAAAAATGCAATTTTTTTTAAATTTAAAATAATGTAAAAAAAAACGTACAATTTACACTTTCATCTCTTTATTGCAATGGCCTGTCTCTATTCACCTTCTTATTTTACTGAGATAATAATAAACGCCACAAGAACCCAAACACTGTGTTTCTCAAAGTTATTAGTAAATATTAATTCATATGTTAACTATTTTTCATATTTAATGAAAACTATGAGAAAAAAGCCTTGTTTATATTTTCTTTTATTTACCAAACTGCCCCCAGTTATGCACATCTGACCCTCAGCTTCCCACTCTGCCCCCATATATGCCTTATACCTCTTATATGCCAGATTCCACTGTGCCCCTGATATACGTTATACTCCGTATATGCCAGTGATATGCAACTGAGCACCCTGATATACCTTTTACCCCCAGATATGTTTTATGCCCCCCTGATATGCCTAATATCGATATGCCTCATACCCCCTATATGCCCTGAAATTCATAATACCCCCCCATACACCACTATAACTCACCCATACACCATTCTGGCTCCTCCCCCACTCCACTCTGGCTCCTCCCCTCCCATACACCACTCTGGCTCCTCCCCCTCCCATACTCCACTCTGCCTCCTCCCCCTCCCATACTCCACTCTGCCTCCTCCCCCGTCCCATATTCCACTCTGCCTCCTCCCCCCTCCCATACTCCCACTCTGCCTCCTGTCAGCAATGGAGGTTCACAAGACACCAGGGAGCCGGGTAGAGAGGCAGAGTGGCGTATGGGAGGGGGAGGAGCCAGAGTGGTGTATGGGAGGCTGGCTCCCATACACCCCTCTGACTCCTCCCCCCTCCCATACACCGCTCTGCCTCTCTACCCGGCTCCGTTACTGACAGGAACTTTCACTGCAGCTTCATAGAAGCCTCAGCGTAAGTGAAGGGCAGTAACGGAGGCTGTCTGTGTGATGCAGAACCCGACCGGCTGACAGAGAGGATGATTCTCTGTCAGCCGGTGGGGGTCTGCATCGCACAGACAGCCTCCGTTACTGCCCTTCACTTATGCTCAGGCTTCTATGAAGCTGCAGTGAAAGTGCCTGTCAGTAACGGAGGTTCACAAAGCACCAGGGAGTCGGGAGAGCAGTGTATGGGAGGGGGGAGGAGTCAGAGGGGTGTATGGGGGGGGGGAGACGGAAGTGAGAGCCGGCCGACAGTGAGGGGAATCCAGGTCCCCTGCAGCATTGCGGGGGATCTGGATTCTAGTGTTATAATCCGATCTCTGTTTGAGGTTGGATTATATAAGGAGAGGAGTTTTTCAGAGCATTTGCTCTGAAAAAAACCTCTTTTTATAATCGATAAAAATCGATTATTATCGATTTTATCGATTAGTTGTTTCAGCCCTACACTACTTCTATCGAGCTTCAGCTGGATGACAACCATCCTAACATTATCCTGTATGATACCTTGATAAATTTGGGAATTCATTGTCCCCTCGATGATGGCAAACTGTCCAGACCCTGAGGCAGCAAAGCAACTCTAAATTTTCCCTCCACTGTACTGCCGTTTTGATGCCATACGTAAGGCTCCATGTTCTTCTTGAACAATTCAACCTTAGTCTACAAAACATTTTTCCAGTAGCGTTGTGAAGTGCCAAGGTGCTCTTTGGCAAACTTCAGACAAACAAGGAAGCAGCGGTGTATGGTGTCCTGCCAAGGACTCCATGCTGGTTCAATATTTTCATATGGTAGACTCATGAACAGAGATGTTAACCAGTTCCAATGATTCCTTCAAGACTTTAGATGTTTCTCTATGGTTCTTTTTTACCTCATGGAGCATTCTGCGATTTGCCCTTTGAGTCATCTTGGCTAAGTGCCCACTTCTAAGGAGACTAGCCACAGTATTAAATCAGCCCCATTTTTATAAACAATTTGTCTAACTGTGGAATGATGAATATGTAAACTTTGTGATAACCCTTTCCAGTGTTATGCAAATCAACAATTCTTGATTGTAGGTCTTCTGAGATTTTTTTTTTGTGAGGCATGGTTCAAATCAACAGATGTTTCTTGAGAATAGCAAACTCAAAATGTTTTAGTGGTATTTCTTAAACCAAAGTGGCTCGTAAACTCACTTGCAAACGTGTTTTACTTATTGGACTCCAGGTTTGCTAACTCGTGACTCCAATAATCTTTTGTCAAGGTTAAGTTCACATACTTTTTACATTGTGAATATTTGAATGATTTATTCAATATGGACAAGAACAATACAATGTGTGTGTTATCAATTGAAACAGATTGTGTTTGTTCATTATTGTAAAGCAGATGAAGATATTTTTTTCAAAGACAGATAGGACTTTCCCCTTTATACTTTTTTTGTCTGGTGTGTCATTTAGTATGAATGAAATTTTGTTTTTTGGGTTTTTTTTGCAATCTTAATTTTAAGGGAGTGAAATGCTGCTTTGCATACTGCAGTATGTTTTATTTGGGGCACAGGGTGTTTGGGCACCTATTTTTTTACTTTGATCCCATTGTTGCTTATCACAGGCTGGACAGACCCTTTGCAGGTACACTGGATCAGTCAGCAGGAAGCTTTTGATGATGGCTACTGCGGACAGGTGCAAAAACCAAAGCCTGTATTATTACGCCTTATGTCATCTAGAGCATTTTTTAGAGTGCATCCTATTTAAAAACACTCTTTGGCTAAAACACCAAGAAAAATTATGGTTATTTCAGTCATCAGGAACATTCTAAATTGTCCTTGTTTACTTATTGTTCTTTCTTTCTGCGTGAGCTAACCCAAGTGAACAGGCCCCCCAACCACCAAGCAACATGTCCCACAGTGCCACCTTTGCCCCCAAACAGCTTGTGAGTGCCACCTTTTCAGTAACATCCTAACCTCCAAATACTTTGCCTGCACCATCATTGCCCCCCTTGCAACATACACTATGGCACACATATGTAAACAGACTTACACAAATTTACATGTTAACACATACACTTACTCATACTCACTAACACACATGAACCAACATGCATTTCCTCTTACACCACTTTTATGCTTACACACAAACACAAGCCAATAATGCTAACACAAACACTTACACACTCATTCTAGCACACACACATTCATGCTCAAACATACAAACACTTACAGATTTATGTTTACACATACCTATACATGTACATTCATGCTCACATACACTTATACATACACTTCATGTTCACATACACTTATACATAGACATTCATGATTACTTACACATTAGTGCTCACATACATACAAACATACTCCCTCACTGGTTTTATACATATTACCACTTACAATTATAACTTGTTTGCATGTTTCTATGGATCTAAATAAAGGCCCTATTTGTTCTGAAAACACCTTATGCCTTCTCTATTTACATAAGATAGTAACCATGTTGGGTACAACAGGTAAACAGGACATAATAAGTGGTCTATAACATAACAATTTGACTTAAAGAAACAACAGGTTACAATCTAGAGGGAGTTAGGGTGCATTACACAAGAGGTCAGAGTGTCACTGTCAGGGATAGATCAGCTACATAAGTTTAAGTATTGCAGAAGAGGGCATATAAAAGGTAAGCTAAGGAATATGGGAGGAAGGGAGTTAATGCGTAAGTTTGTAGGTGTCTTTAAAAAAGTGTGTTTTTATGGATTTTTTGAGAGATTGAAGATAGGAAGAAAGATGGATAGGCTGAGGAGGATGGGGCAGCCCTTGAGGAGTCTTGAACGTGTGCATGAAAACTAGAAATCAGAGGAGGTGACAGATGGAGCTCATTGGATGAGCAGAGAGACTGGACAGGAGTGTATTTAGAAACGAGTGAGGAGATGTAAAAAAGGGAAACCGCTATGAAGAGCTTTGAAGGTAAGAGTCAGGAATTTGAAATGAAACGTACAGACAGCCAGTGAAGAGACTGACAGAGGGGAGAGGTGTTAGTAAACCTATATGGGAGAAAAATAAGTCTGGCAGCAGTGTTCATGGTGGATTGTAAAAAGGCGAGACGGGTATGAGGGAAAGACAAAGTTACAATAGTAAGGGTGGGAGATAATGAGGTCATGGACAAGAGCCTTAGTGGCATCTTGTGTTAGGAAGGGATGAATGCGAGCAATGTTTTTATGCTGGGGATGGCAGTTTTTTGAGACAGACAATGTAGGGTGAATCAGAGGTTAGGGTCAAGGGTGACACCAAGCCCGAGAGGACAGGGAGATGATTGCACCATTGACATTAACTGAGACTGATGAGGGAATGTTAGCATTGATGGGAGGGAAGATGAGGCGTTCAGTTTTAGAGAGTTTTAAGAAACGTACAGACTTCCAGTTAGAGACAGAGCCAAGGAAGTTAGATATACAATCTTAGACAGAGGGAGAGAGATTAGGAGTGAATAGGTAAATCTGTGTGTTATGGGCATATAGGTGTTATTGAATGTCAAAGGTTAAGATCAGTTTGCCAGGTGAGTTAGTAAAAAGGGAGAACAGAAGGGGTCCTATAACTGAGCCTTGGGGTACCCCCACCGAGAGGGGATGGGGGAGGAAGTGTTACTAGAGAGGCCCTTGAATGACTATTACAATTTAGATACAGTGAGAAGGTCATTAGTTACTTTTATAAATGGGGAACTAGAATGTCAAGAGCGGAATTTAAATTGAAGGGTGTCAAGGAAGAAGTTGGCGTTAAGAAACTTAGTTGGGTGTAAACAATTCTTTCAAGAAGCTCGGAGGATAGATCAATCGGGTCCAGGGAGGGCCTTTTCAAGATAGGAGTTATGGTAGCATACTTGAAGGAGGATGGGACAGATACACTAATCAGTGTATAGGAGGGTGCGGAATTAGAGGGAGTGCAAAGGCAGGAGGGATATTGCAAATATGCAGTTATGTGGCAAAGTCAGAGTCAGTAAGGTTAGTGGTAGCAGTAGTTATGATAGGGTGAAGAAAGGAATTGAAGGTACTGAAGAAACATTTAGGGTTATGAAACAGGGAAGAGATAAGGGGGTGTAATGGGTTTCTTTAGCAAGGCTGACAGGCAAGCAGTAACAACTTCATAGTGCAGGAAGTCAGACATAGAATAAGACATCCGCCAACTACGTTCAGCAGTCTGGGAACAACGTTGAAGGTGCTAGGTTACTGTCGTGTACCAGAGTTGGAAACATGAGCGTCGAGAAGTGGTAGTTAGGGCTACATCGTCAAGAGCAGATGTGAGGGCATCACATGTTTGAGATGGTGGAGAGAGAGTAAATCTGTTGAGAATTTCTGAAGATTGAGAGAGCTAAGGTCTCTGGTAAGAGAGAGAGAAAGGAGAGTTAGAAAAGTAATGAGAGAGCAAATGCTAGAAAAAATAATGCCCAGGGTGTGACCATCATCATGTGTAGAGTTAGTATGCTGTGAGTCATAAAAAGAGGTTATGAAAATAAATTTCAAAACCACAGGACTCAAAGGGTTGTCTACTGGGAGATTACAGTCCAATGATGACAGAAAGGGACATCAGAGGAGAGAAAGTGGGGAAGCCTTGGGGAATATTTGTGAAGTGGTTGAGGAAAATATTAGCAGGGCCAGGGGGACGGTATATAACAGCAATGCGTAAGGAGATGGGATAAAAAAGCCAGACAGCATGGACGTCAAATGAAGAGAAAGAGTGATGGAACAGAGAGAAAAGGTTAAAACGTGCAAGTTGTAGAGAGTAGGAAGCTTACACCACCACCCTTTCTGTCATTGGGTCTGGGAGTTTCAGTAAGGTGGAGGCCACCATGGGAAAGAGGCAGTGCTATAAGAGGTTAGCCAGGTTTCAGAGCGAGAAGGTGCATGGAATTATAGGTGAAGTGCTCATCTAAGGCTGTTAGTTTGTTACACACAGAATGTGCATTGAGTGGCAGAGGAAATGGAGCTGGAGATAACCCCAGCCACAAAAAGAAGAAGAGAGTGAGAGATCGTGGGAAAAGGGCTTGTGAAAGTGGAAGTTGCTTGGAGTGGGGAGGAAGTGAAGGTGAAAAGTGCCTGGGATGAGAAAAGGAAACACGAAAGTTATGAGGGAGCAATGCAGATATAGTGTGGAGGTGTTAGTGGCTGGAGGGAGATAAATATTCCTTCTTAGTTGCCCTCCTTAGTGAACTTTCTTGGTAAACTCAAAATTGTTGTCACTTAGTACACTGGCACGTAGATGTAAAGTGGGACCAGGAACAGCTGGCAGCATTGCTGAAATATCTGACCATGTTTTAATAGAGCTTTTGTGATTCACTAATCATTATAAAAGGCTGGCAAGGGAAGAAGAATCGCTAAAATGGCCAAAATAGAATGTGTAATCCAGTCAGTGAGGAGACTTTGAAGAAATATCGCTGATTTAACTATCCACTTTACAGGGTCTGCCAGGTTTCCTCTCCATATTTTGTTAATAAACACAATATCCATATGAACAATGTAAATCTCTTTGTTAACGGTATCCTGTACCACATCAATTCTATCTCTAAACTCTAATGGGTGGTTTAGCATTAATGGCAATGATCATGCTACGCACCATTCGTTTCATCATTGATGCTTTCCAAGTAAACACACACACCGCTGATGATTCCAAAAGTGAAAGCAAAGAAGCCCCGCCCCTTCATCCTGCTGCGGGACGCACAACGCTAGAACCAGGTCACGTGACACTAGAGACAATAGGAGCCGTGTGTTTTGTTGCCTACTGGAAAGTAAGAAGTGGGCGTGTTCGCGCGATGGGCTGTCCTATACGTTTGATTGCAGCGTCACGTACGTCGGATGTAGAAAGTGGGGTAGTTGTTATAGTAACCCTCGGTGTCAAAAAGCTTCCGTATACCCCAGCCTAACGGAACGGCGTTATGTGAGGACGGGAGCCATGCGCAGCAGTCCGCATGTCCGGTTACATGTGTTGTGGACGGATTGAGTGTGAGTGCGCGGCTCAGTGAGGGCCAGGCTCCTGTCAGCGCGGCAGAGGGAGTGAACGCGCCTTCTCAGTAAGCATTAAAGTGGACGGACTAGTCAGGGTTCACTGGTCGTGAGGCGAAAGGACAGCTTGACTTTGTATCCTGAGTGCATACCGGTACATATTACCCGTTTATACATAAACGTGTAATATGTACCCGTTTACGTAGAAACCCATTAGTATGTACCCATTTATGCGTAAAGCTGACGGGTATGTGATAAGTAGCATCCGCTCCAATGAGTTAGAGTCTAATAAAGTTGTTTTATTCAGTAGAGTCTGCATTGCAATATATTGTGCAGTAAATTTGGATTCTGCACGGTTTGTGGCATGCAAACTACACCGACACGGGCAAGTTCCCCCAGTGGTAATGATTTTGCTGGTCCTGTGAAATGAATAATTCAGTCGATGAGGAGATTGAAGACATCTTGCTGATTTAACTATACATTATACAGGGCCAGCCAGTCCAGCTCAAACATAAGCAAGTTCAATATTATTTGTTTTTTCAAATGCCGATGTTTAAAAGGATTAATTTGCAGATTCACAGAAGGGAAACATGGCAAATTTCTATTTGTGATGTGATGTTATGAAATGTATATGCTCTTCGTAATCCTTGAATAATTGTGTATTTTATATACCCTTTCTTGAAAGGACTGTATGATCCATGGCTGATGGGAAGTCTTTGAAGTAACTACAATAAGAATTCCACGTGATTTCAATGGTGAGTTCTACAAGTGTTATGAGTTATTGCATTAAATAAAACACCCAAACCAATGTTGGTTGTTGTTATGATAAGAAAGTAGCACTTACATCAAGTTTCCCAAGGTGTAAATATTTGCTTGTTGGTGTAGTTTGGGATGGTTGTTACAGTCTTTTTATATTTTTAATTTCCAATACACTAATACAACAACCTGCAAGTAGAATCCTTACACAGATATAGGTGAGCGCAAAAAAAGGCATTTCAGTTTCCGTCACTGCATACAGTGGACTGGAAGATTTATACGCATGTTACAAATTCATGTTGGACACAATCCCAAGTGTGGCATAATGAAATATATATGTATATAAAAACTGTCAAATATGTATAAGATGTGCCACACTGGTTTTTCTCTTTAATTCACAGATCAGCCTGTTATAAGTAACCCCAGCAACGTAAAGCAAAATGAGCAGATTCTAGAAGAATCTAAATAAAGTATTAGCTGTGTCTATAACTGTGAATACATGTATGTGCAAAGTTAGGACATCTTGGCGTGTGTGCATGTTTTAAGTAGCAAAAGATTTGACATTTTTAAATAAAAAATTAAGTATTTTATGTTGGTTATAATTGTAGTGGTTCAGAACTTTTTTTTTTTTAATACATTTTTGCTATTGGCTATATACTTCCATGAATAAAACAAAACAATAGTCATGAGGGATAAATTTACATTTGGTTTTGTCTTTATTTGAGGATATGGATTATGTACAAATATTTCATTGTGGTGCAAAGTTTGAAAAGCGATCTGATTTCATTGTATTTTATGGTGATGTGACCACTTTTCAGGATAGGTGCCAGAATGTCTTTTTCTTAAGAAAAGAAAATAATTATTTTTTTTTACAAGTTTTGTGAATACATCATACAGCGCCACTAAGTAGAAATCTTATTTGTTTTTTTTAAATATGGTTTCAAATGTATGGCTGCTAAACAAACACACAACTTTCAAATCATTTTAGACTTTTAAAGTTTTTATATTTGAGAGCAATAATCAATATAATCAGAGTGTCAGAATAGTCAAAAGTAACACCTCTAATTCCTCAGCATATCAGATAGTATGATAGTAAGCGCTATTGCATTGGTTCCCAGGGCACAGGGCACACCGATGGTCTAGGTTTTTTAAGTCTCCCTAGTGGAGTACAGTGTGGCAGTTATTAAATCTCACGCTGTTACTATGCCTTGAGGACTAGTTCGGGAACTACTACTCTATTAATGTAACATTGTTTTTTGGCGTCAGAGTTTCTGCTTTACTGTATCCCAATAAACAATGGCCTTGAGAGATTTGTTCCTCTCTACCCAGTGAAAGCAGCGCAGATAGCATTTTGTTATTGGAGACATGTACTTTTAACAGACAAACAGCGGAAGAATGCTCATAAATATAGCTGGGTATTGTTTTTGATGTCATTATTTGTTATTATTTGGCGAGACAGTTTCCTCAGGGCTGAGTTTAGCTGCCTAAAGAAGTCTCTAAAATGTTGCAGAAGTATTTTTATGAATGCATAGTTTGTAAGTGTGTATTTATATGTATATGTGTAATGTATATAACTTTCTTTATAATTTATATACTGTATTTGCTCGATTATAAGACGACCCCCCCAAAATTTGAATGTTAATTTAGAAGAAAAGAGCCTGAATATAAGATTTACTAGTAAATATTAATTCACATGTAAACAATTTTTTCATATTTAATAAAAACCATGATTGAGAAAAATGCATTTTTTTCCCCTCTTATTTGCCAACGTGCACCCAGTTATGCACATCTGCCCAGCGGATATGCCTTATACCCCTTTATATGCCACTCTCCCCCCCCCCCGAAATACCTTATACCCCCCTATATGCCGCTCTGCCGCCAGATATGCCTTATACCCTTTATATGCCACTCTGCCTCCCTGATATGCCTTATACCCCTTTATATGCCACTACCCCCCAGAAATACCTTATACCCCCCTATATGCCACTCTGCCGCCAGATATGCCTTATACCCCTTATATGCCACTCTGCCTCCCTGATATGCCTTATACCCCCTTTATGCCACTCTGCCTCCCTGATATTCTTTTTAACCCCCTATATGCCACTCTGCCTCCAGAAATCCCTTATACCAGTCCTTCCCTAGACTTCTCCCAGTGCTTCAGGTTCCTTGGTGTGTAGTGGTAGCAGCTGGTGAAGGTCTGTACGATGTGGGCAGACAACCTCCGCTGCTGCCAGCACTTCCGCCCCAGCAGAAGTACCTGCAGCTACGGAGGTTTTCTGCGTGTGTCGCGCAGACCTCCACCGGCTGCTGGTGAGGAGGATCCAGGTCCCCTGCAGCGCTGCGGGGTGTCTGGATCTTAGTCTTGTAGTCAGGCCTCTATTTGAGGACCTCGAATATAAGGCGATGGTTATTTTTCAGAGCATTTGCTCTGAAAAAACCTCGTCTTATAATTGAGCAAACATGGTATATACTCCCTCTCCCCCAATGACCTTGCAACAGTGTGTTTTTGTTTCAGTTCTGGATAAATTGTAGGATCTTTTCTTCTTAGAAGGCTAATGAGGCTACATAAAAATTTTTTATAGTTAGCAGGAGACGCCTATGAATTTTTGTTGCATCATAGCTTTCTTCAGCCTGCCTTCCTGTTTAAATGTGTATGCAAAATATCATCGCTATTGGTAATCTTTTACACTTGTCACATCCCGATAATGAGATACTTTTAAATAGCATGTCTAAACAACAAAAAAAATGGAGTAAAGTGAGCTTTGCTGAATTATGACGAAGCTGAGCAAACAATATATCCCTATACACTTAAGAATTCTTCCGGCTGCTTCTACTCTTCTGTCACATCATCAATAAACACTAGTGACCCAGTGCCATTGGAGGCCATGCATGCCATCACACTGCCTCCATCGTGTTTTACAAATGATGTGGTATGCTTCGCGAGCCGTTCCAAGCCTTCTCCATAGATTTTCTTCTTTTCATCATTCTGGTACAGGTTGATCTTAGGTTCATCTGCCCAAGGAATGCTGTTACAGACCTGGGCTGGCTATTTTTAGATATTTTTTTGGCAAAGTCTAATCCGGCCTTTCTATTCTTGAGGCTTATGAATGGTTTGCAACTTGTGGTGAACTCTCTGTATTTTCTCTTGTAAAGCCTTCTCTGTATGGTAGACTTGGATAATGATATGCCTACCTCCTGGAGAGTGTTCTTCACTCTGGATATCGTGAAGGGGTTTTTCTTTACCATGGAAAAGATCCTATAATCTTCTACGATCATCCACCATTGTTGTCTTCCGTGGACGTCCAGGCCTTTTTGTGTTGCAGAGCTCACCAGTGTGTTTTTTTTCCTTTTTTAGAATGTATCAAACTGTTGATTTTGCTGCTCCTGATGTTCCTGCTTTCTCTCTGATAGATTTTTTCTTTTCTCTTCAGCCTAAGGATGGCCTGTTCCACTTGCATTGCAAGCTCTTTTGACCGCATGTTCTGAGTTCACAGAACAGCTTCCAAATGTGATTGCCACACCTCGAATCAACTCTTGATCTTTTACCTGCTTAATTGAAGCAATAACGAAGGAATAACCTACACCCGTCCATTTAATAGCTTTTGAGTCATTTGTCCAGTTATTAAACTCTGTTATTCCTAAACCCTTCCTCCAATTTGGATGTGGATACCCTCAAATTACAGCTGAGAGACTGCAATTTAAGCTTATATTAATTACTCAACTGTAACTTGAAATTATTTGGTAAACAGCTGAAATACCTAAACTTGTGTCAGTGTCCAAATCTAACTATATAGGTATATAGCTATATAAAGCTATAATAGGTAATATCTTCTAGTTAGAAAATATTTATATTATAAATAGCTCATTAGTGCGCTATATGTTAAGTTTCATGCACTACATATTGTTTGTCTTGGTGAAGACTGTTGTATAACCAAAGTAAAATTATTTATATAAATCAATAAAATGCGTATTGAGATACACTGACACATGATGCACAAATTCATAGAATTCAGTGAATGTGAAAGAGAAAGTGAAGGTGTTATTCTGACCTCTGCCACCAGGAGGCAGATGTAAACATTTGAACTTGCTTAACTATACACCCTTCCCATAGGTCCAACTCCCCTTAGGCTCTGGCATCTGGGACACAGATTGGCATCTGCAACTGCACTGAACCTGAGCAAGAAATCTGAAGCAAGGCACAAGCGTTTGCCAAAATACAAATTTTCGTAACATTTTTTTCAGAGATTCATAGCAAAGTGGTTGTCCAAATGCTGCTAAGGAAATACCCTAGGCTGTCTGCTTTGCGTTTTATTGGGTATACAGTAATCTTTGTTTACTGTTGTGTTAATCACACAATACTAAAAGAATAAGAAAAACAAAGTGTTGATACAATGATATATACTCTCTAATATTTGTCATGTAATTGAGAGAAATACATGAAATTTCTACATTAATAAGATTTAAAAAATCAAGACTTCGATTATGTGGTGTTTTTGCCAGTTTATCTATTTTAGTGGCAATTTACCTTTTTTTCCCTTTTTTTTTTTTTTTTTTTTTCTTGCACTCTACTATAAAATTTTTATCAAAAGAAAGCCCCATGTTTCCTGAAAAAAAACAACCCAATATATAATATTTATGGGTGCAGCACACTTAGAAAAGGGGAATCATGATTAAATAAATATATAGTAAAAATTGCAAAAAGGTTCTGGTCACTAAGGCGATATAAACCCTTGTCGTGAAGGGGTAAAAGTGTACCTGTCATTGAAAAATGACAAGGTGTCACTTTGTGTAGGGTAACTTGTCACCTATACGTTGCGCTAGCCAGTTGATTTATGCACAGTAATGCATGTCATTGCTGAGAAGAACATTTTAAATTTTCTCACACCTGAAAATCACCAGTGCTGGATCGGTAGCGTTGCCAGTAGAGGTCTTTTCAGGCCCCTGGTGCTCATAAACTTCATGGAAAAGCTTTCTTGCTACTGACTTGCACCTTCAAGAAGCTAATTGGTGGCAAGAATCATCAGACCACAGAGGGCGTATGAGTAGTTCCTATTCTAGAACTGCAGCTTATACTGATTTATTTTCTTAGTTAATGTAAATCATATTAAATCATATTAAAGTACTCATGAGGTGTCTTTAATGGGGTAAACGTTTACCCCCCCTGTTGTCTCTATGGTGGCACAATCTTCTTCATTATGGAACTCAACTGAACAAAAATAGAAATCTTCCTTTTAAAAGGCTTATGAACCGTGGCTTCCTGGAATCAGTCCAACAAATCACCTGAAGTTACAGTGATCTGAGCAGCATCATCTCTCGAAAACAAAATTAATGTTTCTAAAAACATTTTGTTTTTTTCTAATTTTAGGTTTAAAGAAAAATATATGGCACATTCCTGTAAACATGTAAAGTGCTAATGGAATGGGTTAAGTAAATAAGGAATACAGCTACTTATCACATTTGTATGCTTAAACTCATTTTCTTGTTTATAAATAAAGTTTTGGGTTTTTTTGTTTGTTTTTTTAAATGTTTTCTTTGTGGCTCAGCTTTTCATCTCTCCTGACGATGGTAGACATTGGGAAATGGCCAATCTTCGCTCTCTGTCCGCCAGATGACCTGAAGTTTATTCAGCAGGCCTGTGTGTTTGGTGCTGGAAATGAGGTCCTATACATAACAAAAAGTGACGAGGTAAAGTTTACATTGCATTTTTTATAGTGTGCAAATGGGACCAATAGTTTAATATGAATTACAAATGTGAAGTGAAAGCTAACATTAAAATTTACAATATACAAAATAAACAGTAAGGTATACTGTAATAGACTGAGAAGACAGCCTTATTCTTGGTAGCTTCCAGTATAAGTGACTGCTTGGGTGAGGATGATATAATTGTGATGCAAAGTGTCTGGTGTGATGATCACAAAGGTCATGAGAAAAGATGGTCAAATTATCAATGGCGTTGGTGATATCAGGCATTGAGCGGGGCAGGGGGGGGGATAGCCATAAGCTTAGTCTTGGAAACGTTCAGCTTGAGGTATCGAGATACCATCCAGAGTCTGATTTCAGAGTGGCAGTTTATGAGCTGAGTTAGAAGAGCGGACAAGAGGTCAGGAGAGGAAAGATACAATAGCGTGTTGTCAGCAAGGAATTGTTACCGTAATCTAAGAGAAAAGCGTCTTTAAAAAAAAAAAAAAAAAAAAAAGATTCTCCAAAGAGGGGAGGTGTTGCTAAAGAAGATTAGAGGCTCCAGAACTGAGACCCAACGCTTACCAACATAGAGTGGTATGAAGGCATTCAAGTGCCAAACCAGGAGAAAGAGCGAACAGAATAAGTAAGAAGTGATGTGGTTTTAACAGTAAGGAGTAGGGCTGCAACAATTAATCGATAAAATCACTAATAATCGATAATGAAAATTATTGTCAATGATTTTCATTATCGATTAGTATAAGGCTAATATCCAGATCCCCAGAAGAGCTGCAGGGGACCTGGATCCCCTCTGTCAGGCTGTGAATGTCTGCGCGTTGCATGCAGAAAACCTCTGCTGCTGCACGGCACTTCCGCACGGGCTTCTATGACGGAGCACAGGCGTGACATGACCTTCTGGTGCTCCGCCATAGAAGCCCTGGCAGCAGCAGAGGTTGTCGACACGCATCACGCAGACCTCCACCAGCTGCCCCCACTAGATGCCAGGGAGTCTGGAGCACAGTCTGGGGATGTATTGGTAAGTCTTGGGGGGGGTGGGGGCAGATGAGCATATGGGGGTATAAGGCATATCTGGGGGGCAGAGTTGCAAGTCTGAGGTCAGATGTTCATAAATGGGGGGCAGGCTGGCAAATAAAAGGAAATAATAACAAGTAATGCATTTTTCTCAATCATAGTTTTTATTAAATATGAAAAAATAGTTTACATGTGAATTAATTAGGGCTGCAACTAACTATTTTAATAATCGATTAGTTGGCCGATTATTTTTTCGATTAATCAGTTTTTTTTAAAATGTAAAATAATGTAATAAAAAACGTACAATTTACACTTTCATCTCTTTATTGCAATGGCCTCTCTCTATTCACCTTCTTATTTTACTGACATATTAATAAAAGCTACAAGAACCCAAACACAGTTTTTCTCAAACTAGGTTTTAATACAAAGTTATTAGTAAATATTAATTCATATGTTAACTATTTTTCATATTTAATAAAAACTATGAGAAAAAAGCCTTGTTTATATTTTCTTTTATTTACCAAACTGCCCCCAGTTATGCACATCTGACCCCCAGCTTGCCACTCTTCCCCCATATATGCCTTATCCCTCCTATATGCCAGAGATTCCACTGTGCCCCCGATATGCCTTATACTCCTTATATGCCACTGATATGCAACTGTGCCCCCTGATATGCC
Source organism: Spea hammondii (assembly GCA_029215755.1). Taxonomy (NCBI): domain Eukaryota; kingdom Metazoa; phylum Chordata; class Amphibia; order Anura; family Pelobatidae; genus Spea; species Spea hammondii. The sequence continues at coordinate 35,836,504 of JARDYJ010000002.1, forward strand.
TCATAACTTCCAATATGCCACCTGCCCCCATTTATGCCTTATATCTCCCTATATGCCACTGTGCACCCTGATATGCCACTCCGCCCCCCCATGAATGCCCTGCACCACCCTGAAATTCATTATATTCCCTGATTTACCACTCTGCCTCCCCCAGATATGCCACTCTGAAATTCATTATACCCCTATACACCACTCTAACTCCCCCAGATATGCCATTCTGCCTCCCTGAAATACATTACACCCCCATACACCACTCTGCTACCCTGAAATTCATTATACCCCCCATACACCACTATAACTCACCCATACACCCCTCTGATTCCTCCCCCCTCCCATACACCACTCTGCCTTTCTCCCGACTCCCTGGTGTTTTGTGAACCTCTGTTGCTGACAGGCACTTTCACTGGAGCTTCATAGAAGCCTCAGCGTAAGTGAAGGGCAGTAACGGAGGCTGTCGATGAGCATCGCGCAGACCCCCACCAGCTGACAGAGAGGATGATCCTCTGCAGGAGACCTCGATTCTCTGTCAGCTGGTGGGGTCTGCACGATGTGCACAGACAGCCTCCGTTACTGCCCTTCACTTACACTGAGGCTTCTATGAAGCTCCAGTGAAAGTGCCTGTCAGCAACGGAGGTTCACAAAATACCAGGGAGTCGGGAGAGGGGCAGAGAGGTGTATGGGAGGGGGGAGCAATCAGAGGGGTGTATGGAAGTGGAGGGGAGAGACGGAAGTTGTGCGTATCGCACGGACACCCACTGGCCGACAGTGAGGGGAATCCAGGTCCCCTGCAGCGTTGCGGGGGATCTGGATTCTAGTGTTATAATCCGATCTCTGTTTGAGGTCGGATTATATAAGGATAGGAGTTTTTCAGAGCATTTGCTCTGAAAAAACCTTTTTATAATCGATAAAAATCGATTCGACTAATCGATAATGAAAATCGCTGTCAACGATTTTAATTATCTATTATTGATTTTATCTATTAGTTGTGTCAGCCCTAGAATTAATATTTACTAGTAAACCAGTTTTTGGTATTAAAACCTAATCTGAGAAATATTATGTTTGGGTTCTTTAGCTTCTGCTAAAGTAACAGCTTGGCTGGTGAACTTAAGGAGTTGGAACCACAACAAACGTGCAAACTCTCCCTTTAGTGAACAGACCCTATTGTGGCTTGTGCTTTTCGGAGTCGACAAAATTGGGGTTTATTCACTAAAGGAGAGTTGTATTTCAGCTCCTTCATATATACACTAAGAGTCCATATGAGCTGCCTCTGCAGGAAGAGCTTGGCAGGCCTTGTATCATTTGTAGTTAAATCAGAAAAATATCTTCAGTCTCCTTTAACATTGAAGTATACAGGGCCAGTTACACCACTCTTGCTGGGGAAATTTGTGTTTGCCCTTTTATAATGAATAGTGAAGCAGGGCGTTACAACTATAACTTACCTGGCAACTTTCCCTTTAGTGAATGAAACCCAGTATGACGGCCCTGGAGAAAATAGAGAAAAGTGTTGGATTTATTAATGTCTGTAAATAAAAAAGCAAGCAATATACATATGTATTTAGAAAATGCTTTTATTCATGTTTTTCATTTAATACAGGTATTTGTAATAGGCACAAACTGCAGTGGCTGTTTAGGCACCGGGGATGGTCAAAGTACCATTGAACCAAGACGTCTAGATGTGCTTTCTGGAAAGAAGATAGTTGGTCTGAGCTATGGAAGTGGCCCTCATGTGATCATCATCAATTCTGGTATATATGGCAGGCAAAAAGAAAACGTGTTTATAGAAATTAAAAAGCACATGATATTGTGTAGGGCTGCAACAACTAATCGATAAAATCGTTAATGAAAATTGTTGTCAACGATTTCCATTATCGATTAGTTGAATCGATTTTATCGAATATATAATGAGGGTTTTTTCAGAGCAAATGCTCTGAAAAATACCCCTCGTTTTATAATCAGACCTCAAATAGAGGTCGGACTATAACACTAAGATCCAGATCCCCCGCAGCGCTGCAGGGGACTCGGATCCTCCTCTCTAGCAGCCAGTGGATGTCTGCGCGATGCATGTAGACAACCTCCACTGCTGCCGGCGCTTCTGCCAGGGCTTCTATGATGAAGCACCAGCGTCACATGACCTTATGGTGCTCAGTCATAGAAAGTGCCAGCCACCAGAAGAGGTGTATCTATGCGCATCACGCAGACGTTCACCCACTAGACACCAGGCAGTCTGGGGGCACAGTGTGGCATATCAGGGGGCATGTGGCATATTGGAAGGTATAAGGCATATCTGGGGGGCAGAGTGGCATATTAGGAGGCTATAAGGCATATCTGGTGGTATAAGGAGTATCTGAGGGCACAGTGGTATATAGGGGGAATAAGGCATATCAGAGGGCACAGTGGCATATAGGGGGCTATAAGGCATATATGGGGGGACAGATTGGCATATCTGGTTGTATAAGGCATATCTGAGGGGCAAGCCTGGGGTCAGATGTGCATAACTGGGATACAGGTTGCAAAATAAAAGGAAATAAAAAACAAGAAATGCATTTTATCAATCATATTTTATTAAATATGAAAAACGTTTACATGTGAATTCATATTTACTATTAAAATTTTTAGATAAAACCTAGTTTGAGAAATATTATGTTTGGATTCTTATAGCTTTTATTATAATGTCAGTAAAATAGGAAGGTGATTAGAGAAATGCCATTGTGATAATGTAAAATGTTTGTTTGTTTTTAACATCCAGTTTGGTCATTAAATTATTTTTAAATAAACAAAAAATTTGCATTTTTTTTCCGACTAATCCATTATTAAAATAATCATTAATTGCAGCCCTGATATTGTGTGAATTTGGTATGTAAGCATGGCACACCTGTAGTGGTTTAAAAAGTGCAGATTAACCCCTTTGAGACCATCTTTGTGATCTGGAGGAGAGAGCCTCGTGTCTTTTATTGTGGGAAAAAAATATAATTTATAATATCCTTTTGTCCTGGGTCGACATAGTTTTCATGAACTCTTCCATCAACCCTCACAACCCCCGATTTTATTTATACATATTTATAAATAAAAAAACCTAAAAATTTTTAGCTTTCTTTTAGGTTAGTTTGGTAGATGCTTAGAAGAAATTGTGGATATTGTAGAATTTTAGATAGCGTCAGATACTGGGACGTGTCTTGTGTTACATCAAATGAGGTTGATGTCCAAGTACTACATCCTTAAAATGAGGCGTATGGAGCCTGTGCCTTAGCCTGACCGTTGTTGGCTACAGCAAAATATGTTGGACCGCGATATCCCACCCTTTATTGCGATACAATATTGATCCCAGTGATCCAATTATTTTTTTGAATTTGTTTTATCCTCATGTTAACAGTTCAAACTAATATTTATGCTGCCCACTGTCTGTCAGCTGACCAAGAGCGCAAACGTCAAACATGGGTACCCACTGAACCGCATGAAATGACAAAAATTTGGACCTTGACCCTAATTTTGGGTGTTTTTATTACCTGCTTTTCTCCCTTATTACGACCAGGGCTAGATGTACCTGGTAAGATTCCTGCCTTTCAATGATGCCCAGTGCCTCTGTAGAGGTGACCCACAGTTTGACTGACTGTATACATTAAGACCCATGATCAATTCCTTTTCTGATCCATTTTCTGAAATGTACACCCCCGAGCAGAATGTCTGCATTGATGAGTCCCTTGTTCTTTTTAAGGACACCCTGCATTTTAGGCAGTATATCCCATCTAAGTGGGTACTTTTTTTTTTATTTTTATATATACCATTATATCATATGATGGCATGACCATTTTGCTTTTTACTAGGTATCTATGGATAGCTTAATTTTCCCTACCCCCCAAAACCTATGTATACAGCCCTAAGTAAAGTGTAAACCAGTCATAAGTTGTCACCTGTGTAATAACCATTGCAGAACTACAGAGAGATGGCCTTACCTTCCCACAAGGTAAAGTGTCTCCCACCTCAAAGGGTTAACATTTGGGGCTCTTTGTTTAAACCCATCTTTACTGGTTTTTGCACCAGTTGTTACACATATCATAAAGATTTTTTTTTTTTTTAATGTTAAATCAGAAAGAGAAGCTGGATGTCAAAAGATGGGGGGGGGAATAAAGTATAAATGTGTTTTTATTAACTTGATTAACTGTATTTCTTTTTTGGTGACATAGGTATTCTGTTTTTCCATTTCACAAAATGCTTTACTTTTTTAATCTGCCCTCATGTACTAACATGCAAGCAAAGGAAAAATGCTTTTCATTATGTTGGGTAAAAAAAATTGATGTTAGGCACTGCTAAACTTTCCTGTTTTCTGTCAAATTCTGAGTTATATTGAAACATCAACTATAAGTTAAGTCTAAAACATAATGTTTAAAAATTGTAGTGGAACTGACTTTTTTTTCCCTTATCTTCTAAGTTTATATGCAAGTGTGATTCGAAACATCCTTAAAATGTTCATTTGGAGTTGCGTAAAAGTTTCCAAGGAGAACATACGATTTATACTGAAATATGTAAACAGAAGATTAGGTTGAATACCAAGACACCAGAGATATCTGTAAAAAAAAAAAATACAAAAAACTACGCAACAATGTTCTTGAAAAAATACTTTTGTGTGGTCTTCCAATTCGAAACAAATTGCAACATTTGTATTTCTACAGATGGTGAGGTATATAGCTGGGGTCATAATGCTTATAGCCAGTTGGGCAACGGATCAACCAGTCAAGCACTCATTCCTTGCCAGGTCTCCACTAACTTGATAAACAAAAAGGTTATCAGTGTGGCATGTGGCTCTCACCATTCAATGGTGGCAACGTCAGATGGAGAGGTAAGAACACAATTTATCATTTTATACACAGAGGATTCTTTTTATTGTATTTTCTTGTGTTATACAAAGATTTGTACATAGTCCGGAATTTAAGTGTATTCTTTTTAAAAAATAAAGATGGTATAAACAGTGTAAAGAAATTCAAGACCAGACGAGGAACAAAGTCATTGACCTCTATAAGGCCCAATGAGTTTGTGACCTGAAGCTCAAGTGCAGTTGGGTTATGCAGCAGGACAATGAACCGAACGAAGTCCACCTCTGAGTGGCTCAACATAATTAAAAAGAAGGGTTTTGGAGTGACCTAGTCAAAGTCCTCACTTCAATCCAATTGAGGTGCTGTGTCATCACCTGAAAGAGACAGTTCATGCTCAAACCCTCCAATGTGTCCGAATTAAAACAATTCTGCCAAGAAGAGTGGGCGAAAATTCCTCTGCAGTGATGTAAAAGACTCATTGCCAATAATCGCCAAGGGCGGCACAACCAGTTATTAGGTTTGAGGGGTAATTACTTTTTCACATGGGTGATTGAGTTACTCTTCAATAAATGAAATGATCATGTAAAAGCTGCATTGTGTGTTTACTCACATTGTGCTTGTCTTATATTAAACTTACTTGGATGATCTGAAGCATTTAAATGCGACAAATAAGCATAAATAGAAGAAATCAGTAAAGGGGGGAAATACTTTTTTCACAGCACTGTATATCTTTATGTATACTCACCCTTATAGAAAGCTTTAAAGAGTTTAAATAAAAATGCACCTGCTGGCTGGACCCTGTCACATATTTCTCCTCTTATTCCTTTCTTTTCCAGAAGGTGACTAGTTTCTAGTTTATAACCATTCTCAAGCAGGTTCCCTGCTATCTCATATCATGCAATGCTCCCTTTGTGTCAGTTTGAATGTAATCCTCATAAAGCACAGTGGATGCTATGAGAACTTTATAGTACGAGTGTCCAGAAATATCCATCAGAAAATGCAACGTGCTCCTCGCAAGCTGGAGATTGGGCCTCACTTGTTTTGCATTCTTCTGGTGTGCTGCCAGGTCCATGCATCTGACGTTCAGAATAATTCCCGTATGTTTTATCTACTGTAATCTGTTAATTCACTCTTTTAGGTTTATGCTTGGGGCTATAATAACTCGGGCCAAGTTGGATCAGGTTCCACCGCCAATCAGCCAATACCCAGGAAAGTCACCAGCTGTTTGCAGAATAAAATCGTAATAGGAATTGCGTGCGGCCAGATGAGCTCCATGGCTGTTGTGGACAATGGAGAGGTAATTGCAAAATCTTTTAAATATTTGTTATGTTCTCATTCACTTTTGTGTATCTGCTTTTTAGGTAGATCCACCAAAAAGCAGCACAATTGTTAGGTCGAAGGCACATTAAATACATAAAGTGATGGAAGTCACTCCCACACAATTATACGTTAGCCCTTCACTTGCTGGGACTGAGTGAGTGAGTATATGGTAGGGAACTTTTCATCAGTCTAGGAAAAGTTGCAAGTTAAATATTACACTTAATCTAATTGAATCCAGCCACCTTTGTCTGTACTAGTTCATTTTTGGTATTTTTATATTAAACCTTGTCATATGTGTAGTAAAAATGTGTGTTAGCAATACACAGGTTTATTTGTATGGGGCTGGTAGTATATTTTTTTTTTTGTTCTTGAAGGTATATGCGTGGGGTTACAATGGAAATGGGCAGCTGGGGCTGGGCAGCAGTGGCAACCAGCCAACACCATGTCGGATAGCAGCTCTGCAGGGTGTTCGAGTGGAGCAGGTACGTCCACATAGGGGTACGTGCGGTTTAACTATGTAAATTCTCACCATTTAACAGTAAATGGAAATAATAATATGTACTAAATTTCCTTGTATAAACAGTTATTATTTTTGTTTTCCAAAAATATATATAGGTTGTGTGTGGCTACGCACATACATTGGCTTTAACGGATGAAGGTGGAATATATAGTTGGGGAGCCAATTCCTATGGCCAGCTGGGAATAGGGAATAAAAGCAACCAGTCCTATCCCGTCCAAGTGTGTGTAGAAAAGGAGAGGTATTTTTCTATTTGTTTACTAACATGGTAATTTGTGTATCTCATGAAAAAGTTGTCCTTCTATGCTTTTATAACTTTTGTAGTCTGTATATTGAGATAGTAGGCACCCACAGCTTTTAAGATCAAATAAATATGTAAATTATATATTTGGACAGAATCCTTTTTTTTTTTTTAATATAAAAAAATTACAAAAGACAGTTAATGACAAGGAGACAGGACAAATTTTAGTGGAATAAATTATACACAAAATCTAATTTGAATTGCCCTCTGCTTGCTGATGAAAATGTAGGGTGGGCTAAAGCACTTTGTTTGCAATGTGTTCACCAGCCCCAATCCCCAGATGGGGTCTCTGGGCCCCAAAAGACCACAAGATGCTCAGGAGTTATGTGCTTTGAGGCATAGTCCCTGGTAGTAGGCCATGAGTGCCAGTATGGAGGCCGTGACCCTAATATGTATGGTCCTATTATTAATATTACTTAGCTTCTGCTGCGTTTTATCACTGGCTTCATGGTGCCTAGTAAAAACAAACTTCATTTTTTTAAAAATTATCATAAACCTTAAAAATCCAGAGACAGGCCCTGTAGGTTACTGTAAATACATAGTAATGTCATGTGTTAACATTATTGTTTCCGTTAGGTCACCGCTTCATTCTTTTTTTCTCTCTCTCTTGATGGGAAGTCCATATTGCCATTTTATTAATATAATAATAAAATTAGAAATATGATTTACCTCTTCCCAGTGCAGTCAGTGGCAAGTGTAATAATGGGTCAGAACTAGCTCAAATCCTTGACTTGTGGTTCTTTTGGACTTGCAGGAGCTTCTCACACTGTCCTCGCTTTCCATAGAATTAAGTAGGAATTAACACACTTAAAAGGCTTCCACCATTAATCTTGTTTTCTAATCAGAGCAAATAATTGAAGTGGTCCTTCAAGTGGTTTTCCTTAAACAATTCATTATTTAGTCTCCATATTAAACTATTATGTGCGTACTTAACTGTTAAATATGATCCACTTGGGATCTTTCAAGTGTTTCCATAAACAAGTTAATGCAAAGTACTTGTCTTTGTTTTAGTAGCTTTCTATATTCAGCGTCTCGAAATGTTTTTGAATCCATAACAATTGCTATTTTAAAACCCATGTATTTAGATGGTTTGAGAAATTTCCGTGATCTATTGATTTTCTTTGATTCCATTTAATATCAATCTTGGATGTGTCTGGTAGCCGGGACCTTTTAATCACCAGGTTAGAACTGTAGGAAAAAAATTGTGTGCATACATGTTGTATGCATCTAAGGAGTGTCTAGAGTGTCCTAATTTGACACTGCCAGAACTTTATTTTTTTTTTTTTTTTGGCGTTGTCATTTTTGGAAAACTTTTTCATTTGATAGTAGTGAATTCTTTTTGCCACCAGTGTTCTGTTTTATGTAAGGTTGTGGCTTTATGATATCATAGAAGTTTTCCTTTTTATATATTTAAGCATTATCAGTTCCTGGTAACAGTGCTGGGAAATTCTACAAATGTTAGATAAAAAAGCTAACTATGGAGTATGATACTGCTGAGCGGCATTTTTCATTTCTGTGCTATAGATTCCATTGTTTGTATACGCTCTTGATTAATGATGGCAGTATGGTGACCATGCATTATATATATATGATTTAAGTTTCCTAACTTTTTAGTTTTCTTTAAAAACCTGAAATCGCTGAAAATCAAATTTGTATGTTTTTGGTAAACAGAATAGTTGAGATTGCGGCTTGTCACTCATCTCACACATCTGCTGCCAAGTCTCAAAGTGGTCAGATCTATATGTGGGGCCAATGCCGAGGACAATCTGTTATCCTTCCACATCTCACCCACTTTGTCTGCACCGATGATGTTTTTGCTTGCTTCTCCACACCTGCAGTAATGTGGCGTCTCCTGTCTGTAGGTAAGATCTGTTTACTGGTTGATGTTACCCTTGAAAGCAGACTTTGCTTTAAAAGATTACAAAGCCCAGTTCTCCTCTCAGTCCCCTTACACAAGTTTAATTTATACCACAACCTTCTAACTTTATAGTAATGCGTTTTTGAGGGCATCCTTATTATGTTTATATTTCTTGAAGGGCAGGTATTTTCATTTTGTTTGCTTTTGATGCTTTTTGTATTTGCTCCAAACCTTAACTTTCTGTTAAAACTAAATTGCACAGACTTTCTTAAGCAGTGTACTTTGGTGCATATGATAGGTCAGCATTTAAATTCCATGTTTTGTAACTAAAGATTGTTTTTGTTTGTTTTTTTTGTTAATTCATGCAATTTTTTGTAGAGCCAGATGGCCACCTCACGGTTACTGAATCGCTAAAGAAAGAATTTGACAATCCAGACACAGCTGATTTCAAATTTTTAGTGGATAATAAATACATTTATGTTCACAAGGTTCTTCTTCAGATCAGGTAAGATCCAGATATACTTAGCTGTACGTTTTTTTTGTTGGGTTTTGCTGCAGTATGTGCCCTTGGACCTTGCTGGGCTCAATTTATGACGTGGATTTGTGATTAATTTGCGCATTGCTTTACATACACCGCCTGACCCTGACACTAATTCACAAAGTGAGACCAAGGTTTTCCTTCTAATTATGGTGGGACAATGTGTAACTACCAAACAATGTAAAATTAAAAAGGCATCACACAGATAAATAAGAAAGAGGTTGCAGACGAGTTGACCATTTTTAGTAGGGCAAGGATACCAAGTTACTCAGTAAACGCATTTTCTTAAACGCTTTGTGTAATGCCGTCGTCGGTTTAGCCCATAGGTAACCGTGCCTTGTGCTCCATATGCTGGCCTATTGCTTTACCTTAAAGTACAGGGAGTGCATGGGGGTTTTCTAGTCCTGCAGCTGCTGTCCACCAAAACATATTGCTCTATGAAAGGGAAATGTGTGGTGTGCAACATATGGTTCTCCGGGGTGATGCAGTACTGAGGCCCACAAGGCCTTTTGTGCTTTGCAGTGAATGTTGAAAACATTGCAAAGATTGTATTCACAAATTAGACAAAAAACTTAACAAATATGAGCCTTTGTTTTCACTCTAACTTTCCAACCAATGTTATCATTCTATCAGGGTTAATCCTGCCCTCCAAATGTCTACTTCAAATGACATTTTGGTAATGTTGCATAGAGCTAAATGATTCTCACTGGGGCGCCTCAGCCATTTTTGCAGGAGATGCTCACTGCGGCGGGCCCTTAATGCAATGTGAATTCAATTAGATGAAATATTCAATTAACCTTTAATGGCCTGCAAACTCCAGATTCTGTTGGTAAATCCCACAGTGTTACTGACGTTTAAGGTTTGTCCTAATTAAGGGACTCCCTGATCAACAAATGCATATTAAAGTACTTTATTACTTTCATATGCATTCATTTAGCCTACAGAATCAAAATAATACCTTAGGGAGAAGCTGCAGCCCTCCCATATGAGATTTCACACCACTGATTAGCTACTTATAGCAGCCAATGAAAGGCAGAAAAGCACTCGTATTAAAATAAGTGAGTGTTTTCCGTGCATGTGCACTAAAGTGCATATGATGACCCCCGTGTCCCCTTTAAAATACGGTAAACTTAATTTGAAGGTCCCACTATACTATATTTGCCCCTTTTGCCTGCCCCCAGCTGTTTTTTTTTCCCCTGTGCAGTAGATGCGTTCCGCTGAAAATACAAGTCATATACTTACCAGCAGTCCGCTCAACTGTGGGGCGACAAACACTGCAGGCAGAAATCTGTTCAGATTTGTTCATGATTTTCACATTTTCAATAGGAGCACTTTTCCTGCAATCGATTGGCTTGTTCAAGCAGACAATGAGTGCAAACCACAGATGATTTAAAGGGATTTAACAATGTACAGGAGGGAAGTTTATTTTACCCCTTTGTGACAATGGCTGATTTAATTTTTTTGTGCCCTTTGTGACAGTATGTGTTCAGTAACATCTCCTGAGTACAGAGATATCATCCATGCATTGGTTTACCTGGCTGTTTGGGCACAAAAGGGCCACATTTGGGGCATGCGCATTTTTCATTGTTGCCCTATTTGGTACATCTTTGAGCCCAGCCAATTCAATTTGCCCTAAAAAAACCATATATTTTGGAAAACTAGACACCCCAGGGTATTTCAAATGCTGGTAATTTTACTCTTTCCATGCACACATTTTACCACCAGCCTTTGTCAGAGTTTGCAGTAGTATTTTTGTGTGCATTTTCCCCCTCTCACGTTGTACTTATGTGGGAAGTACAACACCCCAATATGTGTTCAGCACCCCCCACGCATGGGTTTGTTGGTTGGGGGCTAAAAGGCCACATTTGAGACGTGTGCATTTTGCAAATTGGAAATTTGACATGTGGTCATCCTGCCCCCTGTGTTAATCGGGACATTGTTGAACCCGGCCAATTCAATTTACCCAATCAAATCATAATGTTTTTTTGTTGTTTTTTTTAAAGTAAACTATTTTTTTTTTTCTTTATTTTAGTAATCGTATTGTAATTAGAAAGCTGGGTTCCATTGACTTGCATGGTTGAATGCAGAACCTGTATTCAACCTGCAAGGGGAGCCAGAGTTCTCAGGAGGGTCTGGCTCCCCTTGCGGCGCCATCTTGCAAGTGGCAAAATCTCGCAGGTGCAGTTGTGACCACTCTCCGAAGTTCAGTATGTATGTGTGTATATGTATAGAATATGAGTTAGAAAGAGGATGAAATACGTAAAAAGAGGAAAAGAGAGGTGCAAATAAGGAGATAGGGCACGAGAAATTGTCAAAGAAGGAGGAAGGAATCGAAAAGAAGGAAAATAGAGACTACAAGAGACAGAAATCAGAGAAAAAGGAGGAGAAAGAGCTGACTCAAGGCACGATATCCAGAGAAGGGGCTCTTCTTGTGTAATTGACCCACAGCCCAAAGCTCTTTAAGCCGGTCATGGGAACCACCTCCTAGCAGGCGTGGTAGGCGCTAACACATCCAGGGAATTTAAACATAGATTCAGGATAGCTTTATGCCTATTCCATCTAAGACAAGACCAAGGACTGACTGACATTTTCACTCTGCTTAAGGCATACCGTTACACCCACCTAAAGTTCACTGGATGACAGGAGAGGCTTTCTAGACCCTGCTGGGATTTCCAATGTCTCCCCTGCTGGCTGATCGCACGTATTGCGATCAGCACTGCCCTGGATTATATTGAAAAATCAAAACCCCTTAAACCACTAATTTTAACACATGTGATATAAGGTAATATGTAAAGAATGTATGTGAACATAAAAAAATATAAATGTGCGTCTAGTCAAGATGATTTGAACCTTTCTCTTTTATTTTGATGAACGCATGAGACTTCCATATAGAAGTTAGTTGGCTGCCAGTCGGCTCGTACACTACACAAGATTGCAGAAGGGGCCGCTGAGTGCCTCTATGTATGTGTTACCTAATTGACACAGGTTTTCTGCTTACCATGTAGATGCAATTTCATTGAATGTTCCCGTGTGGCGGAATTCGGTCGGGTTCTTTAGTACAATTACATAAAGTATAATACGGAGATTATATTCTAAAATTGTTGCTTTATGTCTTACAGTTGTATGGTTGTCTGTTTTTGTTTGCATTTCTTAGTGTTTGTTTATATTTTATTAGGTGTGAACATTTTCGTTCATTTCTGCAAGGCAGTGAAGGAGGAGTAATTGAAATGAATCAGTTTTCCTACCCAGTTTATCGGGCTTTCCTAGAATATCTCTACACAGATAATATCAGCATTTCTCCTGAAGACGCAATTGGTAAGAATCGATGGACTGTATGCGTAGATAAATCTTGGTACTGATAATGCAGTCTTACATTAAGGGAAAACTGTTGGCTTTACAGTTTTTTGTGCAAACTGTTTGCCAATCTGTGTAGTTGGCTTGGAGATGTTTAATGTAAAAATTAACCCTATAAAAGCTGGCATCTGTGCAGCAGTTTTATCTAATAGACTTGAGCATAGACAGCAAAATCGTTTTGGACAGATTTTTCATTTAATTTTCAGACGGTGGACTTAATTTCCGACTAGATTTTGCATTTCTGGACCTGCAACAGCAACTTTGCACCAATGGATAGACACATCCAGGAGCACTGCTATGGGACTGAATTTCCCCAAAATTAGACAGTTATAAAATGATCCCCAGTGATTCACATCCCAGTACGTCTTCAGCTCCCATTACTGGCCATTCCCCACGGGCCAATAGGCTTAAGACCCGAATACATATTGTCTAGTACAATGTGCTAGCTAATATGAAGAGTCGTACAGGTGTTAATTGTGTTCAGACAGCTTTTGACATAAAATGCATTTTATACATAACCTGCTTAACAATATTTTTGCTGTTTGCAACACACATCTTTTTCAACTTTAATTAAGTTAAGGTGTTCCATTCTTATTGTCATCTCTGCCGTTTAAGCCCTTTGCAGTGTGATGGCATAAAACTATTTCAGTGCTTAAATATATAGAACAATGTTATTGGACAAGATCATACAAAATGCTTTTTTTTTTTCTAAAAAAAAAAAGAAAAATACTGTAACGTTTGTCTGCCATGCTTTATTAGAGTGCAATAATCAATTGGTGAGGCACTTTATGATATGAGAGCATTATAAACAAATTCACTTGAAAAATACCAACTGTATCGAACCATCTGATACAATCATTGAATTCTTTATTTTCAGCCTTGCAGTGTGTAAGCATTAAATGTGTGGAACCCAGTGTATCAAACATCTTTAAGCAGTTTAATATTTCACAGGTCTGTTGGAGCTGGCGACATTATACCGAGAGAACAGATTGAAACAGCTCTGCCAACAAACCATTAAGCAAGGAATATGCGAAGAGAATGCAGTCGTTCTGCTGTCAGCAGCTGTTAAGTATGATGCTCAGGTACAGCAAACATATACTCTTCACAGACTGGGCTAGGCACTTAATGAGAATAGTGTCTTTCAAAAAGCTTGATATTATTTATCTATTTTTTTTTTTTTTACTGAAAGCCGCCATGACCTCTTTGGACTTTAGTGTCTTCACAGAATTAATGGCAATGTTCAAAATATTTGTGTTTTTTCGCAGCTGGAAGAAAATGTAGTCCGTTCCATGAAGGCACCCTTATTTTTGCTGTGACCTCTGGCCTTTAAATTAGCCGCGATTTCATTACTCTGTAAAATTCTACTTTTGATTAAGTTCAAAGATTGAATTAAATAGAAAATACAAGGTATACCATGTATATTTAATAATTTCCTTTTATTGAAGGAAATATGAAATAAATGTGATATAGGATTTCTGTATAGATAGTACTACAGCACTGTGCATTTTCTTTTATGCCAAATTGCCATTACATTACTATTGGGATATTCCTTTGCTTATTAATGTTATTATTATATAATATTATGTTACATGCAGAATAATAACGTGTCTTCTCAGTAAAGTAGCTTCCATAGCCAGGCTCCCCAAATGTTAAAAAGAGACTTTGTATACATAATAGTGCACAAAAAACACTTGTACTCTTGGAGGTTTCTCTCTTCCCTTCTAATATAGTATGTAAATTGTTGGAGCTTTGTTTGTCATAAAATATATTGCTTGCCAAGGAGATGAATCAGTGGGTCTGCACAGCATTTTAACCCAAATGAGTTTCTCAAGCATGTACCGTATTGGCTCGCATATAGGCCGCACTTTTTTTCCCCCACTTTAAGTCTTAAAAGTGGGGGTGCGGCCTATTTTCGGGGTCTAGCGCCCAACGCCTGGGACATGCAGTTCCGGGCGCTGGGCAGGCAGCAGGGTTAGGATACAGATCCCCCGCAGCGGTGCAGGGGACCCGTATCCTACCCTCTGATGCGCTCAGACAGCCTCCCCTGCCAGCACTTCCCACGGGGGGGGTGCCGGCACGGGAGATTGTCTAAGCACGATGCGTTTTACCTCTGCCCCCAAGACTTACCAGAGCAGACTCCCGGGTGTCTTGCGGGGCCGGCGGGGGACACCTACGCAATACGCATATACAACTTCCGGTGCCGGCACATCCGCTGAGTCCCGGCACCGGAAGTTGTATACGCGTATTGCGTAGGTGTCCCCCGCCGGCCCCGCAAGACACCCGGGAGTCTGCTCTGGTAAGTCGGGGGGGGGGGGCAGAGTGGCAGCATATCTCGGGGGGGGGGGGGAGGAGGAGGAGGATAGTGGCAGCATATGTCGGGGGGGAGGACAGTGGCAGCATATCTCGGGTGGGGGAGAGTGGCAGCGTATCTCGGGGGGGGGAGAGTGGCAGCATATCTCGGTGGGAGGACAGTGGCAGCATATCTCGGGGGGAGGACAGTGGCAGCATATCTCGGGTGGGGGAGAGTGGCAGCGTATCTCGGTGGGAGGACAGTGGCAGCATATCTCGGGGGGAGGACAGTGGCAGCATATCTCGGGGGGGGGACAGTGGCAGCATATCTCGGGGGGGGACAGTGGCAGCATATCTCGGGGGGGGGGAGACAGAGTGGCAGCATGTCTATTAAAAAAAAATTTTCTTTAAAAAAGCACCAAACTTTTAGGGTGCGGCCTATATCCGAGCCAATGCGGTATATACAATAAGATATGTACTGTATATTGTGCTGCAGTGATAACACTTTAAAGCTTGCCCTATAATTTTGCTATACAAATAACTTAAAATTGTCTGAAGTTTAGCTCACGGTTGGAGTTGTAAATAAAAGCAAACCACATGTAGCTGATTCATTTGGAGCCAGGGGTCAACAAATTTTGGTTTGAGCATTTTCTTGTTTTTTTCTTTCCACCCAATATTTATATGTAAATTGTTATATTTAAAGATTTGGTCATATCTCCCTTCTAAGGTGATGCTGCCCACCATATGTCCCTATAATATAATTTCTATATATAGCATATACTGTTTAGTACTGTGCAAAGTGTTTGGGAAGGAGTGAAAATGCTGTACAGTAAGAATCCTTCTAAAAATTGACATGTTAATTATCATTTAACAAAATGCAAAGTAAGTGAACAGAAGAAAATCTGATTTTCTTCACTGACTTTTGCATTTTGTTAAGTGATATATAAAAAGAAAAACTATTAACATGTTTTTTTGAAAGCATTCTTACTTTACATAATTTTTTTGCACCTGCTCAGTGCTGGCAACCAGATGTTTGGAGAGGTCAGGTCATATTTGGCCCTGCTATGGTCTGTCAATTGCCATGCTGGCGTAAACATATTTTTGTGTCTGTGTGTGTGTGTATATGTATATATAATTGTGTGTTTGTGTATATGTGTAATATATATATAATTTTAGGATGAGAGAGAGGCCTCATTAAACTTGGCAAACACAAGATGTTAACGGTTTGTAGGTCTGTAAATGCAGGTCTGTTATCTTTATAATAATTCATGTATCTGCAACTAGATTTCTATTTCTAGGATCTAGAAGAGTTTTGCTTCAGGTTCTGTATAAACCATATGACGGTGGTTACCCAGACAGATGCCTTTGCCGAGATGGACAGCGACCTTCTCAAGAACTTCATTAATAAAGCAAGCCGAGTCGGAGCATTCAAGAACTGACTGTGCTAAACCGAAGTGGTGCATTCTGGGATTACCACCTCCTACATTCGATCTAAAATTGAATTTGCCGAGGACTTGGTGTATTTACTTTTAGTTGAGAAACAAGTGAGATATCATTGTGATTAAATTAAATTTTTAGGTATTTAATTTTAAATCTCGTGATATGCATTGTTTTATTTGAATTATGCATTTTTTTTTAAATGAAAATTTGGGAAAGCTTTGAATCAAAATCTATTTTTATTTTAAAAGTAAAATCCTTAAACAAATCCTTTTATTGGTGGGTCAGGCTTCAAAAAATCAGTAATACGGTATTACTTTTTACTGACCAGTGAATACAGTATTGTTTCCGCTACTATATCATTCTAAGAGATATTCTCTGGTCCTTCGATATACTCCGTGACCAACATACACAGGTAATCTAGACTTGGATTTTTTCCTGATTTATAATGTAATAACTGGCATTTAAGTATGTGTAATAAAATAAAGCAGCATTATGTCAAACAATGGCATAATGAAGATAATGTATTAGCATTCATGCTGTTTATTGACACTACATGGTACGTTGGAGTCCCTGCCATACTCAAGCACAGGAGTTTGATGCCCAGCACTACATACTGCATTGGGTTAGATTTACAGAATTGCCTTCAGCCAGGAGATGTTGGTGCTTAATAACATCTAAAGACCTACCTCTGTCATACAGTTTATTAACTAAGATGCCTTGGGCGAGTTTTTGAGATTGAATTCTTAAATGTGTCATCACACACCTTGGTGCTCCTGACCTTGGGGATGAAAGTATTTGCAAGCAAGTTATTTTGGTGTTAAAATCTGTGATCAAATGATAGGTGAAAGAGTGATGAGTTAGTTTTAATGAATGTCAGCTTACAAGTGAGGTATATGTAATGGGTCTCAAATATTTTTATTACCTATGTAAGTGTCTCAAGTGGAAGTTATTTCTGCTAACAAATGCCACCAACAGTGTGGGCAGTCCAACTACAGTAAGAGGAAGTCATTTGTGATTTTGCTTAATGATGGATAGGGGGGGGAGCAGGATACATTTTTATGAGTACTGGGCACCTGCCCTTTTCTACTAAGTCAGACCCTATGGAAACCATCTACTGGCAGAGCCCATAAAAAAAGCCCCTATAGGTGAGAGGCAGCTTGCATTCCCTTAATAATCTAAATTCAGTTTCTTTAAAAGCAAGGTTGCCGAACAATCTGATTACCAATTGTGACGGGCACACCTTGCACCCTAGCTGGGTACGCCGGTCGGTTCTGCAATGCTTCCTGCCGGAACCGAAAGGGTTAAAACCGATGTCAGCCCTAGACGATACTAGCGAGGCAGTGTTCAGGAACTGGCCTGGTGTCCCTACGATCGTAACCCCGCAGCTACAGGCAGTGCAGAGAGTGGGGAAATGGATAACATGTAGTTGTACTGCTGATGTACAAAAGCAATATGTAAAAAGAGACTAGCGAGCACACACTGTTCCAAAATGATGATGCTGTAAGCAAACAATTGGTCTAAACTCATAGAATGAAAGCTGGTAAGAACAATTCAGTCTATCTAGTCACCCATTTTTCCTGGTCTATTTGGTCTCATCTTAGGGTCAGGGTACAATCAGTATCTACTCTGGTATTCACCATAACCTTTTATAAAACTCCATATGAACTTTGCCAACACCCTCAATTGGATTGAAAACAATGGCCCCTTCCCTGTGCTATAAAGACATTATGCCATGATATAGCTTTGGTGATTGCCACGCATGAATGGCGACCCCCGCTTTCAACGCTCAAGACTTCATTATCTGATTTTTTTTCCCCCCACATTTACAGCGTACAATAAATTGAAGCAAAAA
Organism: Spea hammondii; assembly: GCA_029215755.1. Taxonomy (NCBI): domain Eukaryota; kingdom Metazoa; phylum Chordata; class Amphibia; order Anura; family Pelobatidae; genus Spea; species Spea hammondii. The sequence goes on from JARDYJ010000002.1 coordinate 35,854,781, forward strand.
CAGAACAAGAGTCTTTGTATTCCCTTATCAATCACTGCTTTAATATACAGCTCAGCGTATGAAATCATCAAGCATAGTCTGTAGCCATTAAATGAAGTATGTAAGGATACATGTATACAGTAACATGCTGGCTGCATCTCCAGCACGTGACTCATGTATGGAATTTAGATGTATATTTGCGAATTGCACAAAATATTTCCTCAGAATGCATGTTTTGTAACATATTTCAATACATCTTCTTTCAAGTTCTCACAGGCATCATGTATGCGGTATAAAGTTCTACCAAAGCCCTTTGCGGAGGATATGCTGTCAGAGTCCAGTTCTGTTGGCAGCTACAGTGTGTCTTCGTAAAAGGCATTGTAAACGCACCTTGGCTGCCATTTTGCACCCTCTAGATTACAGTTTGAGAAATATCACCACCTATGTACACCAGAACCGACCATGGTGTTCCAAGTACTGAGTAAAGTGTAAATACAAATGTGTATGAGGTAAGGGATTTCTCTTTCTTCAGTAGTATGGTTACAAATTAAATTCAATTACAATTCAATAAAAATGTGCATGCAATAAAACAAACATAAAATACTGAAACGTAGTTGGGTTGGCAGCTTTAGTGCGTCATGACGAAGCCTCAAAGTAAGACATTAGTGCCTGACACAGAAGTGTATTCACCAAATCTCCAGTATTCTAGAGAGATGAGCATTTCATTCACACACTTCACTCTGCATTCCAGTCACCAGCAAGCCCCTCATATGTGATAAAGTGTGGGGGGCAATTGGAAATTAAACTGGAGGAGGTCTATTCCCTAAATGAGAGCTTTGGTTTGAATACCAACAGTGCTGTACATTATGAAGATCCAACCCCAGTGAGCTCATGCTGCAGGGAGAGCTAGGCTGGCACTTCATGATGTATCGGGTATAGCAAGACACTGTCACATACAGAACCAATGATCAGAGTCCATCTTAAGAGGTTTCTGCTGCTGGAGAGACGGGGTAAAAACCTATTATTGGCGTAAAATGTTTTAGCTGCTGACCACCATCTGTCTGGGACACCATATTCTGTATGGAAAACACTGTATTATTTTATTTTACACAAATTAAAAGTATGAAAAAGCACAGTTCTGTTTCTTCATCAAATAAAAGTCCTGAAACAAGCTCATTGAAGAGGAATAATAAAAAAAAACCCCAACAACATTTTAATAACTAAACATACAGGGTAGAGATACATATCTCCGAGCACATCTGGGTATTAGAGGTGAACGTTTCATATTGTCTTGGTGCTCAATCAGGTAACAGTCTTAAAAAAAAAAAAAAAAAAAAGTCAAAAAAGCTGTGCTTTAATTAAAACAAATCTAGTAATGTTCGTCTACTTATTGAACCTGATGCTTCCAAAACAACACCAGGCAACAGCTTTAGAGTTATTTTCTACACAAACTGCTATCTGTGTGGTAAAGAATGTAGAATTAGCAGGCAAGTGGTTTTGTGACAGCCTTCTCACCGTAACTGTGCATTATGGAGGGTCAGCACTTCGTAATGCATAAGGGACATTGGCGAGATGAAATATATCCACTAAATCAGGATATGCATGAATGGCACAAGTCCAATACCAACATGGTTAATAAAGGGGAAGGATCTTCAAAACCCCTGAGCAACCCCCCCCACACCTTACACAAAGAAGGTCATGCCCATGCCGCACAAAGCTTTTTAGTTAGGCCAAGAGATACCTACTGCCATTTGATTTTGTGTGAATTCTTAATACATTTTTCATATATATTTATAGATAAAACAAAAATAAAAAAAATGAGTGTGATAAGAACGCTTACAAGCTAACCAGTTAAAAGGAAGAATGGAGACAGCTAGCTGTCTGTCACTGAATAAAGGTTAGAAAAACATTTCACTTTTCTTCGTTCTTGGCAAAGTCCATGGAACCCTCTAATTTCTGCTTCTGCATTCTTGTTCTTGTAGATGCTGGGAAACAAAGTAACCAGAAAAACCGGGTGAAAAAAGTAACACTGGACAATATATAACTGTAAGCAAGCAGTGATGTCAGGAATTTTACTAGGCAAACAGCATTTCAGTAATTAATTTACCTTTTAATTATGGTAATTAAGTATGGTAGGCATTAGAGGGGCTTCTAGTTCAGCCTTGGTTGATGGACAGTCAGCACTTAATAGTTAAATATATTGATGGAGAACCGGTTTGCCCTCACAGTCTTTCTTCGGTAATCAGGGTTCGGTTAAACAAAATAATCTCCATCAATTATCTTATTTGTAGGTATTTAACCCGGCAGCCTCTCCCTAATGTCTCCTCAGCAAAACGAAGAAAAAAAATCACTTTATTGTATTTACCTGCGCAGGTATACTGTTTGTATGGTCTACAAACATTATTAGTTCAGACATAATAGTGCCAAAGTACTTAGTATTCTGCACGGCGAAGGTCTCAACGCCATGCCAAGTTTATTATAATCAGGTTCTCCACAGCAAACCAGGTTAGAAATGGCCATTTCAGAAAAGCCGACAGTCCTAGACAATGTTATGTGTTGAATTTAAATCAGGAAATGGGGACGACAGACTAATGAAAAGAAAAATAACGTGCAGATGTGAGACAAACGGGTGTCTGGACTGCTTTGATCCAACTCCATCACACTATTACATTTATAAAGTATACAGCCCCAGAGATATTTTCTGTGTGTATATTGTGCAGATAAGGTGCAAATCTTGTGTACATGTCCCTGTAATGGAGCATTTGGAGAGCAGGTGGGCCAACGCTCAATCTCCGGTATTGTAGTAGCCTGAATGTCCAGCTGTTTGCAGGAGACTGTTGAGGGGAGATGACTTTTTCCGGGGTTCCCAGGTCAAGGAGAAGCCCTGAAGAAGAACCCAGATCCAAGTTTGGCAAACCTGCCTGGACCTGTGTGTACAGTTTGGGGAGGTTTCCAGAGTCTGGCAGGAAAGTGAAGCGCATTATTACTCTGGCCAGTCTGGGTCAGCAAAGTATATCCAGAGAGGACTCCAATGGGAGCTTGGCCTTGGGGATGATTTGTGTTTTTGTGTACCAGCTAATAAATCACATTTTAAAGCAAATCAGTGTTCCTGAGCCTTATTACCCTAGAGGGGTGTGCTTAAGATCCCTAAAAGTGACATTTATGGCCCTCATGCTACAGGGTTTGCCACAAACCCCAGATGCTTTATTAATATTTCCATTGCAAATATGCTCTGGGTATAGGTTTATTAATATACTTACTTACCACGTACACAAATCAGCATACAAGCGGCCACATTAACAGCTATGACACTAATTTCTAATCACCATGGTGACAAGCACTGCCGGCTCATTTCTAACACCTGCCATACCGGCTGTTAAGGAATACCTTCCAGGTAAAGAACCAAGCAAACACCTGGCCACATCTAACAGTATATATCGTCTCGTTACCCCACCAAATAGGACAAGCCTCCCCTTCAGCTCAAAACATTTTCAATGGTAAAAAGCGACTCTGCTTTTTATAGCAAGGTTTGAGGTTTATGTTCAGCTGAGCGTCCTGCCGTTTATAACCCACATATTTAAAATTCTACAACAAACGGCTTAGAGCGTTTATCACTTTGGACAAATACTGATGTGGTAACGCAGAAAAAAATTTTATTGAGGAAATCATTACGTAAGAAAATCTGCAACACACGCAAGTGGCTGGGCTTTCAGCATGCTACAATTTCCACAACATCGACAGCATTAACACGTCATTTGTCTTTAGGCCTAACGTGGAAGGTAAAGACAAACAATTGGAACCTGTTTCAGACACAGTCCAACACTGTCCCAGACTTCTACCATTTCCAGACATTGACCAAGGAAAGTGCATGGTTTAAATACTTTCAATTCCATTATGTATATCAGCAGGAAAGTCCCTTTATTCACAATAAATGATAACTGGGACTTATCTTCAATTATTCAGAACAGAACTATTGCTTTGGTACACAGCTACAAAAAGTTTTGGTTTCTGCCCAAAGTAACCAATGTAGGGTCAACGCAGAGAAGACTTCCTACTGCAGAAAACAGCTGAAATATTGGTATAATGGAGCAATACCGAATCAGATACTAGTTTCCCCACACCGTACAAATGAGAGATTAAGTTTATGTATACTGGTATGCCAAAAAAGGGGCAATGTTTTCTAAGCATGAAACAGTTTTATTTATGTAGTAACGTGCAATTCAGATGTTGTTTGTAGGTCTGGAGGTCACCATTGATGTGGTCCTGTGATATTGGAGGGCATGTCTTACTCAAAATAAAACACGCTGGTCTAATGGTTTATAGCAGAGCACGTGTAATTTGGCCCTTTCCCTGACATACTTTTGTTAGTCAAAGGTCCCTGTGGGTGATTTTCTCGGAGGCGTTCTATTTGTCAGAAGGCGGTATGATTAAGACTTGTGAAATGTGTTTCTACAGTAGATTGGATCAAGATAAGTCACAGAAGGCTATAGAAGCACTGGAGAGACTCACAGAAGTGCTGCGGAATAATTGCAGGGCTATGTGCAGACTGTACTGGCCCCTACGTTACCATTCAACATGGACAACCGTGACCGTAGCATAAGATTACGTATCATACCAAACAGGTGCCTTACCAATACAAAGAACTGCCTTCACCCCGCGTCACTTGAGAATACTTACTCATTTCCGCAAGCTTCTGCTGAAATTTAGACTCTCCAGGATTATGTTTGCTGCAATGGAAGCATCAGAAAACATGTTGAGAAAGATCCACTGAATAATGATATACAGTATTGAATATGAATATGCTGACAATTGTTTTAATATTGTGACACATTCCTGTGTTATTATACAGTTACTGCAGTCACAACAGCCTACAAGCTTCGGAATAACCTGCAGTCACATAATGCAATCACAATTTCCAGATAATTAGAGGGCTTCACTCACGGAATAACATGTTTGATGCCTTGTTAGAAAAACGTCTCGGCAAAAATAAGTAACTGGGAAAATGGATTAAAACCAGTACAACAAACATTTATACTGACACAAACGTGTACTGTAGTGAATGGAAACAACAGAGCTTTTCCTGCACGCTGGAGCTGGCGTGCAAGAAATATATTTATTTCCTAATTGGAGTTTGGTGACACAATGTTTGTGGTTCCACTAACATGATTTTTACCCCGTGGAAAGTTTTGGCTTCTGTAGTTTCAATTCCCTAACACTTTAGGGGGGGGGGGGGGGGGTGATGGTATATACCTAAAAGGATTCCTCAGACTAAAATTCTATATGAATGTTTTTAAAAATAATAATAATAAAGCAGCACTGGTAAGCTATATATATATATATACATATACATATATATATATATATATATATATATATATATATAAAGTCCAAATGAAAGTCTGAAATAAACAAGACAGAAACGTTGACTTGAAAACCGAAGTTGTTTGTGTGGTTATTTGGAAAGTTCCTGGAGTGCCGGTAACTATTTTTGGACTTTATATTATTTACTGCTACAGCTATTTGGCACCGGGCATAAACTTGGCATTTGGAGTGCAATTGTTAATTTTGGACTTTTGGACTGTGAGCAAAAATTGCTCTGATCCTATAGCATAAAAAAACCCTTGTCTTTAAGGGGTTAAAGGACAAAATAAGGGAACATTTTGAGTGATACGCATTGAAACAAGACAATGGGAAAACATCACAAGTGGTAGACATATATATATAAAAAAATTAAAATAAATAAAAACAAACAAAAACGGATAACAGAAAATAAATAAAAGCAACAAAACAAAAACAGATAACATTCATACCACTGAGCACAAACTACATGAATCAGAATAACGTTATGGCAGCCCCATGTCTGGAGGAGCATAACGTAGCCTACAGCTCAATACGTTTTGGTGTAAATGTGGGCACAACATGCTGAAATCTGCCTCTAATCACTAATTATTCATTACCAGGAGTATCCAAGGTGTTTGCTGTCCCATCACTAGTTTACACCGCCAAATGTAAAGTTCTGAGTTTATGCTTTGCGTGACATAGGTGCATACGGGTTACTAGTGGTTCCATGATATGCACAGCAACATATCCCAGGACAATACATACATACAGATGAGAACTCCTCAACACATCTTGCGAGGAGCAACAAAACTAAGAACACTCCAACACTTACATCTAAATCTGAACGTCTCCATTTTTCACAGACAACGAGCTTAAACTGAATTACTGATTGAGATCCATCATAACCAGCAAATCACCTAAATGTATTACTCCATTGCTCCCTTTGAAGCTCACATACCTTCCATCTGCTTCATCTTGGCCATCCGTATCAAAACGCAGTTTCTTGAGCGGTTTAGGCGCCATGCCATCATCAGTGCTTCTTTTAAGGGGACGCTCACTGCTCCTTACCATTTGGTTTATTTTTTGAAACTTGTCAGGAGACTGAATGGAGAGAAAAGTTGCAATACCAGGGCTTTAATTCATGAAGATGCAGGAATATAATGTTGCGAGTCACATGGTAAAGCTATATTATACTTCCATGCAAATACACAAGGGGGTGTTTTCAATAATTATTAAACTAGCTGGAGCAATAATTATGATCACTCTCTCTTTGTTACATAATATAACAAGCCAATAAGCACACGGAAACTTACCCCAAATGTCTCACCGATGGACACAAGGATTCTGTGAACAAAGAGAAAATAAATGGAGAGAAGCTCAATCTTCACAGTAAGAAAAATAAGAATATGGAACTCTCTGCCCATGGATGTTGTATCATCTAACTGTGGATATTTTTAAGAAAGGTCTGGATGCTTTTCTGGTTCAGCATAACATAAAGGGCTACAACTGCTAAAAAGACAGTCGTATTAGAAGGTTGATCCACGGAGTAATCCGATTGCTGCTATGGAATCAAGAAGGATTTTTTTCCCCTGTTGTGGCATAATTGGTAATTGTCCCAAGTAGGGTTTTTGCCTTCTTTTAGACCAACTTTAGAACTAGGTATGTGTGAAAGGTTGAACGCGATGGACTGAAGCCTTTTTTCAACCTACTATGCTATACTATACTATACTACTAAACTAAATGAGCTGCTGACCCCTGCACAGTCCTTTTGCTTGGCGGGCAGATTAGATGTTGTGCGCTGAAATATGTCACCTTGCAATCACTGGATACGATGCATGACTAAAGGCCAACCCTAGCTAATTCCTAATGCAAGAAGGGTTGTGCTGGCCCTATGTTTGATCTAAATACATTCCATAAGGGCCTAACTGACCACACCTTGCGCCAGGGGCTTGCTGGATTTGGCACTTCTCTATGCCCAGTTAAACTGCTTTCTTACCCTTCAACACAAGGTTTAGTGAATAAATCCTATAATGTGCTATTTTGACCGTTTCACATAAAAGTTGGCCTTTATTCCTTTTGAATGGTAAATATTTTTACAGGCTGCACTATTTTGGGAATTTCTTTCTTTTGAACTATTTTCCTGCCAGTAGAATACAAGGAAGGAAACCTGAAGTAGATGATATATTTGTATTGGTTTCATGTCTCCTGTTGATCATTTCTGTAAATCATTTGCACATGTACTACTCCAATCACAAAAAAAAGAACTTTTTCAAAGCCTATTCACATATATGTTTTATATTTATACATTTGAAAGTTAGAAACAAATCATTATGGAGTGATAAACTTCTTAGAATTGAACTTAATTACAAACATTCTAAGAAAATGTACACAATTATATCCACCAAAAACCCCATGATAAGCATGTATGAGGCCACAAAAGGATTGACACAATCTAAACAGAACATTGTACAAACTTAGAATGGCTACAAACCTTGACCCTGGGGTCATCTTGGTTGGAGAAAGAATTCCTTCTGATGCTTTATATGGGCTTTTTAAGGGGGAAACGTATATGTTATTTCCACCAGGCACTCTTAACGGGGAATTTGCAAATCTGTAAGGGCTTTGTGGAATGGGTGGTATGGGTGACAAAGGAGGTGGCTGAAAAATAATGTACTTGAGATTAGTTATACAAAGGAATAAACAAAGTAATAAAAAATCTGATAACAATTCTGTTACTGTTTACACAATGTTTTGTTAAATGTGAAAATATTAAGCAATACAAAATTAAACCTTTCAAAAGTTCTGGGACACAGTGACATTTACAGGCATAGGCCTAGGTAGGTATGGGAGAGCAGATCTCCCCGTTGGGTTATCAGGCTCTCTGGTGTGCTGCTGTTTAAAAAGCTGGTTGGGGATATTGGTTACATCTCCCGTTTACACCATAAAGGTCTGTGCACAGCCTCCGTAGAGCCCTGCACAGCTCATCCTTCAGAAGTAGAGTTCTGTTACATGATGTCATATACCAACTGTGACAGCTTTTGTAGAGGTAAAACCTGGCTGGCAGCTGTGGGCCACTCGGAGCTCAGAGTAATCTGGCAATTGGAGAGTGAAGAAAAGACTGTAGTTATATCTCACCCTGTTTGACGCATATTGCAGAATGACACTTTTCAATTTCAACATGAAGACCAGGTTGTAAAAGACTATTATCGAGTCGTGTTTCCCTTCTCGAACCAATACATGCTTAAAGGTCTGTAAAAAATATAGATACAAGCACTAGTTACTTACAGTTGTTAACTGCACATGACAAATACAGAATCCAGGTAGATTAAACAGTAAACTATATTTTTGCTCAAAGTAAAAGGGAGTAAATCCCATTTACACTAACAGACCGTGCAGCCCCACTCCATATGGACCCCAAGAAATAGTGGCATAAAATGACATGTTCTGGGATTTTAAAATGTGAGTCGCTGTGCTTTCCTTTGCCTTTCCTGAATGTAAACAATTGTGTTTACAACGTTGAAAAAAGTTCTATAAATAGAGCTAGAAGAATTCCAAGCAAACAGGATCTAGGTTAATTATCGATACTAACTCCTTAAGGACCAGGGTTATTTTACAATGTTTGCAAAAAAAGAACCATAGTAATTTTGGGGTTTTTGCATGTCTTTATTCAACTGTAATTTACCACCAACTCAATTAGTTTAAACCCACAATGTATGTATTTTTCAGGACATGTAGGGCTTTCCTTTAAAATACTAGTTATTGTGTCAAGCCTCTTTTCAACCTAGCGCACTTCCCTGTGTTTTGAAAACCATTCTTAGACCGTCTTCTCTTTTACGATTAAACTAGCTGGGAAACCCCATTTACCCTTAATAGCTTTTGCACGCATATCTTCAGTATCTTGTCACAAACTCTTCCTAGCCATTCTAGTTTGAAATGATTCACTTTTATGTATTTTTAAATTTGGGGATTTTTTCTAAATCTTTTTTATCAGTTGCTTCTCTCGTTGTCTGGGCGTTTATTCTATATGATTGCAAACAATGATTACTTTTCTTGGTACAGAATTAGGCCCAGATTTAGGTTTCAGTATACAATGATTGCATGTAAACTTATCTATAACACTTAAAACTTTAAAATATTCTAATAAATATTCCTCTTATTTCTCTTGACTCTGGGATCTTTCTGGTTCTAATTTTTTTTCTGGAACTATCATCTAGATCGGCCAGCTTTATCTCCAAATAATCTCCAGCTGTTCCTGCTGGTCTTTATTCTTAGTACATAAAAACGTAGTCGTATTCATTTTTTTCAAGAAGGTTTTGTACCATATCTCCTAGTGCAATTAAATCTTCGGTCTAGAAGATTTCTATTTTAATCTGATCTAATTTCAGAAGTAACATTTCTAGTTCTAAACTCCCCGTATTCTCTCCAATATTCAGATCTGTCTCAGATGATCCTAAACTAACTGCAGGGACATTTCAAATGTTTTGAGATAAAGGAGAGAAAAATCCTGACAGACTCTTATCCACCCTTCGTGGAGTCTTTTAAGACTCGTTCTTTTAAGTTCTCTTTTTTATGTGGTGGTTTCTCAATTTTTATTTACCATGTGTATAGCCTCTTTATTTCAATAAACTAAAAATGTTTTCCCTTTTCTCTCCTCTTCCATTCCCTCTATCCGTTTTCTCTTTCTTTCTACTCTCCTTCCCTTCTGCCTCCTAGAATAAATGTGTCCTATAACATTCCCAAATCCTAAAACAAAGCATTCCCATTGGGCTTTCAGGAGCAAATGCTCAGGAGGACTCGCTGTTGCCAGTCTGCAGATAGCAGCATCTGCTTCCTTGAGACTGCAGTGTCGAGTTGGGGACATTTTATTACTCTCTTGTGCAATATAGATTGTATAGCTCCTTCTAGATTGTTTAAGCAGGGCCCTCCTTACCGTTGTTATACACTACTTGTTATGTCCTGTTTACGCATTGTACAGCTCTGTGGGATATGATGGTGCAGTATAAGTCAATAAATAATATTGTACTGAGCATGACTGGCATATAGTACAGTACATATTCAGAGCGGCTGGAATTCTACATGTTGACTAGCCATGTTGTTGGGTGGTCACGGAAATAATCCACCTGGTTTAAAAGTGCTTCCTAAAACCTGAGCCGCAATTATCCGACGTATCTGATAGCTAAATATTGAACTGCATATATAGGTGGTGGTGCCGCCAAATGCTTAAAAGCCCAAGTATCCCAAGGGTTGACTGCTACTTTGAATCACCATCAATGTATTATTCATGGTTTGACTATACAGGAAAAACTATTTTATATGTGGTATTTAATACATTAGAAAAAAACCAATAAAATCCACCTCATGGGCACATTATGAAAAAGAGGCAAATGGGATGCAATGAATCATAGCCAAATTTACATACAGTGGACTAAATAACCTCATTCTCTTCTAGCTGGGGAAAGAAAAAGTTACCTCTTGATGAGTGTTGGTGAGCTGCTTATATGCTGAAACAATTGTCTTAAATCGCAGATCGATATTCTTTGCTTTACAAATGCCATACATTGCACACATCATAATCTAGAAAGACAAAAACAGATCATTTCACTATACATACAGTACATGGCCAAGACTGGATTTAAAGCTCATCTACTGAGGAGCGCTAACAAAATATACAGGACAACCTTTCAGAACAGAACTGCAGTCCTATACCAGAGCTAAAAGATCCCACCTAATAAGACCTTCGATATGCTGCGTATCTACACATGTTTATCTGGTATATACAATGTAGTCACAATTACCTGGTCTAAATGTCTGTCTCTCATAAGTTCATATTCATGCTGCAAGGTATGTTGGAAAAGCGTCCAGATCACCTGCTCCAATTCAGAGTGCTCAGAGAGGAGACTGGAACACAGGCTTTGGAGTCTTAGGTATGCAAGCCGGTAAACTAAGGAAAAAAACAATCATACAAGTAGCAAAATAAGAGAACATATATTTTAATTTTTATTTAGGATTTATATAGACATAAACTTCAGTCAACTTACTGCAGGAACAGTAGTAACAAAAATATCACAAGAAGTTTCCATTTTACACATTTCCCAGATCACCTTTATTATTTGAGGAAGTCAATGGAACAAGTTTGCTGGAAAAGCGGAGGTAAAAGTGACATCGTTCCTCATCTCTTCAGAACAATCTCTTATATTTTGAATGATTAGGACAAAAGTATTTCATAGAAATTATATGTGTGAAAGAAATTACCTTTTCTATAAAACAGAGAAAGCGAGGTAGATTTCTGCTGAGGTGTAGCAACATCATTAATGGAGTGCGATGGAGTATTTGTAACAGCTGTAGGACACGGATTAGATGGTCTTGACGGGGAAAGATACCTGGAAATAAGTTAATAAGTTAATTAAAATGAGATTTCAGATCTTTGATTATTTTAAAACAGAGACCTACCGGTGTCTGAACACCTGTCCTTATGTACCCCAACACAGTGCAGGTTTTTAGCCTCATCTCTCTGGAGCAAAGTCAGCTCCATCAGAAAAACTGGGAACCAGAAGAATCTGTAAATTTTCTAGAGGTTTTTAAAGTACTAGGCAGAGACAGTCAGTAATCCAAAACGTATACCGTCTACAAAGTTGACCAATATACTTGGGCAACCAAGATAAATATCAGTACGAGGGCATATGGATACGGCACATTTATTTGTTAAGTAGACTGTTATAATAATAGCACATTTGACTTACAGGCACAACAGTTCCTACCACCTGCAAGCTCCTAAAACATGTACCACCGATAAAGAGAAATATACAGTTCAACAGACTCTATTCTGAGACGCTGACCAGCAGTCTTGAGATGGCCTCTAGGTCATGTTGAGAAACGTTTAGTTGGTCCACACTTCAGCAGGGCTTCGTAGGGCAGCTATATTATGTCAACTGGCCACATCCCAAGAAGCATGCTACCAGCAACTCTCTAGAGGCACATTATTTTTGCTTGTCTTGTCATGTGTTATGGATGGAGACAGGGCTAAAAACGTAACTTACAGGTCTGCTGCTGTATGATTGTGCTGCAACGGCTGCTGTAATGTAGAAGCCACCTCAGGGTGGTCTACTGATCCCTCTCGTTCTTGTGTTTGCCTGATGAGATCGAACAGGGGAGAATCCTAGAGTAACACAAAAGCTCTAGGATTAATAAATATCCTTCACGAGTATTTTGTTGACCTGAAAATACACTGAAATCTGACATTTTATGTTTTAAGATGGTTTGTGCGGGGCATTCCTCGCTGTTAAAGTCCTTATTGTTATAGGATGCGCTATTTGTTATGTACAGAGCTGCAGCACGATACAGTGCGTCTCAACGTTATTTTCTGCGGTTTACATAAGGCACGCGGTATGATAAACTCCACATAGATAAACACAAAATAATATGTATGGAGAGCACAGTAAAGTAGCAGATTTTAGCCTTTTCATGCCTGCAGCGGAAATGGAAACTGATAAAAATGCGAGAACATTGCTATCACTTTGGTTGCCAGGATTCGAGAAGCTGAACAAAACCACTTGTTTTTTGTGCTTGGTTAAATATTTTTATAAATATATATTAATTCAATGTAATCATGGTTTACTGTATTATTGCTATAGCCTCTTTTCCTGTTATCGTTAACCCAACACATGGTTTTGTCTGGGACTAGGGGGTAAAAGCGGTATGTAGTGTATAGTTATAGTGTACCGGCAGACTGAAAGTAGCATGCAGAACTAGAAACTGTGCAATCCGTGCATCATTCAAACCAAAGTAGTCACGTTCCTGATAGACACTGGCCCCCGACAGTAAGGCGTAAAGCTATGCTGATGCAGATGTATTGAGACATAAACAGCTGCAAATATCTACTTCTATGAACACATAAATGCTGCCATCTACGCACATAACATTGCGCAACCGAGGATTTGCTTCACTCAGACATCTCCGTTATGTTTGTGGTTTGATGTTTGTGGTTTGATGATTAACATTTCACAACTGATGGTGTCACAGACAGCTAATCATGCTATTTCTTTTTATTTTGTGGGGGTTATCCTTTAGAGAATGATGACCAGGTATGAAAGAGAAGTCTGCTATTTATCACTAGTATTCCTTATTGGGCCTTCATGTCCCAGAGACCACCAGGGCTCTCTTTACCAAACATATCAGTTTGTCTTATTCTGGTCATTTTTAGTTTTGTCATACGCTTTGGATATATATTGTAAAACGTGCTGCGTAAATTGTTGACCGTTTAAAAATAAAACATAATAATCTGGCAGGTACCTTTAATTACATACATACATTTTAGATAATTAATATGATTATACCACATTTATTGCAATGGAATAATAAACAAGCTTCCTATAAGCAATGCACACGGTAGGGGTATACAGAAGGCTGATCATTTCTTCTATGCTAAAATCAGCTCACAGCTTATCTGACAGAGGCGGTGGAGGTTGAGATAGACAGAAGGCTATCTAGAACATAAGTCCAGAACCAGGATCAAACAAGGCTTAAGGCTTGTCTTATAGGAAACAATAGGTAGACTACACGAGCCATCACCTGACACTAAATTTTCTATGTGTCTCAGGAGGACTATGTAATACTTTAGAGTGCTGCTGCCAGACACGCACCAGATACACACAACTATAATGTGGCCGCGAATCGCCACAGGCAATTTTTACATCCAGTCCCGTTCCTAACGCACAGTATGCTTAGACACCATTAGATGTATAGTCCAGCATTTAACTATGAATAATACATTAAAATAATGAAAAAAATTGGGGGAAAATTTTTTATGATAGGAAAATAGTACAATTGTACCAAAACCAGTTCAGTTAACCAAAATATTTTAAGTGTCTTGAAAAACCCACCATGCACAGGCTTTTTTCTTCGTATTTTGGACCTCACAGGGCACAGAAACGAACACACCCCTTCCCTTTTCCCAATTGAATTTGGGACCGTTTAGCAGCTAAATGTTAATGTTAATTTTGGTAGCTTTCTATGTTTCTCAGCATTGTTTGCACATATGGTATATGCAACGTTCAGAGAAATTCACCAAAATGTATTCAGCTGAATCCCTAGATTACAAATATACCCCACATGCATATTCACATGAATCCGCTGGGTTCCTGCTCACCTGATCACATGACTTCCTTTAAGAAAGGACACCTCTTGTGCACAACGAATGTGTTACGTTTGTTGAGAGAAGTAAAGATAAAAATATTGCATTCTATCATTGAATGGAGCAAAATAAATAAATGTTAAATCAACAGGTTGCCAGCTGAACTATAGCTAGATCACCTGGCTGGTACACTGGAAAATCTGATGCACTTACACATTTTATAAGAATTTTATTTTTATTATTATTAATAGAAATGGGCTGATGTCTCTGTGGATAAATACTCCCATCAACCTCAGCCAAGCTGACAGGGGTGATGGGAGTTGTGGCCCACAAAAGCAGCTCCACGAGAAACCAAAGACTGGCATACTTGTGAAAATGTATCTCTTGTTAAGCTAAACTGTGTTTGTGTGGTATATTATCGCTTAAAGTACCGTAGTTTTACTCATCTAACAAAACAACTTGGCACAGAAAAGGTCAAAGGAAAAGCAAAACGTGCCTTTGGTAGTGAAACGGACAGTGCCGGCTCACAGCGTTCAGGACCTGACAGTTTTGTCATCAATCAAAATGTTACTAAAAGTAACTGCAACCATTAACAAATGTGTTAAGGTAATTTGAGTCATCTTTTGTTTTTGGGTGGGATAATAACACTTGGTAAGCAGGAAGCTACGGTGATATATACCAGGAAGTGAGCAGCGCAGGAGGGAAAAAAAATGCACTCCCCAGCCTGTTAGTAAATATCGCTTACATGTCTGGGCACTGAAATGTCTACATGTCAGAGGAGGTCGACAAATGGCAGAATATTTGGTTTTAATTTGAGACAAAATATATAATTAAGCGTATGCCATCAGAAAGTAGCTCTATCTGGTAAGGAAGCAAGCAAACATGGAAATAATATTTAAACCTTTCGGTGCATGCGTATACTTGGCTGAGCCCGGTTCACTGCACAATGCATAACATTACGGTTCCCAAGAGACAACTGCGAATTTGAGAAATTGATGATCTTTAACACCATACCTGTAGATTGTAATGCTTAAGAGTGGACCCATCATCTAAAAAAAATTGTATTTTTATCGACTCTGCACTTGAATGGACACAATTTTGGAACACGTTACCATAGATTTGGTAGCACAAGGAGAGAGATAATCCAAGTATTGCAAGTAGTAGTATAAAACATTCTCATGTAAGGATTATCTGATTTCATGCAATTCCTGGTAGAACAAGGAGAGCTATAACAAAGAAAGGTGCAGGAACTAGAAGACTGCTTGAAGGCCTCAAACGCTCTAAATCTGGTTCCTTCAAAAGACATATATTAAGTCTGTAGTGCCCGGTGAAGGTCTGAATGCAATTCTAGTGGTCTGGTATGCAGATAGCCTGATCAGCTCTGGATACTATACCCTCTTGATACAGTTTGGGGTGATGATTAAGAAATTGGACATTTCTTCCTTACTATCTTTGCTAGGACAGGCATAGGTAAAAATATGTAAATCAATCAAACCATCAAGGGTGAGCTAGAGCATATAAGCCTAGCGGGTTCCCTGCTGGAGTAAGAGAAGAAAAATCATCTGCCTCCCTGTTCCAACAGTCCCATGAAATCAACCTGGGGGGAACCCAGCGAGTCCACCAACCGATGAAAAATCTCTTGATGCAGACTGCATTCCCCTGGCAGAAGTTGTTGCTGATCTAAGAAATCTGCTTTCAAGCGAGCGAGCCCTTCACATGGCAGCAAGTAGGTGTGACAGCCTTTCTTCTAACCCCATAATAGACATTTGTTGCAAAGAGCTCCATTTGTCTGTTCTGGCTGCGTGGAACAAACAAGGACACAAAGTAGTTCTAGGTAACCAATATTTAAGCTCCACTATTCAGAGGACCAAGTCCCCTGGAGGACTTCTCTGTCCATGGCGGCCATCCAACCAGAACAAACGCTGTCTGGATTACGGACCAGGCCAGGGATTCTTAAAAGAGGCCCTGCCAGAGATTAATGTCCACACATCATCTGAAGAGTTTGTGACAATATGAGATGCTGGGATCAACATTCCCAACACCCAAAATATTTTGCATAAATTATTCTATTCTTTGAATCCTGTCCTCTGGAAGTTATAACTTAGGTCATCTTAATAAAATAAAATCCTTTGGAATATTTGGTGACATATCCCTTTGGGGATGACCCACGGAGACTAGAAAATTACCCTGACGGAGCAAGCGTTTGTATTTCCATCCTGAAACACAGCTGCTTTATAAAACTGTGGATCGTTCTATAAGGAGCAATAACCTAGAGGCTTTTGGAGCCACAAATACAAGGAAATGGCTGCATATTTGAGTATGAACTCTTCTCCTTTTCATGTCCTCTGCTTATGTTGGCTGGAGTGTACCATTGTACATTCTCTATCTACACTGCGTATATTATATACTTTAGATAAGGGGATCAATATATATGTGTGTGTGTGTAGATATATATATATATATATATATATATATATACACACACATAGTACTATGCAAATGTTTTAGGCAGGTGTGAAAAAATGCTTTTAAAAATAAAAAAAAGTTTATTTAAAGTTGTGTTGTTTAACAAAATGCAAATGAAAAGTAGAAAAGAAATTTTTTTTCGCTGTATGTTTGGGGTTATTTGGTTGTATGTTTGTCATGCGGCAGAATACATTTGGGGCCAGACAGATGCCTCCCTGATGTTGTTGCATGATGGAACAGTCGAGGCGTTTGGCCTTGGTTTCCACACTCGAGGCTTTTTGGCCGCAAGTATTCAATGAAGAGCACTTCTGACTAGAATCCTCTGGTGAGTAGACGGGCGTACCAGGATCCCACGGATTTCTGCCAATGCTGAGGTGATGGCCCCGCTGGACATCTTCTTATTGCAAAGGGGAACTAATCGTGATGCGTCTCATTGGCTGCACTCAGTTTCCTTAGCTGATCAGAGTCTACAGTCCTCAAAATTGTGTTTTGTTTGTTTTTTTATAAACAGTTTGGGCAGAACATCTGGAAGCCCTTGTTCCCCTCTAAATTTCTGCCTGGGAAAGACCATGCCGATGCACTATAAACCACCTTGTGCCATCTGTGTTCAGTCTTGCCATTGCATATGACATTAAACCGTCTTCAGCTACCTCCCATTGTTAGTGAGTTTGGCTGCTCCTCGCCCAGTTTTATTCCTCCTACACAGCTTTTCTCTTTCAGTTAATGATTGCGTTTCAACCTACATATTAAAATTGATGCGCATTAGCACCTGGCTGGTATAATTGTTTAATCACACACCTAACTATATGCCTCCAAAATCCCTGACCTTGTGAAAACATTTCTAGAAGATTCAATGCATTTTTCAAGGCAAAGGGTGGGTGCACTAAATATTGATTTGACTTCCGATTTTTTTATTCTGACTCAAAGCAGGTCTCTTTTGAAAGCATTCTTACTTTGACATTTGCCTAAAACTGTTTGCACACTATGATATATAATATAATTTTTCGTACACATTATTTACATAGGTCAGTAAATAAAAATGTAATCATTGGGTCAGCAGGAAGCCTTTCGGATGCCTCTGTGGTATTGCAGACAAGCTGTTCCGTGTCAGAACTTATCGTTACCAATTAGCTGTCAGCAGGAGTCTCTTCCTGTACAACTGTTTGCTCGCAGGCAGTGTGATTCAGACAGTGCCTGGGAATGACTAAACTATTGTTGCTAATGTTATAAAATTAGCCATATCTGCTCACTGCCTAAAATACTTAGATGCTCCGACAACACACAGATTATAACAGTGTAGGAAAACAAATGCATAAAGGAGGAACGTAAGGAATATGAAAGACATTTGTCGTAAAAAGATGCCTAAATAGTGAATTTACTTTGTATGTTTCCTGTGAGTATTCGCCTACCCAAGATCCTCTGCTATCTGAGAAGCTAGTTCTATCAAATTGGAAGTCTCTTGGAGATCACAATCCTTCTATGCACTTGTAAAGGGGATGTTAAGCTATCATATGTATTAAAGAAACTTTACATTTTGATAGACTTTCATTATTAGAATCCATTTAATCTAAATGTGTTGTTGAGCGAGATTCATGATAATACTGGTCAACAGGAGCACCAACTGTAATGCATTGCCTTCCAAAAAAGTGTTAAAAAATCCTTCAGTAAAAGTTAAGCAGACTTGCGTGCTATGTGCTTCTTATAAGAGTTAAGTGATTCATACAGTATCTTCTCATAAATGAATGGACCCTGTCTCTGTTTAATGTCACTGTTATGAAGAAATAGTGTCTCTGGAGAAACGCAGTTTGCTGTTAAATACCATCCCTCCCACCTTCTGTAAATTCACATATACATTCAAGACAAATAACGTGAAATAAACATCCTTCCCAGACGCATATACATGATCTGCATCAGGAAGCAGTCAGATGTCTTATGATTTTATACCATGCTTTGCTCTTGTCTGCAAGTATTCATTCTTGTACCGCTCTCCAGCCCTTCGGTGAACAAACTGCCTTCTGCTACAGCCAGATATTTCAACTTTTGACTCATCAGTCCAGAGCACCTGCTGCCATTTTGTTGCACCCCAATTTCTGTGTTTTGTGGCTGAATAGTGGAGTCGCTTAGCCTTCTTGCACGTCAGAGGTATGGGTTTTTGTCCCCAAGTCTTCCATGAAGGCTGCTTCTGGCCAGACTTTTCTGGTCAGTAGATGTGTGTACCAGGATCCCACTGTTTTCTGCCAATGCAAAGCTGATGGCACTGCTGGACATCTTCCAAGAGCAAATGGGAAGTAAGCGTGATGTGTCTTTCATCTACTGCACTAAACTTCCTTGGTCGCCCGCTGCGTCTACTTGTCCTCAACATTGCCCGTTTCTTTGTGCTTCTTCAAAAGTGCTTGGACAGAACATCTGGAAACCCCTGTCTACCTTGAAATGAATGCATGGGAGAGACCTTTCTGATGCATTACAACCACCAGACTTGTGCATTTGTTTTAATACGAACTTTATTTTTTGTCTGGTTCGCACAAAACCAACGTAAACAAATTGCAAAAGTGACAAAAAATTTGTCTGGATTCATTGGGTTCGTTGCCACGTGTAGCGGCCATTACAAGCCGTGTTGGCGCTCCTTGATGAGGTAAAGCAGTAGGGACTGCGTGTAGGACGGTACATATCAATGACTCATAGGTAGAAGTAGCCAAAAAATGGGGGATGGCCTCATTGATGGTAATGGCTGTGATTGATGGGTCCAACAACCTGTGGGAGTTCTCCTCACTTTTTTTTTTTTTTCACTCTGGCCAATCAGCATGTACAAGGAGAAGGGACAAGCATTAGATATATAAATGCGCTGACGCCATTTTAACTCGTTAGCAGCAGGTACAGACTGATGGAAGTTGGAGTGTGACAGTTGGAGACAGTGACAGTAGCAGAGGCTGAGATTGAAGCTCATTACTCATCATACTGCAAATTAATAGTTTATTTTAGTGCAGAAAATGTACTGTTGTGGGGTAGATTGGAGAAGTTGTAGTGATTACTGTAGTGTATTACAGGGACTGCAGCAGACATTTTTCTCCTGTTATTGAGTAAAGTAGTTGGCCATTTATACTTCTAGTCAAACCTGTAATTTGTGGACAAGTCACTTTTTTTCTAATTTTCAATCATCTATTATGCTACATTGATAAATAAATATTGGTGACAAAACCAGGCATTATAATATAATATTGGGGAAATCCAGACCTGTTCTATGGGGCTGCATGTGCCTATTATCTGCCAGTGTCTGCCTGCCCAGGCCCGGTGCTCTATACTGCTCCGGCTGCTGCTGCTCCTCTTTGACCGGCCTAACTTTAGGGGAATTTTTTTTTTTTTTTTCACTTCTATAATGAAAAGGTGAGTGCAGAACATGTCAGGGACCTCCTCCTTATGGGAAAGCCCCCCCGAATGTCATACTAAATCAAAAAGGATCTCAGAATTGCATCCGAAACGAACAGCCGGAAAACAAAATTTTGCCCCAAAACGATTTTACTAGCCATGCACATGTATAATAACTAACCTAACCTATCTATGAATCTTGTAGATTTTTTTTTTTGGTAAAATAAAACAAAATATTCCCTTTTGATTCCTAATAACAAATAGAAACCCGAGCTTTCATTCACACAAAAATGTCAACTAGTGAAGAATAGATAGAGCGCAGTCCTGATGCGTTTAAAAACAGGAATGAAATTGCATCCATGATCCACCTGGTGTTAGGAAACACATATGGGATTCTTTGGAGAAATTCTGTTTATAGATTCTTATCTTGTGTCAACAAAGAATTCATCACCTAATGTTACATCGTAGATCACATTTACAACTAAAAGTGGCTACAAGGGATATAAAAATCCATTTAAAAAAAGTATAAAGTATGAACAAATGTAGGAAACTAAAGCGTACCTACAGAAAACATGGGAATTCCATATACTATAACAGAGACGTGGTTACAGAAACCATGACAAACGCACAGAACGCAGACACTACTGACCAGGCATTGGTAGGATTTTAACGGCACACATTTTTGCAGCCTTCTCAGCGCATGGTTTCCAGACTCTTCAAGTATTTATGGAGTATCCAGGTAAGTAAGGAAACATGTCTGAACAAAACCCACATGGCATCTAGAATGTTATAGTGAAGACAGCAGTCACCTGTATCTCTACTACATAGCTGCTAACAGACCCAAATTTGCCAGGATAGCCTGGACAGTTTCGCAGCGTAGAGGCTTCTATTGAAAAGGGTACGCAACATACCATTACAGCACACATGTAGTTTTGCCCAAATATTGCAAATATCAGCCTTACGGCTTTAACACAAACATATTAAAAGGGTTTTGTTTTTTTTAGGGTAATGGCCTTAATGCACTGTATATATCAAACATAAAACAACTTATCTACAGCATTTTTTTTTTTTTATTATTCTATCCTGTCTCTAGCATGAAAAATAGTATTTCTGAATTTTAAAACAAATTCAATGCTTGGTCTGTACCCCTAAGAGGTAACACATCAGGCCAATCAGAATGTATTTTAATGAAGCAATTTATATTTAAAGTATAATTCTAAACTATTTATAGGATTTCGGTATATATATATATATATATATATATATATATAGGTGTAAAGCCTGTGGTTTGGAAAATACACACTGCTGCTTGAATCATAAGTGCGTTGTTATTACAGGACCATCCATCTGTTTGGAATTATGAATATATTTATATAGCAATCAAAAGTGCACACTGTTTTGTTGTTCAAGCTCTCATAGAGGATTATAAAACACAATACAAGGATTAGAGAACTAGAGTCTAGTACTGGGGGTAAAAAGGCCCAAAGCTATAACATTTACTCTTAAAGGGGGATCTGTTGTTGCAAAGAAATGTCATCATATCTTTTTTTGTACGGTTGTACATTACATGTAATTCTAAAACGTCAGCAGCTTCCATAGCACTGTTACAGTTAGGAAACATGACAGTATTTTGTAACTTAAAATGACAGCTTTAACCGCTTTTACTGGTACAGAAGAAGAGGGCCCTGCTCCTGTGAGCTTACAATCTATTGGGTATTTCAGGTGGAAGTGATACAGTAGGAGAGGACTGCTTGGGTGAACATAAACTGATTGTAGGGAGGGTGCAATGGAGAACCCTGTTGATTTTGTAGGTGGGCATGGAGTACGCCGTACGGCTTCTTTAGGATGCTGGTTGAGGCTAATAGGAGGAAAGGTTTTTAGTGACCGTTTAAAATTATAGTAAGAAGGACAGTCTGACAGAACAGGGTAGGGCATTCCAGATTTTATATATATATATATTTATTATATCTGTAAACCAGAATATACATTTAATAAACTACAATGACAATAAGGGATTTTTTTCCCTATGGCCTCCCTTCCACAAAGAAATAAATAGAACTCAGGTTGACTGGGTATATGTTAGGTCATGTTTTAAGCTTCTTTCTGGATATTTGGAAGGTTACTGTTGAATTAGACAAGCCCAGATCAAGAAATGCAGACCAAGACGTAGAATGGAAACTAGTGTGAATGATGCTCTGCAATAAAAAGACTCTACCCTTTGCCTGCAGGACTGGGTGTACTTGAGCATTACCTTCATTAGCATGGAAACGGGACATATAGGTGGAGTTTACCTGCTATTTACTTGGCTACTAAACCTCTTGAGATGGCACTTCCCTTAATGCGTAATCCTGTATATTTTTTCTTACATGGACATTTAATTCCCTAATTGAATCTGTATTATAAATAGTGGCAACAGATTTTGTAGCGCTATTCCAACCAAGGAACAGTGGGTTTTAACAATAAAACATGAAAAGTAGCAATATATGAAATGGTCAATAACATTGATAACTTTAAAACTTTTAATTTAAAATCACAAACAATAACAAACTGGTACAAAAGCAGAAGAGGACCCTGCTCTTGGGAGCTTACAATCTAGTAACAGTAGCATAGAACTGCTTGGATGAGCATGAATTGGTCGAGTCAGGATGAGCCGTCGAGGTTGTTTTGTGTTCAGATGGCTTAGAGAGTGTTATGAGGAAAGGTTGTACGCTTCTCAAAAAAGGTGGCTTTTCAAGAGCTTTTGAAATTTTCACACGTGGGGAAAAATCTGACAGAACAGGGAAGGGAATTGCAGAGAAGGGGTACAGGACGGGTAAAATCCTGGATGCGGGGGTGGGAAGAGATGATGGTAGAAGAGAGACGAAAGTCATGAGAGGAACAAAGAGGGTGGTTAGGGGCGTATTTGGAAAGGAGAGTAGAGATATAAGGAGGTGCAGAGTTATTAAGGGCCCTCTAGGTCAGGGTCAGGAGTTTGAATTTGATTCTGAATGGTATGAGGAGCAAGTGGAGCAACTGGCAGATATAATCGGCAGATGAGGAATGGTGACAGTCAAAGACTAGTCTAGCTGCAGTGTTGAGGATGGATTGGAGCGGTGAAAGGCGGGAGAGGGGGGAGACCAGTTAGTAGGAAATGCAATAATCCAGGTGGGATATCACAAGGGAGTGGATTAGTATTGTGATTGTTTCTTCTATGAGGAATGGGGCGGATTCAGATGTTTTTAGGTGAAGGGGGGTAGAAAAGATTGCTACAAAGAGAAACATATAATTTGATGGCAGATTTGAACTATACCACCCGTTTCATCCTTGTCATAGATTCAGGTTAACCGTATTAACCACTTTACCACTTCTGATCAAAGGTGATTCCATTTACCTACCACCCACTGAGTAACAAAACACATAACTTGCGTGCTTAGACACATCTAGTTCAAAAAAAGATGCACTGTTTCCGTATTTGATGAATGTGTTACAAATGACAGAGCACATTGACTCTAATCTGATTAAGGCATCTGACACATACGTGGGTTATACCAGATTTAAAGATATGAATAAACGCAAACACATGAGGAGTTTGTTCATGCTTCCCATTATGTTTATTCTGTGTTGTCTTTACTTGCTATGACATCTCAATCCTCATGCACTTATCTTTTAATTTTCCACTGTATTGTTTTCATGAATGTGGAGGTAGAGCACACGCCGAGGCGGCCAATATAGCATATACTTAAGTACGAGCACATGCTAAATTAGCACCAAAATAACAAATACTCAATGAGGCTTAATCACTAAAGGATTACTTGAGTTACAAAATGAGACCATTTTATCATTTAATTCCTCTCCCGGCTCCATCTACTGAATGTATGATTTTAGTCTATAGGAGCTGAACGGCTTTTGAAATTGATGGCAACTGAAAGTCACACACATATTCCATTGTAACATTGATGCTTTTCTTTCAGAAATGTGATTGGTGTACACTTTTGTGACTTCAATAGGGTTGCTACTGATCATGTATGAGAATCTTATATATGAATGGGGCTAACTGCCCTCCCATTGTGGACCTTGGGCCAGCTTGACCTCTTACCTGCTAGCTTAATAACTATCTACCTGTGCCTGCTTTTTGGTACTTCATCTCTGGTATCAGATTGACCCTTGCTTTGACTATACTCCTGCTCGTTGACTACACTACCTGATATCAGTTCTTCAGTCAGACCAGTCTTCTTCCAGATTCCAGCCTGGGTTCTGAGAGAATCTTTCTAGAACTACTTTTTCTGTCCTGCCATGTTCTTTTTACTACCTCATGTGTTCCCATAGCCTGCATTGAGTATGTTGACAAATAGAGTTTATGCAAAACGGATCACAATATGCATTAAAAAAAAATAGAACCTCAGGGACTAGACAATTCCTCTAACACCGTGATTTTGGGGTGTATTTATATGTTACATGTTATAAAAACCCTTTACTGGTTTTTTTTCTCCATGATGGAAAGAATAAGTCTATGTGCCCAAGAAATTAACGTGGTCCATCAGGAAACATTCTACTGTCTTAGCTCATGGGTACCAGAGTATTATTGTGGCAGCTGGATTTAGCATTTTAAGCACTGAAATATTAAAATTGGATAGAATTCAATTAAATACCTTTAAGAAAAAAAATACAGCTGCCAGTAAGTTGGTGAGCAATGTACACAGATCATCTGCACATTACAGCAATACTTGATTAAAAGTACATAATAAAAAATCCACAGTAGACCTGAACCTATGCATTTGCGTAATCTCTGAATACAACAAATGTAAATATTACCCATATTTTCCTTGGATGGGCTGCAGATATTTCATATGCTAGTAAGAATAGGAATGGTGTAATGGCTTAACCCAGGCATGCTAAGGGCCGTAAAAAAATGAAAAGCTCTGCTTTATATCAACCCGATATGTTTGACATAGGCTTGGAAAAAAGTTAAACAAAAGTTCATTTGAATAGAAAATACGTTCAATTCCATAAATTGACTATGTTTCTTCTTATGTATTGCAGCATTCAAAATAAGAGGTGAATCCGAGCCACCATGATGATAGCTGGCGTGGAAATTGAAACCAAGGCAAAAAAAAAAAAAAAAAAGATGATAGCCCTCCGTCAACATGAATGCGTATTGCGAATGAATAGTAGCATCCCTTCTGCAGGATCTAACACCCAAAAAACCTTTAAATAAAGGTAGTCCCCACCATGCTACTTTTATGTAGATTTTGCCATGGCTCAAAAGCAACATGCATTCTATTCACTTAGTTAAGTAAATAAGCAGGAAATGCTGCACGCATATGCAGGAAAAACACGAGAGCGATATATATGTTGCAAGCAATTCATTGATTAATTGGGGAAAAAAATCCAAACATTTTCTGCTGTATCTGTACACATTACCAATTTGTATTTATTATGCATCAACATACGCCACCGTGTACAATTTAAATAAGATGTTGCTAAAACGTCCTTAAAAAAATAAAACGCTTTAAGTGCTAAAAAATAAAACAACAAAAAAACAACCATTTTTTTGGTCATGGTTTCAGAAATGTAGAACATTGTAGAAGTGTTATGTACATGAGCGGTAAAGCTAAAGGTTAAGCTTCCGAAAAAAGCTAGCACTTGACAAATGGAGAGAAAATGCAATTCTATAGCGGTTCAGCATTTAAGAAAAGATGGCTGAACAACTTAAAAAAAAAAAAAACAAGTAATTTCTACCTACCCACCACCAATACTTATCTAGTGTTATATGCATATGAAACGTCAAGAATGTAGCCATGTTGTTTATACTATTTTTGTTATGTTAACGGATTGCCATGGCAATTGCCTAGTGTAATGCAAATTGTACATTCATTCTAATCTATTTGCTTATATAGTGCCTATTGACAACCAGAATGTGAATTCATCATGTAATCACACTGGTTTTTCAGGTATCACAATAACATCCTTCCAAAACACTGGTTTTGATATAAACGCCCGCAAAGCGGGTTCTAAAGCTTTAAAATCCAAATAGGACCAGTCATATGTAAATATCCGCACATCATGAACTACCAATTAGCAGCGACTGAGAATGATACCATTAGAATTATCAGAAAGCTTTATTGTGTATGCTTCCTGGAAATTATAATTTTCACAGTTGTGCTTCCTTATTGCAAATAACAAAAACAGAAAATGGAAAAAATGCACAAGTCTACTAAAGATTAGCCAAGCATTTAGCGTTTTGCATACTAGTTAGGCTTGAAAGTAATGCTTGTGCGCTACGCTGTTCAGTTTTAAAGAAGAGAAAAGGGTGTACACCCCCCCCCCTTATCACCCACTATGTGTATGAGATATAGATATATATGCACACGTACATACACACACCTATACATACACCTCTTGGTGGGGCGTCCTCTCTATATATGTTTTCATTACCTTGATAAAAGGGCAGACTGTTGACCTCTCCTGGTAATCTTTTTATATAACACCTCATTATGCATTGAACAACTACTGCTGTAAAAACCGGACAAAATATTTGGCCTTGAATTATTAAAAAGGGACAGGCTGGAAAACTCTGAAAATAAACTGGTTTGCTCTGGAAATAGAAATTCTCTGTTTAAAGTGGACGTGTGTTCTCGAGAAGAGATCGCATTTAAGCAGACCGCAGAAGACCCAGGTTTTGTGGGTAGCAGTGGTTTCCTTACTTTAGCACAGCGTATGTCTGTTGCTTTCCAATTTAAAACGTTTCCACTTCACGTACAAAATATAACATGCCTTTTGAGACACTTCTCACAGAGCAAACTACTCCAAATTACAGGGCTGCATCCTGACAAAGTCGGGACGGTGTTTTCAATATGGCAAAAAACGGCTATTTTTAAACAAGAGAACAGCAGACCTTCACTTTTAAATAAGCTGTACTTTGTGGTATTTGCTCAAACCCTGAATGGCCCTCATAATCAAGGCAGTATCAAGCTGTTATCTGGACACGTTATTTATACAGCTTGTTACACCAAAGGTGTGGCTAAGCTTCTACAAGATCTGGGGCTTGATGACGGAAATATTCCTCCTGGTTAAAACAGGTAACATTTCCTGAAGGAATCGGTTGCAGCCAATACAGGCAAAGGTAGAAAAGGGCCCAGGCAGACTCTAACCACTCATTGGAAACACAAAATGTAACAGCAGATAACCATTTGGGCCCATCTAGGCTGCCATTTGTCATGACGAAAGATCTAAATCTGTCCTTAGATTCAAGGAAGACTGATGCCTATACCATGCATGTTTCAATTCTCTCAGTGTATTAACCTCTACCACTTCTGTCGAAAGGCCATTCCATTCATCTACCACCCTTTCAATAAAGTAAAACACGTATAATCTGCATTCTGCACCCATGTTATTTCCCTAGGTGTTGGCATGGACATTCTGGACACTACGGAAAACCATGTACACATTCCAAATCCACTATATAAACTTATTATTTATATCTGCACATTCAAATAACTTTGTATAATTTCCCCTACAAAGTATACATCTCTCTTTTCTTGTTTTGATTCGCGTTACTGAAACTTGACTGATCTCCCCAAACTACCTTGAATTCATCAATTGTTTGCTACAAGTCACTCAGTGGCACGTAGATATTATAAACTGAACAATTCTGCTGCGTGATACGGTGTTACACTAACTCCCAGCGTTTCTAACACGTGCCCAGAAGGTCAAATTCTCTGTAACGTTATAAAAAAAACTATTTCAAATACATAGTTTATTGAAGCATTAGAAAGGCACGCACTGCTAGGCTGTTGCCATGGAAAATAAAAGTATTAAACTTTCTAATGTTTTTATATTTTTAAACTTAATCTTTTATCAGCTTTAGGGTCATCTTAAGATAATAATTAAAAAGTATTGCTCGACTCATATTAGCTGGGACGTTACAATGTTAAGGAAGCATGCGAGTTTATGTTTGGGCGATGCTGGAAAAAAAATTCCAAAAACTCGTATGGAAGTGAAAGTGGGAGGAAAATGCCATTTGTGTGCTCTGACCCCATTCAAATCAAACCAAGAAAACCATTTTCACACCAAGTACCCCCAATATCTATCTTCTAATGCTAGTAAGTAGTCGATGCATAATCTCCCACCTCCCCCTGCATACAGCCTAAAGCTTTCTGTCGAGATAGAGAAAGCCTCAAAAGTTTATCAAGCAGACAACCAGGAACGATGACAGTTCCAAAAGATAAAGCAAGTATACAGTAGTTAAAAACCCTAATCTAAAAACTGCCACTATTTTGAAAGAAATCCCTCTGTGCCGTTTAAAGTAAAGGATGATTGTAAAAAGATGCGATGGCACTTTTCCCTAAGAGACGAGAAGCAGCTTCTGGGCAATGACCCATGTTTTCTTTGGCTCGAAAGCCCTGGCTGAGAGTGTTGGAATACGCAGTCCACACCTTCGACTACAGGCTGTTTTCTCTCAACGGCAGATCGGATGATTACTATGAAGACTATGTGTGGGAGTATGGGAGAAACAGTCAGCGTAATCTCTGCTAGTCCCACTCAGTACCAGACCCATAAGTAAGTGTTCTTTCCCTTCACGATAAAAAAAAAAAAAGCCAAAGCGCTAAGAATGCAGAACATGACTCTTGGTAAAGCAGGAAACTTGTTTGCCGTCTCTTGTTTATAGTAACAGCGCTAAATTATAGACTAGCAGTTTACATTCATATCACAATTAGTTGCAGCTGTCACAGGAAAAAGTCAAAATAAGTAAAGCCCAAAGGAATTTCCCTATAGAGAGACAGCTGAATCACTGATTACCGCGCCTCATCACGTTTCCTAATTACTTTTATAAATTAACCCTTTGCATATAGAAGACTAAAACAAAATTGCCTTTAGCATTCACACCAAGTACCTGATAAAGACAGTTATCCTTTGGCAAAAGGCTACAACACCTTATCTCTATCAACCTGCTATTCAACTTCCATTACAGTTAAGTTTAAGGTTATTTTACCGGATGGAAGCACGAAACATCACCTTGCCGAGAGAAATGCACATTGAGTGACGTATTTGGGCCTGGGCTGGAGGTCCTGCTTCATGAGTGGATCATATTCACTACAGAGCGCTATCCCAGGACTCAGCATAGGGGACAGCGACTAAAGATGTAAGTGGCGGGGGCACCGGGTCGCTGTTCTGGGTCAGACCAAGAAAAGACAAGTTTAAGGGAACTTGCCATCAACATTATTTAGCTTTTTCTCAGTCCCAACATGTCCATTTTTAATTAAAATATTGTGAATGGGCTTTGTGCATTTCATTTACATGCAGGAAAACTCCAAGATATATGAACTGTGAGCTTTTGAATATTCTAAGCATTTAATTTCAGTTTTCCACTTCTCTAGTTAAGAAACTTTAGTTTTCTCAAATCATTTTTCTTATAGAGTTTGAAAGAGGTGAAACCATACAATGTGTCCCTTCCTTAACCCACAAATCTCCAAATGTGCTACCCTGGATGTAAAACAGAGCTCCTAGCCTATATGTAACTGAAATTAATGATTAAGAAATACCGTGATATGCGGCTGATCATATGTGGTGAAGCAGTAGGCATTTCTCCAGTGATGACAATGGATACAAAAGTCAATAACTAACCATATGCATCAAGGCGAGGAAGAATCGTGTAAGGGGATTATACAT
The DNA here is from genome assembly GCA_029215755.1 of Spea hammondii. NCBI lineage: Eukaryota > Metazoa > Chordata > Amphibia > Anura > Pelobatidae > Spea > Spea hammondii. The sequence continues at coordinate 35,884,707 of JARDYJ010000002.1, forward strand.
ATGACATCACAAGCTAACGCTTTCTCCACCATGAGTCATGGGGAGAAAGAAACCATTAGACATCCAAACATATACTGAATCATTGTAATTCTGGCTGTAAATGCAGCGGGGTGTGTATTTTAAGATCTACTGATCTAATTAGCTGTATGGATGGATGAAAAAGTACATCTTATAACATCTTATTGAAGAAGAAAAAAAAAAAAACACAGAAAATAATTCTCAGCAGGACAGGCGAAGGAATAATGGTATATTATGGAATGCTCAACACTCTCCAGAAGCATTAGATAACAGATAGCAGTGTTATTCCACAATATATATATTACCGTTAGGGAACTTTGCCTTGAAATTCCTTACGAACCATTGTATGCGGCACAGAATTAATACTATATTATATTCAGACACAATTAAGATAATGACAACAGTTTTGCAATGTCTATAATGGAACATGATTACAGTATACGTTATCAAAGATCTTAAAGACCTCCTTCTCTGCTTTAACTAAATAAGCCATTAGAGACATCATTTGTAGGACTGTTAAGTGTTCAGACTCTTCCTAGAAACAAAATATTAAACAAGTATAATTTTGTCTCATTCAACTATATGACAAAAAAGCAGACCACGGGTTGGTGCCACAGAAACAGAGAGCTTCTTAAATGTTTCTGCATTGTTTTCGTGTGATAAATGCCAGGGAAAAGAATTAAAAGAGATTTATATTTATCTGGTTAACATACTACATAGTACAATTAAAGGTTCTCTTCTAAATGGAACAGCACCTTTAACTGTTCCAAACAGAATATAGGTTTACATATTTAAAGCCCTCATTCCTAAGCCTGCATCAATGAAAATTTTTTTCCGATGTCTGGGTAGCCAAGACATTCATAAAGCATGCCGGTCACTGGGCTTTAGTGCACCTGTACGAAAAGCACACGCAAGAACAGCCATCTGCTATACAGATGCATCTGTCCCTTTGCATATATATAAAAACTGATAATTTGAATGTTTAACTGTTTAAAGTGCAATTCAGCTTCATCAAAGAATGCATAACATACTTTAGCTATTTTTTGTTTTATATAGCGCCATCATATACCGTAGCCCTGTACAAAGGCCGTAATAAGCATTCTTTACCTGCATGGGGAGGCACTGACTACTTCAAGCAATCAAAACCGGTGCAAAATATCAACTACCAGATAAGCGCTACTGTTGAAATCAATAGGAGTGTCTCTTGCGCATGGGTTTGGTGGGGGGGGGGTTGTTTCGATAGACTGCTTGGGGCATGAGCCAGTGCTGAAACTGGATGGGGGCAAGTGTGGAACATCAAACACCCCCACTAGCAAGTAGGAGACATGGGGGAGGTGAAAGGGCGCAAATGTATGAGTGGAGTCCAATGTACCGGTATTTCTCCATCCATTGGTGTGGGGGGCATTAAAGAGGACACAGCTATCATATGCTTTAAAGTGCATAGTGTGTCTTTAACTCCGTTCCACAAAAGGGAAAATGCAAAAAAAACCCAAAAAAACATGTCATGGCAAAGGCAAGCAGTGAAGTCCTTGATGTTAGTATTGGTTTACAAAGGCAGGTATAGTCCACTTTAAGCCATGTTTATACTGTCTGACAAACTAAACATGTCTGTCATGGTCATGATATTGCGTAATGTCCAAACATGCCTGAAGTTTTAAAGTATGTTTCTAAACCACAATGAATGGACGCACTACTTAAAGAAAGAAAAAAAAAAAAAAGTGTCCATCCCAGGGAAAGGATACAAAGACACGGCGCCAAAATAACAAAGATATTGTTGCACGTTTAATAAGTGAAGATGGATATTCATCAGCTTTGGTTTTTTTTTTAAAGGAGTTTTCCGGATGAAATAAAAGAATCCTTTTGGACTGTACATGATTATTGTAACCGTAGTCAAAAAGCAGGAACGTTTCTTATTTGTTAAATGCTATGACCGTCTCAAAATGTTGGTTAACATTCCAAAATACACATACTCAATTTATACACAGTAGCCTAGAGAGGTAACTTTCATAATGGATTTCTAATATTAAGAAAGATATAAAGGTGGGAGCGCATTACATAACAATGGTCAAATACAATGCAGCTTGCTCTTTGTCCCAAAGAGTTAATTGATCTTCCAACAGGGACAGGGCTGGTTCATTAGCAAACTTCTCAGGTATATTCCCTGCAGACGTTATCAGATTGGAGGCTCAGCGAGCAGACTGGGCTGAGTCTGTTCTTTTGTTTAAGGCCAACCTCTTCCTGTATGGCTGAAGTACATTTTTTGGTGTGAGCTTTCAGAGAAACGGGCTCTGCTCTCCACACCAGAAGGATCAATAATTCAGAGGGAGCCGTCTCAAGCGAGAGAGAGCGAGCGCAAGCAAGCAACGCAAGACTTTACACTCCTTGAGGCTTTTATACACTTCAGCAGAGGCTTTGCTGGAAAGAAGCTGTGTGCACCGACCAGGAGTATCTGGCTGTTAAACTTGTCGCACTCTCCGTAGGCTGAGAAAGTGTCTCTTTCGGATTTGCGCTGCTTGTTCCTTAGAAGGAAGGACTGATTCACATGCTTCGGCTGCTTCTCTAGCAGCTTGGATTAATATACAACGGTGACCACTTCACAGCGAGATACAAGAGTCTGAAGACGATACAGAAGCAAAAGCCTACATGGGACTAAAAGTTTGAAGCCACGTATCTACGAACACGCTGAAAAAAGCTTCTGGCTAAGAAAAGGATGAAAGGGGTCACTTCAAAGTGATGCACAGAGGCTGGATTGGAAATAGCGTTACTCCTTTGCACACCTCTGAACTACAAGGTGGGGTTATTGAAAGGCTGCGGAGAGCCACATGCATTCTCCAAAGGATTTCTGATTACAAGCTGGGCATCAAGTAAAGCACCAAGGAGGGGAGAAACTCTCTCCTACAATCCAGGACTGCTATTATGATGGTAAGCGAAAACAGCACAGACTGTTCAGTGGACGACAACTTTAAATACACCCTGTATGGGTGTATATTTAGCATGGTGTTTGTCCTTGGACTAATATCAAACTGCGTTGCTATGTACATTTTCATTTGCACCTTGAAGGTGCGGAACGAAACAACAACTTACATGATCAATCTGGCCATTTCCGACCTCCTGTTTGTGTTTACATTGCCGTTTAGGATTTTCTACTTTGCTGCCAGACAGTGGCCCTTTGGGGATATATTGTGCAAGATATCGGTCACCCTTTTCTACACAAACATGTACGGCAGCATCCTGTTTTTGACTTGCATTAGCGTGGATCGCTTTCTGGCCATTGTATATCCATTTCGGTCAAAAACTATCAGAACGAAGAAAAATGCAAAAATAGTGTGTTTGGTGGTATGGCTGACTGTGATAACAGGGAGTGCGCCGGCCAGCTTTTTCCGCTCAACCAACACGAACAATAAAATCAATAACACAGAGACCTGCTTTGAGAACTTCTCTGAAGACACCTGGAAAACCTACTTGTCCAAAATTGTGATTTTCATTGAAATTGTTGGATTCTTCATCCCCCTAATACTCAATGTTTTCTGTTCAACTATGGTTTTGAAGACTTTGAAAAAACCGGTGACCTTAAGCAGAAGCAAACTGAACAAAACCAAGGTGTTGAAGATGATCATTGTTCACCTGGCGATCTTTTGTTTCTGCTTTATTCCATATAACGTCAATTTGGTGCTATATTCTTTGATGAGAACCCAGTCTTTTAGCAATTGTTCGGTTAAAACAGCAGTCAGAACGATGTACCCCATCACTTTATGCCTTGCGGTCTCAAACTGTTGCTTTGACCCAATAGTTTATTATTTCACATCGGAGACTATTCAGAATTCCATCAAAAAGAGAAACCGGCCCAACAGGAAAGACTCACGGTTCTCAGAAACCATTCCTTCAGACAATTTTATTCAGCATAACTTACAGACACTGAAAGCTAAAATATTTGAAAATGAATCTACAATATGATGTGTGGACTGCTTGGGTTTTCTTTTTAGGCACAAACTTTTATGAAAGGGAGGAGGGTTAAAATGTGATTATTTTTTTTTTTATGTTCTTCACTACTGCTTAGGAGAGCCAGTAATTTATAGGGAAAGGAGGTGAAAAAGTTTGTTGACACGCTGGGAAAAACTTTTAAAAGGTAAACTTTATACTAAAGTTCCTTGCACATTATACTATTAAGACAACCCTGAACATCTTTATAAATACAACAAGGTACCGGTGGCTTAAATGTTATCGGTTCCTTGTTGGATTGAAGTCATGTTAGAAAATGATGTCCTGGTGCTGCTGTGGTTTGTCCAGGATCTTGCACCCGCTCCTTTGTGTGGTAGAAAGGAAACATGTGTCTGATGGCCTCTCTGGCACTCATATGGCTTAACCCTTTGAGTAACACAGGAAAGCGTAATCTACTTCACTCCCCACCCCCACCCCCTGGCACTCAAACAGTTGGACGGTATGGTCTTCCTTAAACATGTGATCCCTATGAAATGCATTTTCATGATAACATTTGCCTGTGTGTCCTAGGGTAATACAGGCTGGGCCAGGCCATCTTAAACTAAAAAACAAAGGTTGTTATCTCTTTCGAATGACAAAGGAAACAATTGCACAATTGTATCGAGAGGAAAAGGCACAGTACTTTGTTAAGAGGTGTGATTGTTTTAAAGTAATTGTAAAATCAAATAAAACAGAGGATCAGGAGGGGGCACTATTATACTTGGGGTAAAAAAAAAAAATCTATTCGGGACAGGCTTTGGAGAGTTAAATTCTCCCCACTTGGGTTCAGCAGTACTGCCTTAATTGTGTTTTTACTTACTGGATATGGAGTCCTATCTGAAAATGAACAGTCTGTGCATCACAATAGCGCAGCTATATAACTGAAACCCAGTGTTATTATGGGATATTTCAATTTGCTTAAGACCAAAACGCTGTGTACATGCATGAAATGCTCGTCTTTTCTTCACTTTCGATACGCACCAATCCGAAGGTTTATTTTTTAGCATTCATACGTGCGTGAGTGCTGCTTAGAAAACATGTGTCTGTTAACTCCCTTATTGCTGGAGGGGTCTGGAAGACTTCGCAAAGAATGCTGCCAGCCACCTCTGCGACTAACGGAGTTAAACACATTCCACATATCCTTCTTACAGAAGGCATGATAACTTGGTATATTACTGAATACAAAAAATAGTATTTTACTTTGCATATGCTTTATATGAACACTGTATAATTTTATTCGTCGTGTAAGAAAGGATTCCACAAGACTGCGTTTATGAATGTATTTAACCCACTGAGAGCCAGAAGTGAGTAACCCATTACTCATTTCTCTGCCCCTCAGTGTGTTACAACCTTTATAGAGTTGGCACTTTAGTTTTGATTTACGGTCAACTGCTTCTGTGTAATGAATTACTTTCTTCAATTAAAAATATTGTCTGATAAAGGTTCTGCTATTGTGTTTTGAATGCAAAGTATATACACAAAAGCTGATTTTAGGATATTTTCTATGGATTGCCAATTCAAAATGCGTTTTTAGCCTTGAATGCCGACTGCTAAGGTAGGTGTACAGGGCCATAGTTTGTCAAGGGGTTAAACCTGGAAAAGGTTTACTCAATGGAGAAGTCTGCTCTGTTAAGACACGCAGAAGATGCATTATTGGTGTGTTCAAACACTCCTTTTCCTTAGGGCAAATGAGAAAAGAAGGTGATTGCATCTTGCTGTGATGTGCACATGCAGGTCACTGTCCGAGGGGTTTATTCAGCTGAATTCTCTCCCCTTTCCTCCCACCCACATGTTCGAGATAATCAGTTCAATACCCAGCTTCAGGAGAAGCTCCTGCATTTAAAACAAAACACACTGTGCTTGGGGGGCTAAAAGACAAAAGCTTGTGCTGCCTTTCTTCATTGCCGCCTTTATAACCTACTAGATTCAAACATGACAAGAGCTTTATGCTGCTTAAAAGAGCTTGGTTATCTTTCAAAAACAGGAACATCTGCAGTTACATTATGTTTTTCAGCAAGAGAACTGGGGTTGTTTATAAAGAAATATGCATACTGGCTCAAACTGATAAGTGGTCTTATCACCATAGCAACAAACAGAATGATCACAGTGATTGAACCGTTTCATTGGCCACTACAGATATAGGATTACTCTTCAAACTATATTCCTGCACTACATAAGACATAATAGAAATGTGGCATGGATTTGCCAATGGTCTTGCACATCAATATAATGATTAGTTATGGTTTTATATAGCGTGCACGATGGGTAGACAGGACATAACATAGTATATAACATAATTTGACAGAAACATAATAAAACAGCACATATAACAATGTAATACTACAGATACAAGCAGCTTAAATAGATCTCTAGATATATACTGCTCTACAAGCAATTCGGAACGGCTTGCACAAATATTGTTTTAGGTAATGCATCATTGCTAAACTAGAAAAGTTTGTTATAGGTTTAAATTGCTGATATACGCATAGAAATAACTACCAACTATGATCAGCAAGAGACTTAACTAATTCTGTAGCAATAATTTCTGTACGGCACTGCCAGGCCGCTCTATGCTGCAATACAAAATTATAATTTGAAGCCATCACTTGCTGATTTGAAAATCTGTGTTCAGACAATTAAAGCATTAACCAACCCAATAAGTGTAATAAGAACGCTCAGTCCGTGCGGACCTCTACTAAGACAAAGCCACGAACTTGGTTTCCTCATTATAGTTTCAATTCTACACAGCTTCATACCCAGAATGAACCATCACAGGTAAACATGATGCATAACGAAAGAGAGATCGGGGTCAAGCAATACATTTGCCATTTCCGGTATAGTTTTTTTTTCCCAGGCACTCATGATTTATACTGGCGTTAAAGGGATATTACAATTTTGACACATAATGAGGTGTAGGATTCTTTTTCACTATGATCCAAATAAATTAAAGCAAGCTCTATCTTTGGCATGCAGTAGTTAGCGAACCTTTTAGGGTACACAATTTGATCTATACATTGCACTAGCCGCTCTGCTATTATGTCTGCAAAAGTAAACTTACAGCACACAGAATAATTTGAACTACTGGTAGGTCATCATATTTATAAATTATATACATACACACACACACATAATAAAGAAGAAACTCAATTTTCCATATATATATATATATTATATATATATATATATATATATCTATATCTTTTTTGCAAACTTGTCCTTTACAGTTTGATGGAACAAACAGATGTGAGGGCCTCATGTAAAATCACATACTCTTCTCTCACCTGATATATATACACACACACATATATAATTACACACACACAGTTTATTTTCAGCTCAAAATTCTCAAAAAAGCATGGGGAAGCACAAATTACGAGTACCAACACGTGGCCCAAAAGGCTGCTATTAACAGTTATGGGTGGTTGAATAAATCTAGCACCATTTTAAACAGACTTGTGGAACAGATGATGAAACCCTATACAAGGATTCACCTTTTGTAAAACAAACATTCCTTTATGTAAGTCTTGTGGGGTGAAACTGTTTAGAAGCGGTAGAAGCAGACAGTTAACTTTACAGGATACAAGAAAAGTAGTTATAATTCACTTAAGCAAAAACATGTTTCTACGACCAATGACTTTCCCACATACCTAAAGGGGTAGTCTCAATGAAAAAAAGATTTCGTCTGAGCCTAAATTACTGTGCTGCATACAATAATGTTGGTTGCCATTGACAAAACGCTGATTTCATCTGGTTTTGTTCCAATAAACCTACTTGATATGCCATTGTCTGTCATGTGAAGTGATGCTTTATGGCAATGGTAATGAAGTCTGTCCCTCCATAGACTTTCATTAGTCAGTGTCTGGCTGAGTGATTAAGTCTGAGTCATTCTTTTGTTTCCCTTAGGCAGTAAGATAAGGAATCAGAGAGATTGTCTAGCAGAAATTGCGTGAGGTCAGAGTTACAGCACATACAGATGGCGATTATGCAGCTGTCGGAAAACATTATGCAAAATCTAGTTGGTTAAAAAAAAAAAAAAAAAAAAAAAAAAAAAAAAAAAAAAGCACAATATTTCTGAAAATGTATTTTAGGCTGAAGCTAGTAATAAGAAAGATCTAAAGAAAAAAAATATTAAAACTATATTTAGGTAGTTTTGTTCTTTACACAGTAGGTGCTTTTATTTCCACTAATTATTATTATTATTATCCTTTATTTATATAGCGCCAACAGTTTACGCGGCGCTTAATACAATACATAAATTCAAGGGATATGACAAGACAAGAATTGACAGACTAAGACAAACCGATACATTTGGTGGAGAGAGCCCTGCTCGCAAGCTTACAATCTTGAGGGAATCGGGTGACAAACATAAGGCATAGAGAAAGGGTGAGAGGTATTGTGGGGGTTGTATCGATGACAAGGAAGTTCTAGCAGCTAAAATGGTATGCTTCTCTGAAGAAGTGGGGTTTTTAGATGTTTCTTGAATTAGAAATTAATTGTTTCTGAATTAACTAATCTGTTAATTATGGTAGAATAGACTTTTCCACAGTAGACCAACAATGACTAAGATGAGAAATCACAACCATTTGCACAACCCTGCATTTGCAGAGACCATCCAAACGCTTTTCTCCATCAAAAAACCAAGAGGGACCACAAAGAAACAAAAACATTTTTGATTGCATTTTCACTCTCGCACACAGTCTCAGTGTCTTCCTACGTTCTCAGCCAATAATATCTGCATCTTGTTAATTGAGCCGATACCAGGGAGAAGCTGACAAAGAAAGAAGAAGAGGAAATAGAAGAAGCGGAACTGCGGGAAAGGAGACAGGGACAAATTTCATCAGAGGGGGCAGGAAACTAAATTTGTTGTCCGAAAAATGATAAATTTGTCTTAATCAAAGACAATTCATTAACACGTCTATGGTGATACTCTTCATCTGTTTAAAAGTGGAAGTTAAAATTAAAAAAAAAAATGTTCCCAGACAAATATTGGGGGATTCACATAGTTTAGATTAACCAAGCCCTTGAGGACCCATACCACAAGCTAGAGATAGACACTTGTAAGACTGTAGGGTTATGCGACTTACTGCATGTAATTTGCATGATTTCAGCTGGGAAATTATTACTTTATTAACCATAGAAAATCTAACATTCTCACTTTTTAATTAAAAAAAAAAACCTTCTATAGGCCAAAAGTTACGCATCTGGCTTCTATGGGTTATGTAATTTCCAGCGGGAAGAATCCTGAACAGAAGACGAAGAAGCCATAAATCACTAGCCACTGTCCAGAACTTCCCTGAGCCCCTGGGCTCTGCTACATGGTGTGATCACAAACATGTCAGAGCTCATTTCCTCGCACCTCGGCCATGTGTCCCCAGGCAGAATCACCCAGTCCACATTCTGCTCCCGAAGCCCAATGATAATTAAATAGTTCTTATTAAAGAATGTAACTATAAACTGAGCCCTTCATTGCTTACTGCAATCCAGCTGATACCAGACAATGGGAACAAAGTTGCTCATATATCACATAATGTTAGTTATCAAATGCAACATTAGAAATTAACTGAACTGCATTAACAAAAAAAAAAAACCACAAGCAATCCAGGAAGATACTGCCATTGGAAGCATGTGCGCCTTCTTCTAAGGCATGGCCTTACGTAAGCCAGACCCAACAATCATGGACAGTGAATTGTGACCATTCACTTTTCATCTTTTGAAACCAGTAGGATAAATTTCACATGTAATTTTGCCGTCACCGCTGATCTCACGCATCCAACGTTTCGAGCCTTTAATATAAAGCAAACACAGAAAGCTATAAAAAAAAAGCTTGTTAAGCATTAGAACCAAAAAGTGAAGGCAGAGTTCGATTTCTCAGCTACCCATTGTAACACTGATGAGACATAATGAACTTGTTTCAGCTTGTGGGGAAAAAAAAAGAAAACAGGAGCACCACACCTTCATGAGAGCAGTACCTGGTTCATTATGTACCAGAATCAAATTCTTCATTCAGAAACAACTGAGGGGTAGATTTCTTAAAATAGTGTTGACCACCACCTATAGTGCTACCCTGCAGCATGTTAGATGTACAAACTCACATGAAAATTACTTAATAAGGTTTATACATCCTCCACAATCCAGTCTTTGGCCTGCCACATGCAAAAATTTGTTCAGGGGAATAAAAAATGCCCAATATGGCTAAACCTAGGGTGTAGCCGCAGAAAGTCAAACAGCTTATTGGAGCGCAATTAAAGCAGAACATCCCTTATTCCCACCATTATTGAGATAGTTTAGTGCCCCACCAAAGATGGTGTAGGACTAAACCTTGTTCTTTAACATGTGTTTTTTTGTTTCACACTTCACTCAAATGGTTTCACTTTATGTAATGGGGCCACATTAGATCCCCTCGAATTCTGGCACAAACCAGCACTGGAGCACTCTTGTGGCGCATGCACATTTTAGATGCAATGCATATTTTGCAAGGCAAAGAACTGGGATGAGCAACTTCAAAGGTAACACGACCACACAGTTATCATATGTTACCAAAGGGCATATAATGGCTGGAGTGTACCTTTAAGGTTTTGTTGGTTATGCTTCTCAACCAACAAATGATTCTATGTTGCATTCACGTAAAGACCAGCTTAACTTAAAAAACACACACAAAAGACGTTTGAAGGATCACAAAAGGCAAAATAGCTTCTACGAACTTGTATGCACAATACAGATGGCCGTGGCTGGGAAAGCCTCCATCCTTAAACACATACTGTTTTAATCTGACGTGGTCCATCTCTTAGATACACTAAACAAACTGAGCAATGAATGTGCGTGTAGTTAGAACTTTATAGAACGTGCATAAACATATAGAAGGTTTAGTAGACCCAGACTGGTAACATTTAGTCTGGGGGATATGTCCAGCCAAGTAGCCCAGTAATAAAGCAGTCGAATACATATCTAGCAAAGAACATGTTCCAAAAACATCCTGTAAGCACAAAAATGTATCCGTAGGTCATTTCACCCTATATATTGATGTCTATACATAGAATACCTTAAAAAAAAAATTCAGAAAGGCTTTAGGTAGTGACCTAAAATCTTTATTAGACCAGCTTGGGGGTACCAAATGTGAATAAATACAAAATATTAAGACTAAGGATGAGTCCAAACAAGTCAGGCATCAAATGGGAGAGTGAAAACATGGGTATAACAGAATTAAGTAAACCATGGTAATCATTATCTTAAAGAAATGAAATGGATTATAGAGAAGTAGAAAAGCTACCATGGCTTCAGAGTGATATGTTAGGAAAGATGTGTTTTATTTAATAACAGCTGTGACCGGGTGTTAGCATGTTTGTTTGTGGATCTGTAGCAACGCTAACCTGAATGGACTGTTAGTAATCTAATTAAAGATCTGTTATTACACAGTGACAAAAATGGTGCTAAAGTCACATGGAAAAGGATATGATGACCAAAGATGCATACAAAATTAAACCACTCCCTCTAGTTACGTAAAATTTAAAATCACACAGCTTTTAGCATATTGAAATTTGAATGAAATCTACTAATAGATTATGATTGTTAATTATGGTAAATGGTATCAAAGATTGTTAGCTTTCAAAAAAGGTCAGGCAGGCTGAGATCTACGGCTTTTAGCGATTTAAAAAGCTATAATAAATCACAACACTGTACAACGGGCAGACAGGATACCAAGTACTGTATCAGCGCACAATTTGGGTTAACAGTAAGGGAGGGACCTGCTCCAATGAATTCATAATCTAGGAGTCAATATCCAGTTCTGAAATACACTCCCTTCTCCTCTTCCACCCTTACAAAGGCTGCCTGAACCAATTAACATCATGCAAAGCAATTATATCCAGTAAAAAAGTGCCAAAATGACTCTGTGTTACACCTGCACTGTTTGAATGCCCAAATACATGTTCGGTCATTCAATCCTTGAAGTGTCAATGTGGGCATTGCTAGAAACATTGACTGAAGGATAAGTAGAAGAGGCTGTCCAGTTCATGCTAGGATTAGAAGAGCAGGGTTCCATAGATCAGAGGGAGTGTTCCTCACGCTTCCAAAAAAAATAAAAAATCTTAATACCTATATTACAGTATTGATTAGTTATAAACATGCATTTGCAGCCAGTCCCTACTTATATAAATAAATAAAAGCATCTACTAAAATACAAAAAAAGAGTTTTCAGAATGTCCCTCTTTCAAATATATGGGGGTGTCTGCAGAATCCTCCCCAGCTATTTGCCAAACATCCTCTCTGTGTGGAAAGATCTCAGCTTGATTTATATGGGAGTGCTTTCCTGCCGCGGATAGTTTGATTCAAGCAAGTAAGCAAGCAAACAATCCGACCAATGAGGAGTGGGGTAGCTGCAGACCTGCTGCTTCTACCTCTGGTAAAAAAAAAATAAAAAAAATTCTATTTTTAAGACTGCATAATCAATATCCGATTTGTATTCTTCATTAGTGGGGGTCTCTGAGACAGCAAACTTCCTTTAAAGGCAATAAGAAAGGATCATACTTAAGACTTCCTGAATGTGGAGAAAGCATGCTCTACTGGAAAGAGTTCTGCTAGAAAAATTACAGAGCGTATCTTGCATAATCGCAGATGTTTGTATGCAATCAATACTATAAATATCTTTTTTCCTCTCTCTGCTGGACACCATACACACGCACACCTCATATATATATATATATATATATATATATATATATATATATATATATATATATATATATATATATATATATATATATATATATATATATATATATATATATATATATATATATATATAGCCCCTCGCTTTTTATTACCTCTGAAACACAGGAAATGTGACTCAGTCATCATTCTGTTTATATGTAGGTTTGGATTCTCATTCATTTATAAGATATTTACTCTATTGTAACGTGTAAAAAACACTTCTCATGCATGCTTTTATCTTGAGAAAATGGTATATGCCACAATAAAATTAAGTGAGGGCTGCCCTAGGCTTGTGGTAGGCAGCATGACCAGCCACCCAGCACAGGGCTTCCCGCTCAATCCCACTCTTTGTACATTCCCCAAGCAGACATCGGGCTTTCCGTGAAACAGCGAGGATGTGGCATCATCTTGGTGCTCCCAGATATGTTAAGAAGAAAACATCATTGATCTCTCCAGCTGCCATAGGGTGGCCATGTTTCCCAGGACATACGTGAGCCTTTACATATTGCCAACCAGCATACACAAAAACAAAACCCAAAAGTAACAATGTTCTCCTGAAAGGTACAGTACATGCTACCATATTAAGCAATATAACTATATCCTTTCTTTATGGGCAGATTAAATTCCAATACAGGCTTACAAATGAGTCAGACAAAACACATTAAACTCAATGTGCAAACTCCATATATAACACACATTTACATATAACACAATACACCCAAAAGGGTGGAGTGGGAGCAAATTTATTGTGTTGTTGTGCCTCACCCAGTTCATTTTAGCTTTTCTTCCCCGTCTCCTTACATCAAAATTCTTGAAATAATAAGCAGCATTAAATATTCTAAATATATATATATATAAAAAAAATGTAATAGACATAGAATTGCCATTTCAAGGAAAATACAATTTGCTAAAATGAAAGCATCATTTGATAGCTCATAGTCACGACCTGTCCGTGACCGAAGAGATTAATTCATTTACATTAAAAAAAAAAAACTAGTTCGTCAACTAAAGGTGCTGTCCCACCTACTGAATTTAACACATTTATAACTAAAAGCAGAATTTTTAGTACCGCTAATGCCCAAACCCTTCTTAGACATAATTCTGTATTCGTAGCAAACTTTTTATGTAATTAATTAAACCTTCAAAATGGTAAAATGACAGATCTACTAAAGGGTTAAACCACACCTTGAAGTTATTGCTGCTTGAATACAAAGCTACGAAAGTAATAAAGATAAGGACAAAATTGCACCACTTCTAACTGCCCCTTTTGTAAGTAATGCTTTCATGTTTTGACTAATATTAAGATAAACTGTTGGACATTTTGTAAAATCATAGTTAACAATGCTTTCTTTTTCTGCTGTTTGGAAAAACAACTATTACACATATAATAGAGCGGAATACAATCTAATGATTTGAGCTTGTGTGTTCAGGCTTGCAAAAAGTTAATTACAAGCCAATTACTGACTGATTTAATGTGTGCCATTGTAAAAACCCTTTGTCCAGCTATGATGACATAACATACATTGTCAGCACCATTATAGTATTTTATTATCACAGTAAGAATATGACAAATATTTCCATGATGCTCCTTATCATTATCGCTAGTATATTTTACATTGTTGCCAGATGTGAAATCTGTGAAGAATCGGACAAAGGGCATGCATGAATGTACAGAAACTTGACAAGAGGGATGGGGTACATTTACATCAATGATGAGGCATGGCAAGAAAGCCCATACTATTTTAGAAAAGTACATGACATGACTAGCCCCCTCTACCCTCTAAGAAAGGAGATATATATATATATATATATATATATATATATATAAAATTATATTTACTTGGTCTAAATGTAATGTGCCGAGCTTTATCAAAACACACAAACTAAACATATATGCATTCATTATACACACACACACCATGCCTTTAAGAGTCACATCATCAAAATCACTTAAACAGCCAACTTGTTGTGTACGTGAACTTTACAAAGCCTTGCAGGAAAACACATGAGGCATCTTAAGCAAGCACTTTCTTTTAGATGCATACGGTCATGCAGGAAATAAAAACAATGGAGAGGGCCAGCAATAGCTTGAAAAAGGATGTCTGTTCTTAGAAACTAAGATATGAAATTAACCCATTCCTCTTCTTCAAAAGCAGTAGTAAAACTAATTTGCGCTGCTATAACCATCAACTAACTTAGTTATGAACTTGGTTGTCAACTTCATACAATGATGTATCAAAGTTTCCTGATTCACACACTCTTGACTCAAGAATTCATGGTCACATAATTCCTGGCATTACTGGAATAGCATATAAAAATCACAAAAAAAACCCAAAAGTAGCATAAAGGTGTCTAATTCCACACTGTATACAGGCAATACAATAACCGCCACCTTCTAGATTCTAGCTGTAGTCTATGAAAACCAGCTTCTTGTTTCTTTCTATGGGTCAGGAAGTAGGTGTTGGTATATCCAAATCTCATAACGCTTTAGGTGGCCATGACATGTGAATAAAGAAAACATCTGCCTAAGTCATTAAACCCAAGGCAAATGGTTGCTTAGACACGTTTTCTTACTTCCCCAACAAACAAGTATAGTCCACAATTTATTTTAATTAATGCAAGGAGGAAGTACAGTTCGCTTCTGTATCCAACTGGCTCTGTTACCAGTTCAGCTTTGGGACCCCTTCTTGGGCGTATAGCGATTGTTCTTTCCAGTTCTTGTAAGTTCACCGTTATCCTTTTAACAACAAAATCCAAAACACATTTTATACTGCACTATTGGTTTTCTCCCTGTTTTATATTTTTTGTAAAAAAAATTTATGATAGCGTGGATTCGTTTGAACTGTCTGCTTCGGTTTATAGGACAAGCTGTATGTACGCTCTTCACAATTACGTTTCAAAGCAATCATGGCCATCGAGTGTCCCACTAAGACCATTTGAAATGCTGGGGGTGACGTCTTTTGGCACACAGAGTACACAAATCCCATGTGCCAGATAGCCATGACGAATATAAATTACGGACTGCAACTAGCTGTCTGCCTAAAACCCGATTTAATATAGACAGATGTGGCCTAACCTTTATAGAGGGGTCAAGTTATATATATAAGTGGTCTTAATATGATAACTGATCACAGAAATACTCAAATATTTAATTAACAAAAGGTTGAAATGAAATTGTTTTAATGCTGGTGACAAGTACTCATCATATATACACACACACACACACACACACACACGTTGATGCACTCAAATACACATACGCACATATATATTTTTTATTCTTACTAAATTTGCTTTGTACCAATAATCTGACAGAAAAAAGCAACTTATTCCTAAACATTTCGATGACCCAGGAATTTAATAACCCCGTTATTTTTGGCCAACTGGCAAAAAAAGTCAGCACAAATGTGGTTTTATCTGGGTTATTGCCACTTCTTTGTACACACATATGGTCAGTATTTAATAGCCTGGGGTGTAAGGTTAAAAAGGTGTACACTTTTTAAAAGTTTAAAAAAAAAAAAAGGGGGGGGGACATATTTACTAAACCAAAGGAATCAAGCATTACATTTAACAGATTTAACTATACATTATGCAGGGTCAGCCTAGCCATCTTAGTGAATACACATCATAGTTACTCAAGGTCTGAACATGGCAATAAACTTAACAGGGTCACCCACATAAAAGGACACAAAAACATTAAGAAATGACATAACTCATATGTAAGGTACCATATCAGCTTTTCGTTGGGTGAAAATTTTCAATATAACACAAGTGTTATACTTCTCTAAAGCCTGCAAACTTCAAGGTCACCATAATTATTATTATGACTAGTTTTATAAAGCAAAGCCATATATCACAAGGCTCTACAGCAGGCATACATATACTATTAGGTGGAGACATTACATGCTTAGACATACAAGAATTATAGGTCTTTGACAAACAGCTTAATCATCACTTTCATAGCGTCAAAAGCCATAAAAAAGGGATGTCAAAATTAAAAGATGGAAAAAGTCTTAACTTGTCTTGTAAAGGCAGGGCATAGCTCTTAAAAATAATTATTTTTCTGAACAATAATAATTTGCTACGAAAATATTTTTCATAGGAAAAGTCCGACAACTGACCCCAACTGTACCGTCACAGAGGTCTCTCAGATTTACTGGAATGTTTGTATCCTCAGCTGGGTGCCTAGCAATGTGGGCCAAGTTGGTTTTAGCTTGAAGCAGAAGAGCAAGGAACCCTGCATTAAAAGTTTCCATGGATGCCCCAATTGGATTTAGATCACCATAATTATTAACTACAGTTGACTATCGCCTTTCCTAGCCAGAGTTCGGACACTAAGGGATGTCTCCAGCCTGAGCTGACACCAAAAGTAACACATGATGAACAGACGAATTTTGCTAGATTTGTGACAATATGTTACTTGTATTATGACATTTCATGCCATTCAAAGCATACATATTTAAGCAATTACCGTATTTGCCCGAACTTAGGCCACACTCCCCCACACACACACACACACTTTAAGTCTTTAAAGTGGGAGTGCGGGCCTATAATCTGGGTTTAGCGCAGAAATGCGCAATTCAATTCGCTCGACGCACGGTACATGCAGTTCTGGGCGCGTTTTTTTTTTCTTCTCTTTTCTTTCATTTAGCCCTGCTGCGGCCAAGCACGGTTAGGATCCAGATCCCCCGCAGCGCTGCAGGGGACCTGGATCCTCCTCTCCAGCAGCCGTTGGACGTCTGCTCAATACACGTAAACAACCTCCGCTGCCAGCACTTCCGCTGCCAGCACTTCCGCTGGGGCCTCTATGGAGGAGCACTGGCGTGCCATAACCTTTCAGTGCTCCATCATAGAAGCCCCGGCAGCGGAGGTTGTCTACGCGCATCACGCAGACGTTCACCGGCTGCAGCGATGCGCGTAGACCTCTGGTGCTTTTCTGTCATAGACGGCATGCCCAGACACCCGGGAGTGCATCGATAAGTCTGGCTATTATTAGTATACATAGGACTTCTTTAATACCAACCTATGGTTTAGTAGCCCTTGTATATTACATGTAGAATACAGAGAATGGCATGACACTGGCAGAGATAGGTATCTCCAGTAAATCGAGTGATCGATTCGTTGTTGGAGCACTCGGCTCCTTTTACTTACCTCCGCGAGCTTTCCCCGCTTCCGCTACACGCGCCTTCTTTTAGTTGCGGTTCGCTCTGTGCGAGTGGCTCCGTTCGCACAGAGCGAACCGCTCTGTGCGAGTGGCTCCGTTCGCACAGAGCGAACCGCTCTGTGCGAGTGGCTCCGTTCGCACAGAGCGAACCGCTCTGTGCGAGTGGCTCCGTTCGCACAGAGCAAACCGCTCTGTGCGAGTGGCTCCGTTCGCACAGAGCGAACCGCTCTGTGCGAGTGGCTCCGTTCGCACAGAGCGAACCGCTCTGTGCGAGTGGCTCCGTTCGCACAGAGCGAACCGCTCTGTGCGAGTGGCTCCATTCGCACAGAGCGATTCGCGGGGATGGGGGTGGGGTTTCAGGGGATGCAGGGCAGAGTGGGGGGGGGGGCAGGCCAGGGTAGGAGACTGAGTGCAGGGCAGGGTGGGGGTGGGGATGCAGGGCAGGGTGTGAGTGTGGGGGCAGGGCAGGAGACTGGGTGCAGGGCAGAGTGGGGGTGGGGGTGCAGGGCAGAGTTGGAGACTGGGTGCAGGGCAGAGTGGGGGTGGGGGTGCAGGGCAGAGTTGGAGACTGGGTGCAGGGCAGAGTGGGTGCAGGGTGTGAGTGTGGGTGCAGGGCAGAGTGGGTGCAGGGTGTGAGTGTGGGGGCAGGGCAGAATGTGGGGGCAGGGCTGGGTGCAGGGCAGAGTTGGAGACTGGGTGCAGGGGCACAGTGCAAAGTGCCAGGGCTGGGTGCAAAGTGCCAGGGCTGGGTGCAAAGTGCCAGGGCCGGGTGCAAAGTGCCAGGTGCAAAGTGCCAGGTGCAAAGTGCCGGGTGCAAAGTGCCAGGGCCGGGTGCAAAGTGCCAGGGCCGGGTGCAAAGTGCCAGGGCCGGGTGCAAAGTGCCAGGGCCGGGTGCAAAGTGCCAGGGCCGGGTGCAAAGTGCCAGGGCCGGGTGCAAAGTGCCAGGGCCGGGTGCAAAGTGCCAGGGCCGGGTGCAAAGTTCTGGGTGCAAAGTGCCAGGGCTGGGTGCAAAGTGCTGGGTGCAAAGTGCCAGGGCTGGGTGCAAAGTGCCAGGGCTGGGTGCAAAGTGCTGGGTGCAAAGTGCCAGGGCTGGGTGCAAAGTGCTGGGTGCAAAGTGCCAGGGCTGGGTGCAAAGTGCCAGGGCTGGGTGCAAAGTGCCAGGGCTGGGTGCAAAGTGCCAGGGCTGGGTGCAAAGTGCCAGGGCTGGGTGCAAAGTGCCAGGGCTGGGTGCAAAGTGCCAGGGCTGGGTGCAAAGTTCTGGGTGCAAAGTGCCAGGGCTGAGTGCAAAGTGCTGGGTGCAAAGTGCCAGGGCTGGGGCAAAGTGCCGGGTGCAAAGTGCCAGGGGTGGGGCAAAGCGCTGGGTGCAAAGTGCCAGGGCTGGGTGCAAAGTGCCGGGTGCAAAGTTTCTTGAACAGTAATAGTCCACCTCTTTTCAGAATGTTTGGGGTTATTTTGTTTCATAAATATTGTGTTCGGGTTTTTGTACTTTGAAAATATTGTTTTTTTATTACATCATAACAAAATAAGAATGTTAATGTAAATTTTAAGTTGTTTTTTTAACATCCAGTTCATTAAATTATTTTAAATAAACAAAAAATTTGCATATTGTTTTTTTTATCCGATTAATCGAAAAAATAATCGGCCAACTAATCGATTATTAAAATAATAGTTAGTTGCAGCCCTAATATATATATATATATATATATAATGTATACAGACAAATCTACCCTATAGAGGTACCTACTGCTGGACACTTGCTTACTGCATTATCACAGTTGACTAACATTGCTGCTTAACCTTTTCCACAGTCAAAACGGTCAAAAGTGTGTTTGGTTTTCCACACAAGTTATGCCCTGTGGTTGGCTCATATATTATACATATCTCAAAACAGTTTAGTTTTTTTATATTATTTTTTATTTTATAATCTGATTAAAAGAATTACTTGTCTGAGAAGGGACACGCACAACTCACGCCACAGTAACAGTCATTTTACAATCATGGAACTTTGACATACAGGTAACACACCAGTGTAGGTAGAAGTTCATGTTTAATGCTATAAATTCCTCTCACTTTCCATTGTCGGAAGATAAAACTCCAACAGTTGCAGTTGGTATTAGGAAGCAAGGTTTAGATTTACAGCAAACCTGAACAAGTAAATGCTGAAGGTGCAGACATTTTGACTGTCTACAGCTGAGAAACTAACCACAATTAAAACTAAACATGTCTTTATTCTGCCTTTTAACTCTCTTGCCAATAGTAAGTGATTTGATCATGAATGAACAGGCACTTGATGCTGTAAAACAACTTGCTCTTGAGGATGAAGAATCTAAAACGAGTTTGTGAATTGCTTCAGAGTGTGGTCATAGTATATTCCCGTGGACGATGAGTCGTTTTACAGAATTTTGTTCCCTCTTTGTTTCTGAAACGCCATACATTACTTCAAAAGACAGGCATTTAAACAACAGTAACCCAAGTATATGGCCTTGAGTATACCGATTGCAGACAAAAGGAAAATATATTTCACTAACGGTATGTTTAGCAATGTAAAATTCCATTAGTTTCCTTGGATCTGTGCTTACTTCATAATATTTACAGTCTTCCAAGTTTTGTACATGCACCGTTTTAGGGTAACCATTTACAAAAGTGAAATTTCATTTTAATACTTTGGTCTCAGGTATGAGAAGGACAAGACCATTACAGATTAAATGACAACAGTAGTAGTACCCTATTGGCTCGGATATAGGCCGCACCCTAAAAGTTTGGTGCTTTTTTAAAGAAAAAGTTTTGTAATAGATATGCTGCCACTCTGTCGTCAGCCCCCCCCCCCCGAGATACGCTGCCACGTATCACTCGGGAGTCTGCTCTAGTAAGTCTTGGGGGCAGAGGTAAAACGCATCGTGCGGATGTTCACCGGCTGCGGCGATGCGCGTAAACAACCTCAGCTACCGGCACGTCTGCACGATGTGCTTTAACAATCTCCCTTGCCAGGACTCCCCTCGTCTGCGCGATGCGCTTAGACAACCTCCCGTGCCGGCACTCCCCCTGTGGAAAGTGCTGGCAGGGAAGGCTGTCTGAGCGTATCGGAGAGTAGGATACGGGTCCCCTGCACCGCTGCATGGGATCTGTATCCTAACCCTGCTGCCTGCCCGGCACCCGGAACCGCATGTCCCGGGTGTCGGGCGCTAGACCCCGAATATAGGCCGCACCCCCACTTTAAAGACTTAAAGTGGGGGGGGGGAAAGTGCGGCCTATATTGGGGCCAATACGGTAATAATAATAATAATAATAATAATAAACAACAACAACAACAACAACAGCAATAGCAGAAGGAAACACACATACTTTATTCACGGGAGCAATTTCCAAGGGACCATGGAGCAATAAAGTGTCCATTTAAAAGTATTTTGTGAAACCCGAATGCAGTGCTCTCGTTGATACTGATGCGTTATTCCTATAGTACTGTTGTATTAACATTGCCATGTAAGACAGCGCTGTTTTCTCTTTAACCCTTTCCGTAGCGGCGTTTACGTACTGAGTCTTCCCTTGAAGACCGCAGTATTATTTAAATATTTTAATTCCGCACTCGTGATTCGCTTCAAAGCGATCACGTGCACGGACTTGAGGGGGAGTGGCTGGGGACACCCAGGAGTCAGTAGCAGCCACCCCTCGCGATCCCAGCGTCCATAGCGACACTGGATCTCGCATCATCGATACCGTACCTGGTACGTCCCGGTCTGTGGGTGACACCCAACCAGGAAGTACCAGCTACGTCATCAGTACGGAAGGGGTTAAACTTGTTCTCACCCCTTAGGATGTACCTGTACGTCTCTAAAAGATAAGACATCCATTAGGACGTACAGGTATATCCAGACTTTGTTGCAGCAGGTATCCATGCCGATACACGGGAGTTCAAGCTGTCTATTCACACCTCGCACACAGAGCGCCTGTACACCATCATACAAGGAATGGTAGGTGTCATTGCTGAAACGCACCAGAAGTTCACTGGGATCTGGGATCTAGATTGGTCCCCTGCTAGCTGATCACACAGAGATCAGCAATGGAAGCCTACGGAGCCCTGCTTGCTGATCACAGTGTGGTCAGTACAGAACAGGAGGAGAGGGTTTCAGCTTCCAAAAAAAAAAAACAGTGCAAAAATCACTACCCCCAAACCTCTTAAGCCAACAATATTAAAAGAAATATGTACTATAGGGTAATATGTTCAGCTGTTGTACCTACAGTACAGATTTTAATGAAAAATTGCAATGTGCAAATATGATTGTTTCTATTTTTGTATAGGTTTTGTTTTCCTAATATCACTAATTATTATGTTTTATGGATTATTTATTTTTTTTTTTTTTTAAAAAAGGTCCTACTTATCCTGAATAAAACCAGTGTATAATTTGTGCAGGTTTATCGAATATGTAAAAAAGGGAAAACAAACGTATGGTAAAAAAAAAAACAAAAAAACTATGGGTATGAAAAAGCCCCAGTCACAGAGTGGTTAAGCTCAGGGGATAGGAGACTATCAATGGATTTGTTGGCAATTCTCCTCACAAATTTACAAACCAAGCTTACAATATCTACCAAACCAATAT
Organism: Spea hammondii; assembly: GCA_029215755.1. Taxonomy (NCBI): domain Eukaryota; kingdom Metazoa; phylum Chordata; class Amphibia; order Anura; family Pelobatidae; genus Spea; species Spea hammondii. The sequence continues at coordinate 35,907,168 of JARDYJ010000002.1, forward strand.
CACTTATACTTTCTATGACGCTTGAGTATTTTCAAACATCTTTACAAGCACAGATCATCGGACACATTTTCCATGGTAGACAGTCATTATGATTATCCACACACTTGACATCCGTATTAAGTGAAGCACAGAGGTCACCTAGAAAGGCGATTGATGGATACATCTGTTTTCACATCTGGAATCACTATATACTATGCACCCAGGGGACAATACATCTTTTAAGAATCATCGTGGCAGATGTAAAATTTATATGTTCAAAGAGGGAAAAAGAAGAAAACACACACTAGTATCAAACTGCATCTTGGACCTGTGCTCAAAAGAACGGTTGCTTGCACATAAGAACTAGCAGATATGAGAAAGATGTCCGAGAGATAAAATGTCTATGAAGTATAACAAAGCTTCCTGTTTTACCACCTGCACTGCATCGCACTGATGTGGCTGCTAGACAAAGCACACAAAAAAAACCAGCAGAGATAATAAAACAAAGCACCCAACAAAACAGACCTGGTTACACTGAGAAGCACCGGCCTAGCGCGCAGCCATAAAATTCAATTATTGTACCAAGAGGAGCCAAAGACACCCTGATTAAACCATTAGGTACAAACACAGCTCCAAATTCCACTACGCCACCTTTGCCACAAGACAGTTTGTGAAATTTCTGCTGTTCTGCTATGATGGTGAAGTGAAAGCGACTGGGCCACAAAGTGGTAGACCACGCACTCTCAGTGTAGGGCAGCTGAGGGTTGAAGCGTGAAGAAAAAAAAAAAAAATTTGCTCTCTGCAGCATCACGCACTACAGAGTTCCAAACTGCCTCTGGAAGCAACATCAGCACAAACGCTGTGCATCGGGGGCATCATGAAACGGGTCTCCACGGCCAAGCAGCTGCACCCAAGCCAAGATTACTTTGGGCAATGCCAAGCATTAGCTAGGTCTTTGGAGTCATAAATCATGCTTCACTATCTGGAAGTCTGATCTACACAATGTTTTGTTGGATGCCAGGAGAATCCTAGGTAGAGGAATACGTAGTGCCTACTGTAAAGTTTGATGATGGAGGGATAACGGTCTAGGGCTGTTTCAGTAAATACATTTTAGGCAATTGCATGCTTCCAACATTGTGCCACCAGCTTAAGGAAGACCCTTTCCTGTAACAGCATGATTGTGCCCCTGCACACAAAGCAATGCCCATAAAGACATGGTTTGATGAGTTTGGTGTGGAGAAACTTGAGTGGCCTATACACAGCCCTGACCTCAACCTTATTTAACACCCTTGGGAAGAATTTGACCACCAATTAAAGCCACACGTTCTCATCCAACATCAGTGCCTGACATCTTTTGGCTGAATGCGTGCAAATTTCCACAGACACTCCAAAATTGAGTGTAACACCTTCACAGAGAAGTGAAGGGTGTTATAGCTTCACATTTAAAACTACACATGAATTACCACGGTTTTGGAACAGGATGCCTCACAAGCTCATAAAGGTGTGGTGGTAAGATGTCCGCATACTTTTGGTCATATAGTGTATTCCACTGTGTCCGATTTATAATACTTTAACAGTACAGTTGTTTGTTTTTATTTTTCCACAACTTTTTACTATAATACAAGGTTTTTATGACACTGTGCTTTGCACTCATACCGATCATTTATCCCTCCGTGTACAAAATCTATCTAGCATTACAATATCAAAGATGAAGCAATAGAGTTATTCTTATCAGCCACAGGGTGCCACACAGCACAAGCACATGAACCGGTATCCCAAATGCCCGTGGAAGTTTGAGTAGTAGCGCACATGAACAGAAACTCCAAAATACAACAATCACAATTTTTACTGACCCCTTTGAACATAAAATTTGTGCATTATCCTATCCTATATACACTCAAATCCTATATAACACAGTCATGTACATTGAATAAACCACTGCAATATAGGCAATATGCAAGCAAAATCTCAAGATTTGCCTGATTATACCCCCACCCAGATAATTCTAACCTATCAGCTTCCATAAAGTTAAACCGTTAAAAGGGATCTCCCACCATTTCATTTTTTTTTGTATTAGATTAAAAGGAAAAAAAAATTTAATACCCATTTTTAAAAGAACAGTTTTAAACAAAAGTTTAAAAGAAAAAAGTAATAAACACATGGGGGGGGTCCTCTTTAAAGCATACATCTCCAAGACAACTATGCTAACTGATAAAAGGCTCAAGCTACAGGGTGTTTAAATAAACTAATTATGTTAAAATCTTGGACAGCAACCAGTTTATTGGAGTCAAAGGAATCTTGGCAGAAAATTTACATTTGCAGATTTTAAGGAGGGGGGAAAAGGGTTTAGTGTGTAATTTACTCACATTCTCTCACATCAGCTACCAAACGAACTTACAAAACTTTTGAAGCCATACACCATTTACAAACTCCAGCAAACCAACAATAAAATAGTTTTTTTACAATGGAAAAAGTTCAAAATAAAAATAGGGAGCATATCAATTTACAGACAAAGGATACAGAGGGTGCCTGCTTTTGTTCCAGAGGAAGGATAAACACAAAACAGGAAATGTAAACAGAAAGCCTGGCAATACACACAAACAGTACATATAGTGCACCTCTGTTGTAGAACAAACATTTGGGGAGACCTTGACCACTTACTATGAAGCTTCAAAATATTAGCCTTTGTGCTGTAGGGATTATCGACATGCTCATGCCATTTAGGTGTAGTCCACAATACCAGAACTTTGCCGGAAGCAATTGTGCTTTAAATGAAAGCATTACCGGTATCACCAGTGAGTAGGTTTAACCCCCTTCGTGACAAAGGACATAATAGTATGTCATAAAAATTTGGACAGTTGGCGCTGGAGGACTTAATATTAAGTTCCGACTCTTACGCATTGTTACTGCTAAATCCCTGCTGATGCACGGGAGGGTCAGGACATGAATTAACAGTCGAATCTCCCCCTTTCTAGTTGAGGGCAAAATGTATGACCCTAAATGCACAAAGTAAGCATAGTGCAATATCCTGGGTCGTCTAGTTTTCAGAAACCTTTAGTTTTAGTTCGGTTTTGAGATCTGGGAGTGCTACTTAAGTTAGAGCTCTAGAAAATACATGTGCATATATTTGCCCTACAACTGCCAAAATAAATCCTAGGCGTATGCCATACATCCGGGCTCAGGGAAAGTAGATTAATATATTTTAGGTTTTATTTCTCATTTTCACTTGCTGAGTACAATTTATAAGCGGTAAAACTTTCAAATTCAAAATTAGATTAATTCAAATTCAGATTAAATGAGCATTTATCCATATGAAACTCATATCATAAGAAAGCACTAGTTGTCCTGAAAACAACAACAAAAAATGACAAAGCAAATATATATAAAACATAAAAGACAGAAATTACAGTTGAAGGTATGTTGAAAATCTACAAGTGCAAAAATGTATTTTGTCCTGAAGGAGTTAATACAAAATGTAAATCATAGCAAGTCAGGCCCTCCACACATTCTGTTTGTTAATCATTTCCATGCATAACCTCATCCTACATAGCTGCAGGATCTGGTGGTGCTATAAAGGGCTGCAACAACTAATCGATAAAATTGATAATCGATAACGAAAATCATTGCCAACGAATTTAGTTGAATCGATTTTTTATCGATTATAAAATGAGGGTTTTTTCAGAGCAAACGCTCTGAAAAATAACCCCTCATTATATAATCCGTTTAGTCTGACTCACAGCAGCAGCTCCTACTTACCAGTCCCTCCCTGTAATCACTGTGACAACTGGCCCCGCCCCTTCCTTCTCCAGAACCACATTAAATAATTTAACAAATGATGTTAAATACAAACAGCAGAATAAAAAAAATTAAAATGCATTTCTTGTCTTTATTTCCCAACCAGCCCCCCCAATTTATGCACATTTGACCCCAGGCTTGCCACGCTGCCTCCCACATATACCACTCCACGCTGCCTCCCACATATCCCACTCCACGCTGCCTCCCACATATGCCACTCCACGCTGCCTCCCACATATGCCACTCCACGCTGCCTCCCACATATGCCACTCCACGCTGCCTCCCACATATCCCACTCCACGCTGCCTCCCACATATGCCACTGTGCCTGATACGCCTTATACCCCCTGATACACCACTCCATCCTCCCCAGACATGCCACACTGCCTCCCAGACATGCCATGCTGCCCTCCCCACCTATGCCACTCCACTCTACCCCAGATATGCCACTCCACTCTACCACCAGATATGCCATTGTGGCCCCAGATATGCCTTATACCCCCTGATACACCACTCCATCCTCCCCAGACATGCCACACTGCCCTCCCCACATATGCCTTATATACTGTATATGCCTTATACCCCCGGATATGTCACTCCGTCCTCCCCAGATATGCCTTATATTCCCCCGATATCTCATAGTCCCCTCAGAGTCACAGACCCCTTCGCATCACACTGACACCATACTTTTATAAATAAGTATTGGGTTAAACTTCACTGCCCCCAGGATTTAGATTCCCCTTAGTTTGACCCCCTTTATCTCTAACGGCACCTTAAGTTACCTTTATTAAATTAATTAAATTAACCCTCAGTCCTCATCATTAAATTAACCCTAAACACCCCATTAACCAAAACTACACCTAAATTAACCCTAAACACCCCATCAACCACAGCATCCCCTAAATTAACCCTAAAGACCCCATCAACCACAACAGCCCCTAAATTAACCCTAAACACCATTAACCACAACTGCCTCAAATTAACCACAAACACCCCTTTAACCACAGCTGCTCCTAAATTAACCCTAGACACGCCATTAACCATAGCTGCCCCTAAATTAACCCTGAACACCCTATTAACCATAACTGCCCCTAAATTAACCCTAAACACCCCATTAACCATAGCTGCCCCTAAATTAACCCTAGACACCCCATTAACCATAGCTGCCGCTAAATTAACCCTAAACACCCTATTAACCATAACTGCCCCTAAATTAACCCTAAACACCCCATTAACCATAGCTGCCCCTAAACACCCCATTAACCATAACTGCCCCTAAATTAACCCCCGCCTCCCCTAACTTTCAGTAGCCCAAATATTAATTTTATACTTAGACGAGTGTCACAGCCATGTGGTTCTGGAGAAGGAAGGGGCGGGGCCAGTTGTCACAGTGATTACAGGGAGGGGCTGGTAAGTAGGAGCTGCTGCTGAGAGTCACTGAAACGGATTATATAATGAGGGGTATTTTTCAGAGCGTTTGCTCTGAAAAAACCCTCATTTTATAATCGATAAAAAAATCGATTCAACTAATCGATAATGAAATTCTTTGGCAAAGATTTTCATTATCGATTAGTTGTTGCAGCCCTACATGACAGGAGTATGTCCCCACCCTAAGGATGGGAGCTTTTGTGCTATTTTAACCATGTTTGTTAAATCATTATGTCTTTGTGGTTAGTGTACCCATATGTTATAGGAGGACAGACATGGCTTTTAGTACCATTTTTTTTTTTTAGTATGAATATTACAAAGAAATACTAATTTAAAAAAAATCCACATTTTGCATATTTATGTAGAATTTCATTCACATTAGGGCTCGTTGCTAAAAAAACAAAAAAAAAACCTCAATTCATGCCTAGCAACAACCCCTGAATACAGTAATGTCTCAGTTTATTTAGGTTTTGGAAACAAAAATGTTCTCACATATTACATAGTGGGTAGGGTTAATAATTTTGGGTTGGGGTTTTCTTCGTTCTATATTTCTAGTGGGAAGGATATGATTCCTAAGTAGCAGGAGCTACAAAATGCATAGGGCACTGCTATATATTTATTGTATTTTTAATTGCTCTATCACTCTGAAGTAGGTAATGTAAAGACCAAGATAAGACATGCCACTGCAAGGAGTTCTCATCCATTTGCTCTGGGATGATTGTGTGCATCTATTTTGTGACTTCCACTTTTGCGTGAACATCTAAATGGCAGAACCAGGAGAGGTTCATGTGAGGGAATGACCTCATCTATTTATTAAAAAGGTGTTACACTACGGGTTTTTTAATTTTATTTACATTTTTAGAATGCCTGCACTATTTCAGCATTTTATCATTGGTCACCACATTGTGAATATTTTTGTGGCTTTAGAAGAGGAATCTTCATTAAACTTACAAAAAGGCTGTGGCGTTGACCCTTTAGACCAAGTCATGTATTTTTATATATAGGTATCTTTCGGTTTGGTAATTAGCTTACACTTGATTAGGATTATTACTACTACCACATCATAGTACTGCGGTGACTATTAAAATAAACAAAAGCGTATTTACTTGCTCAAATTCTGATCCTTAAATAAACGCAGCTCTCCTCCTGGAGCATGACAGATACCTGGGCTGTTTTTGAAAATGCAGACACTCTATTGTATTACTGTGCAGTAAGTGGCAATAGCGCTCTATGTTGGTGAAATAATAATAACAAAAACATCTATTGTTAAAAATGGTTCAAACACCACCAATGTGAAGTATACAACAGGTCTGTGAATACAGTTTTACTATGGCTTTTATCAGATTTCACTCGAGCTGCCCCATATCTCTGGAATCTTCTCTCAAGGAACCTTCAGTATTCACCCCCCCTCCCGACATTCAAGAAACATCTCAAAGCTCACTTCTTCGGAGAAGCATACCATCTTAGCTGCCTTGTCATTGATACAACCCCACACGACTTCTCACCCTTTCTCTATGCCTTATGTTTGTCACCCCATTTCCCTCTAGATTGTAAGCTTGCGAGCAGGGCTCTCTCCACCAAATGTATCGGTTTTTCTTAGTCTGTCAATTCTTGTTTTGTCATACCCCTGGAATTTATGTATTGTATTAAGCGCTGCGTAAACCGTTAGCGCTATATAAATGAAAGACAAGAATAATAATATGGCTGATTGCTCATCCTTTTCTAATACATTTACACAAAAGCAGATCATATAAATTGTTTAATATGGGTTCTCCACCATCAATATAGCTATTTAGAAATATTAAACGAAATGGGTGAACGATTGCAATCAAGACCCACCCTGGGCCATGCCACTCACCATAATCAGTGAATTGCCGGAAGCAGCAGCATAGGCACTGTGGCACAGGCTGCTGGACTTAACCACTTTACTTAGAGGGTGGTAGATAACTGGGACAGCCTCCAATCAGAAGTGGTAGAGGCTAATACAGTAAAGGAATTTAAATATACGTTGGATAGGCATATGATTATCCTGAATCTAAAGAGAGTAAGGACTGATTGATGTTTGAGTCTTTCCAGGAAAAAACAGCAGACTAGATTGTCTGAATGTGGGTTTTTTTCTGCCTCTAAATTCTTTGTTTCTATTAAGTTATCATTTTTATGAATGAGAAGTACCGTATTGGCTCGAATATAGGCCGCACTTTTTCCCCCCACTTTAAGTCTTTAAAGTGGGGGTGCGGCCTATATTCGGGGTCTAGCGCCCGACGCGCCGGGCAGGTAGCGGGGTTAGGATACAAATCCTCCGCAGCGGTGCAGGGGACCTGCATCCTACTCTCCGATACGCTCAGACAGCCTCCCCTGCCAGCACTTCCCACGGGGGGGGTGCCGGCACGGAAGGTTGTCTAAGCGCATCATGCGGACGGTCACCGGCTGCGGAGGTTGTTTACCCGCATCGCCGCAGCCGGTGACCGTCCACACGATGCGTTTTACCTCTGCCCCCAAGACTTACCAGAGCAGACTCCCGGGTGTCTTGCGGGGCCCATTTACGCAATATGCGTATACAACTTCCGGTGCCGGCACATCCGCTGAGTGCTGGCACCGGAAGTTGTATACGCGTATTGCGTAGATGTCCCCCGCCGGCCCCGCAAGACACCCGGGAGTCTGCTCTGGTAAGTCGGGGGGGGGGGGGCAGAGTGGCAGCATATCTCGGGGGGGGAGGAGGAGGAGGACAGTGGCAGCATATCTCTGGGGGGGGGGGACAGTGGCAGCATATCTCGGGGGGGGGGGACAGAGTGGCAGCATGTTTTTTTGGTGCTTTTTTTAAGAAAAAAAAACTCTTTAAAAAAGCACCAAACTTTTAGGGTGCGGCCTATATACGGGGGCGGCCTATATCCGAGCCAATACGGTAAATCTAAAGTGTTATTCTACAAAGACATCAATATTATGCAAGACATGTTGTGTTTACCATTTTTCCCTCAATTAGTAGGCAGTGTTCCACTTAATGTATTTTTACAGCAGCTACATTTAACATGCATATTCAAGGGATTGTTTCTAGGAAGTGTTTAGGCATTCAAAATATACGATGATTCTAATGCAGTATTTTGTTATGAAAGTGTTAAATGCAGCAGACGATTTTAGCGTTTTAGAGTGTTCTTGCTAAAAAGTGGATTGTGTAACACAATAGGCTAGAAAACACAGTAAGTAATGGCTCTTAGTAACATAATATGTTTTTAGAAAGCAGAAAGATCAGTATACAAAAACAGCGCACCCCATTACTGGTTTGCAGTTTGATTAGGATTTCCTGTTCCTGATCTACCTGGACACATTTGTCTTTTGTTGACTGAATCACAAAGACTTAAGTTTTCAGCGAGTCTTGATGTCAGAAACAAGCAGGCACCCTATTGGGAGTCAGTGGATTAGACAGCCACCTGACAATGATAATGCTGGTAACATACCCGAGCATTTTGTGAAAGAAACCAATACACCGAAACAAGAATGCCCTCAAGACTATTATTGGCATGCAGAGCTTATGTTCTCTGCGGAAGAGAAATCCCTTTAATGCATATGCAGAGTTTCCCCATATGCACTTGCACATTTTGCGTGCAGGAAACGTGTTCAGCAGAACTCATCTTCCCGCGCATGGTATACTTACTGCCAATCACATCCAGTGCCGAAGTGGTGAACGCTGCAGACAGGGGTCTATTCAGATTTCTGTGAGCATGTGCAGTAAGTTATCTCATTCATCTCGACGAGAGAAACTGTCCCTTTAATGTAACAGCCATGTCCATTTTTATTTTGTTAGCTGAATAATAAATACAACGCAAGTGACACAATTACATTCCACGTGCCCCCATACGAACACAGAATCCCAGCAACCGCTTCAAACATGCTCTAGCAATAGTATAAGTAAAGTATATCTAGGCTTGGCCCAGCTCACCAAAAGAGCAGGATTGCAAGCTGGAGCAGAGTTGGCAAAAACGTGATCAAATATGTGATAGTTTGTTTTTAAATATAAGGAAGGGGTATATTACAAAAGTGAAAAAAACATAGCGCAACAAACATGTATGCCATACATAGTGACTAGAGCTACAGTCTAGCCTGTTCTCTTTTGCCTGCACACCAATGGCACTTATGATGCCCGAATAAGTATCCGGCTAAGGGTAAATATTTACATCTGCATAATTAATGTTTAGACATCCAATTTCTGCGCCGTCAGTAGGGCGTGAGAAAACATTAATTATATTTAATAAACACACGTGTGCGGCAATGATAAAAAAAGAAACAGTAGCTCATTTAGTGATGTTAGGAACCACAAATCACAAAAAACACAACAATAAAAAAATGATGTGTATTCACTAATTCCAGAGAGGCCTTAGCAAACTATAATTGGGCTGGTCAGGGCTAACCAAACATTTCTGCAAATTTAAAAATTAAATAATTTCTTAAGCAAATATGTAATCTTTCAATGAGCAAGTATACGTAATAAACCCTTATAACGGGATTAAAATCTATGTATTAGAAATCAAAATGTATGCATATATCTTGGGTCGCCGACAGGGCCGGCCTTTGGGGTGTGTGGAAGAAGAGAGAGGGGTGCCGAGCGGTCACTAATTTGTAGAAAGCTTTCAGCAACCGCTTGGCGCCCTTTCGTTTTTCTCAGCTCCCTGCCGCCACCCACCTTGGTGCGGCCCTGACTGAAGTGGTGGGAACAGGAGGCCTCTGTCTTGGTCCCGGCATTTCATGCCAAGCGCCAGAATATGATGTCATATTCCAGGCAGAGGCCTCGCACTCCCACCACAAGACTAAGCAGGGTAAGTGAACTACAGAGAAGTGGGGAGGTTAGATAGTGTTAAGGGAGGAGAAAAAATGTATATCTAGGTAAATGGTGTGAATGAGAGAATGAATAATGAATGTGTGGATGAATTGTGTGAAGGAGTAAGAATGAATAATTAGTGTGGGTGAATTGTGTGAATGAATTGCTTGAATGAGTGAGTGACTCCATTTATTTTTGTTATACACTGATATCATTTCAGTGCAAATGCTGTTATTTAATAAAATCCTTTTCACAAATAGACCCTGTTTTCATGTGTCTTTCTGCTTGGGCAGATAGATGGGCCAAATAGTTATTATCTGCCGACACATTCTATGTTTCTATGTTTAAAAAAACAAACATAACTTATATGGGCAAATTGATGCACACTGTGCCTCTCAATGGTTAATATGCAGTGTTTGTTCTTTGAGGTCCGCAACGTGGTTTGATGCAGAAAATTGGGCACTTGGAACCACTACGCTACAATCTTTACTTTACCAGAGGGATGCAGGCAGCACCATCTACTCAAGAATAGTGGGGGGGTAGTAGAGAGGCTGAAGCTAACTTGCTTCTGGAGTTGAAAGAAAAGCTGTATGTGCAGTGCTACATTTTTGCACGCATGTTCTGAATGTTCATATTTGCTTGTTCCCAGTGCAGTGTTTCTACGTAAAGGGTCCATGATTGAACCCTGGCAGGACCAATCCATCCCAAAGGAAGACTTCTCTGCTAAACATACTGATGGATTGTAAGAGCAGGACCCTCTGCTTTTGCACCAGTATGTCTTAAAGGAGATCCATCATCATTTTTATTATGACTAGTATCAGATTAAATTACATTAAGATTTCAAAATATAACATTACTTTTGTTTTGTTAAACTGCTGTAGTTTTTGTATAATATAATATTTTCAGGTCGTAGCATATTAGCCATTTTTTGGGGTTCTAGCTCTTCTTAGCCCAACCCACCAAGCATCTACTGCTTATCATACTACCTGCAGTCATAATCGTCAAATCAGATACTCTAATGAAATTCTATTGCTGAATGGACTTCATTAGTATTGCTGAAGTATCAGCTCAGTGTGGGGTTTGGGCAGGTAACGTCACCCAATATATCACGACTGACAACAAAGGCAGCCTTCAGCTCTGTAGATAAAGCCGGTTTATTGGAAAAATAAAATGAGATAAAACAAGGTTTTTGCAAATGCTAAACTATATGTAAAGAGCATTGTATTTTATGCTCACGGAAAATTATTTTTCCATGGGGCTTTAACACAAATAATTTTGTGCTGCAGGCTTTATGTGGGTAAGGTACATATGGAGCTCTTGTGTCAGAAGTATACAGGAGTTATGAACAGGCAGCACAATGCGGAACTGAGAGACTTAGGTGGGAGGTGTTTGAGAGGAGAAGACATCCCAGACTGCAGGCTCTTGTAAGGTATGTATTAATCCCCTCCCACCCTCTAGTCTCCAAATAAAGAACTATCCCCATCGCGCGGCCCCCTCATTAAATTTTAAATGAAAAATTTGCAGTTTTTAAATCCGCCCAAATCATCAATTATGAAAGTAATAGTTTGTTGCAGATAACAATCAATGTTCTGGTTTTTTTTTTAGATAAGAAAACCAAATGTACTTACAGACTGCCAGGCCAAGCACTCCATGATACGATGCTCACATCGCTCAAGGTGTTTGATCGCATCTCTTGATAGGCTTGGTTCAGCTTTTATAAAGCTTTCAATTACTTTATAAAAGTCAAAAGCTTTTAGGTCAAACACATGGAGAATCCATGGAAAAGACAGATCTGTTATTGGATTTGACTGTTTCTGAGAAACATTTCCTGAAACAAAAAATATGAACACATACTTGTGATTAACTGTAATTCAGGGTATAAAACTAATAAATGTGGAATGTCTAAACTTAAAAAACAGTTCCCTTAATCGGATTTGTGCTTTGCAAAAAGAATGATTTTACTCACTTCCATAGGTAGCCATAACCACTTCCACAGCACAGGCCAAAAGACACGTATGGAAAATGTCATTGTTCAACAGTTTGCTGAAAATCAATGCAAAGATTTAAATATACCAAACCATGCAGGCTCCATTATGGTTATACAGAAACGCAGACCACAGCTTCACTAAATAAAAAATATACCTCTAAATAAGAGAAATAAGCCCATCAGACATCTTTCTTCTGATCATTCTCAAAACATTTACATGCATAAACTTGGTAGCAATTGCATGTATTGCTAACACACAACCTACTGCATAACATCATGGATGGTTGTTTACATGGCCCTAAATATGTTGACATTTTGAGCATATGAGGGAGAAAAGGGTACTTGATCCTTGCTACTGAAGATGAAAGGGACACAATACAGGATATTTCTAAGAACACTTAGGGGTGTTGATATGCAAAGCTTTACATTATCTTGTAAAGTTGTAACTCAATCAAGCATTCTTTATGAAGGATTGTGGTATATATTCTAGGTAAATCCCAAAATACTATCAAAAAAGAATCTACAAGACTAAATAAGACTGTCCAGTTAACACATCTGTCTGAATATAAACAAAAGGAGGTTAGCTTGAAATGTAGAACTGTTATGTTAAAGGTACAGGTGCCAGGAGAGTGGAAGCCATCAATACACAAGACAAGGTACAGCTTATCTAAAACGAATCCAATAAAATAGCATTTCTACAACACACCTGAAATTTTGAACTGACAAGCGCTCTTCTTCCTAAAACAACATAAGAGAAGTTATACATAAACTCAGGTGATCTTGGTGCCCATGCATGCCTGCAGTGTTTACCAATGTATTGTGCTCACCGATTTCAGAATGGCCTCCATGACTCTGTAATACAAGCGCACTCCAACTTTATACCTCTAAGAAAAACAAGAACATTACCAATATAGAAATACAGAGCATTCTGAAAGGGCAGAAACTTAAATCCTTGGAGCAGGCAGCCAACATAGATGTTTGCTATCAAGGTAACCAATAACAGTTACCTTTATCATTTGTTTCGTAAGTTATGGGGAAATAATTTAGGAAACAATACATTTTTATTTTGGGGGGGGGTGATATCACATTATCTAGTTTAAGGCAAATTGTGTATGTATTTATAGATTAACTTGTCCTGAAAGGATGCCCCTTATTAAATTTTTTCTAAGGTCACAAAACTAAACTATAGTACATCTACAAAAACTCAACTGGGCCTCCCACAGGGAAAATGGGATCCTGACCCAGCACTCAAAAGGTTAAATGTAAATAGGGTCTACAATCTTTATACATGGGAATTTTAAGTAATTTGTATGCTACAATGTAGATTCTATCCACTATAGATTTGTTATTTGCTGTGAAGGCAGTGTTTTGGACTATATTTTGTAGAAGAAAATCACTAAGGTTTAAGAGAACAAATTTGGGGTGAAAACGTAAAAGGGAACTGTCACACCAGCACTCAAACATTCACACAAGGTATTTAATTTATAGAGCCACTAAAGCCTTTTTTAGTAGATTTCCTGCAGATATCCCTTCACTGTACACAATCCCACAGTTAAAATTACACTTGAATCCTACTATCCATCTGCTCGCCTACGCAGCCTCAAATGTATGCGTCATTTTAGTTGACATGATCCTCACAAGCGATAGGATTTAGAAAATGAGACTCCTTTAGCCACTACCATATCTGCTTCTAATGAAAGCAGGACACATTTATAAAATACTTCTTGCGCATGTTCAGTAGAATTCCAATTATTATGAAAGTAAGCCGACATCAATGGAGGCAGCAGCAGCCAATCGTATGTATGCTAGCAAAACATACATGTGATTGGCTGACACTACTCCAATTGAGAAGTGGTAGTGCCTTCTAACATAAACAAGAATCAATAATAATAAATAATAACAATGTGTCCTAGTGTCAGTAGAGGCGTTGGACCACAAAATTAATCATTTTACCAATTTGAAAGCCAGTCTTTTGAATATTCTGCCAGTTAATTGTATAATTACCTGATAGCCAATTTCTGCACAAGCTTGCCCAATAGATGCAGCAAATCTTTCTTTAAAGACACGGCCAAGACGTTCCACCCTTTTCAAAATATCTTCCTTTGGGTTCACGGTACAGTTCTGCAAATAATTAGAATATACGTACAGTAGAGCCTCTGAAGTTATGACAGACCTATCTAATAAAAAATAAAAAGACATACATGTCTGCTGTGTTTACATTTGTGAAACCACTCAGCAATTAAACATCTTCAAGTGCATTTACTTCACTTTTTTTACTCGGTGAAATTTAATTTATTGTAACGAGCCTTTCATGAACATCAAATAGAACAAAAAGTCGGTCGCCTGCACCTCAAAAGTAAAGCCGTTAGTGTCCATAAAATACTATCACGTCTAGTACAGGGGATCACACTGGCCATTTATCACAGGACACACATATGTTTCATAGTTGCTCTGAATTGTGGGAGGAATAAACTAAGTGAGGGATTTCTTTACGCCAGTTACCAATCCAACATACTACATTGAAGTACTTTCTATGTGCTTCCCACCCTACCTGTAAACATATCCGCCTGCCAATGCTTTTAGCTGCCCGAGTGTTAAGCGATTCAAGCTGCTCTGATGTCATTAGAATTCGGAGTATCGAAACCTTCTCTTTTATATCGATCTCATCTTGTCTAATAGAGGTTTGGTGAAATTAGGGCTTTAATGAAGATGAGGGCCCAAAACGTCCCAAGTATAATTATTCCAATGACTAGTTAACACACATAACTTTCTCTTTACAAACATCATCACATAATACAGGAAAACATCTGTAATGCCTTTATTATATAAATGACCATGTATGTGCCCATTCTTCTTTGCATATCACATGCATTGCTTATGGCATTCATAGGCTTGGTGAGCAACATCTGTCTTGTTTTATTATTATTATTATCCTTTATTTATATGGCGCCAACAGTTTACGCAGCGCTTAATACAATACATAAATTCAAGGGATATGACAACACAAGAATTGACAGACTAAGACAAACCGATACATTTGGTGGAGAGAGCCTTTTGTTGTTTTGTCCTGAAACCAATGGGCGCATAAGCACAAGCTTCCTGGTTCTCCATCTAGGATTTACACACGCATGAGGAGTGCTCCATGGCTCAGGGAGGGGAACACGGACAGTCATGTCCATTATAATCAAAGCTTTGTCTAAGGCTGCTGGTAATAAGCAGACCAGCAGATATTCTATGACCTCATTACATCACACAATTTGTTGCCTTATTCCTCACTGAAGTTGCCACCACCTTTTTAGCTCCTTGTTTATACTATGCTGCCAAGTTTTCCACGGCTGCGGGTTGCGCATGCAGTAAGCACCACAAAACGCATATCGTTTGAGCTTGTAACTAACTTGCCAAACGTGTCTTTTGTTTTGGTCACTCACATTAAAGTATGAATTGAGAATGTCAGATGGTTCATCACTTGTAGAGTGTAAAACAACCATAAGTTGGTGGATTGTGTTCATCACAGCTCTAGAAAACAGAAAATCTGTATCACAACATGCTAGAATACTACAAATAAAATGTTTGTCAACAGAGCTCACACACTGATACGGCCAGCGAAGTTAGTATTTCCCCCCCCTCTCTGTTGCAGATAATTTTCCCGACAATCATTTTAACAGAACTTTTTAAATGTCTAAAAATAAACTCTCAAAAAACATTTAGAAGTAAAATATTATACATACAGTGTGTATATATACACACACACACACACACACACACTTCACATACTACATTTATTTTTATTTTGCTCACCTGACTGGCGTTTGCGGTGGAATCAGGGGAACTTCCTCCAGATCTGTTTTCTTCGGCGTTTTCTCCTGTTCCAAACTGACAAAAAAAAATAAATAAATATATATATATATATATATATATAGGTCACTGAATGAAAGTTATAATGCATGGGCTTGTCAGCTTATTCAGGGTTGTAGGGTTAGCAAATAAAAACGTTAAAAGAGTGGATAAAACGTTTTCATTAGTTTTAATTTGTTCCTCGGCTGATGGGCTGGCAATGCATCAGGTCATGATAAATTATGCAAGCACGTAGAATTTATTGTCACTCACCACACAACAGGATTTTATACCCATATGTTGTCACAATGCCGTAAAGTTGTATAAAGACTATAAAAATCTACTAAAGAATCACCTGATTTAAATATAACTAAATACAAGTATTCTTCACAGTAAGGGGTAAACTAATACATGTAGACAACATTGCCTGAAATAGGTAGCTACATATACATATATTTTATTACACACATAAGCATTTAGTTATTAAAACGTTAAATACAGCAAAGAGAGCCAGCACCACGCGTCGACATTCAGATCACAAGAAAGGCACACGTATTTAACAATTTTAAGGGATAAATGGGAAGAACATAAAAGAAAAAACCCAAACACTTACCTGTCTTGGACGTCCACTCTCAGAGTTTCATCATTTTCCAGAAACAGCCGTGCATCAAAATCTTTATTTTTATTATATAGTTCTTCATACAGTCTTGACATATCTTCAAACTAAATATATCAAAACATTAACCATTATTTAGAGCAAAATCAATATGCATTTTGTTTTGCTACATGCATGGGGAAGGCGAACCACAAATGTTACCGAAGAAAAAAAAAATAAAAAAAATAAAAAAAAAAAAGATTTTCAGCACGCACTTTTCACCATGCTTTGAAATGGACTACACTTCGTATAACATAGTGTCATTATACTGTACCTGAGGAAGTCCATCAGTCATAGGAACTCCAACAGAATCCAAGAAGCTGACAAAACTTGAGGCATACACATTTTTCACCTAGAAAATGTAAAATAATAATAAACCCAAATATATCTCTTATTCAAAGATACATTAAGTCCACATTTACATTATGTTGCCCACAAATATACGTTTACTCAGTGAGAAAAATCAGAATATAAATGGAGGTTGTGTTTTGATGGATGTATTATACCCAGTTTCTTAATACAAGATGCTGAATCAGCAATCCCTGCAACATCACTCCACAGACAAGAAGGTCACCTGCAACACTGATGTCCTACACATTTTAAGATGGAATTGTTATTTGACAGACAATACCAAGTCTTGTTTGGTAGATTCTGAAAAGAGAATGCAAAAGAATAGGAATCCTGCTGTGCCTTGTCATTAATAATTCATTGAGATTATAATTCCTAATGAATGTTCTCTGCTAAATAAAAAAATAAATTTATCTGCCTAAACTATTCAGGACTATAGCCAACACAATTATTTTACCATTGGTCTCCACCGGTGGCCATCCTTGTCTGGCTTCACCTTCCAGAGGTAAATTGCTCTCTCCACCTTAACTCTTTGTGGAACTGAAAGCACATGCTACAGAATACAGCAGCAAAAGAGCCTAATTTAGTGGGGAAACAATGCTGCATACGTGCTAAGAAATGGAAAAAAAAATATTCAATGTTCTTGAATAGATGTGGAACATAGAGGTTGACTCCGATCTGTTTTTTTCCCCATGACCCACACAGCTCTCGCAAGTGGAGAAAAAAAAATGGTTTATGACCTATCCTCCTGCTTCCTAGGAGAATCCTCCTAGCTCTCAAGTGGGAAAAGGGGTTGTTTTAGGCAAATATAGACTCCCCATGCCTGATCGGCATATGAGGTCGTGGAGCTGACTGATAGACAAGCCAAACGAGCTGCATTTAATTTGAAGGCTGGCACTTTATGAGATTTCTCTCTGAAGATATCAATTTTAAGGCATGGTTGACAGTTGATTATTGGAGTCAATTTCTGCCATCAAGTGGCCTTAGGGCCATGTGAGCATAGTCTTTTCTGCTCATACCAAAACACTCTAGGGACGGGTCTCAGATATACTGCACTGCTAATAAACCAGACATTGATAGGCCTAGCAACTTCAGCTGTTTACATGTGTAGACCCCATGGCGGACACGTTAAACTTTTCTTAGCACCATACGCTTTCTTACTCATGTGGTCTGAGAGCTCACTTCTAGAGAAACATGTTTTCTGGGTGACCCTCCAGACAGCAGAACCAACTTTAGAGACCTCCCAAAACCTGCTGTCCTTATTGTTAAAGAGGAGACGTTTCCATTCTCTCTGAAAGTGTAACAGAATCCCCAATATTTATGCCTTAGATAGGTGTTCTTTGAATGGTATTTCCTTGACATCTTCCAAATCAAAGACCCCTTCTAAAACGAAGAACACCCTGCCTACCGAAGGGAGGAGAAACAAAGGGTATCAAAGGCAGCAATTTAAAAAGGTCTGCCTTGTCTCCTCCAAGATCAGCCTCAGATGCCTAGGAAAGTGAAGTCCAAGATGCATTTGTGAAGGAAAGAGAAAATACATTTTAGTGTCAAAATGTACAGCACTGTGTGTCAGGTGTGTAAGTTTATTTTTAAAATGTTTGAAAAACAGAGTCATTTGCTGTAATAGAGCAATAATATTTTACAGTCTGGTACAACAAACAGAAAAAAAAGTCAATGTATTATTGAGGAAGTGGGAAAAAAAAACTTGATTGAATACACAGGATAAAAAAATGATTTATATTTTTATACTTCCTCAACCAAAAGCAAATGTAGAACAAGGAAATTATTACCTCATCAACAGGACATTCATTTTCCTTACAAAGAACCTCTATGACTCTTGTGTCTCTCTCAGACTGCCGTGACACGCTTCTATTCCTGTTCTGACCACGCCGGGAAGCGCGGGTCGGTACTCCAACAGACAGTCCATTCACGGTGCTCTCTGAATTTAAGAAACATCAACGTTTGCATACATTTTAACCCTACCAGAAAATGGACTAGTTGCACAATCCACAGCAACAAAAAACTGCAAATACGGAATTACAACACTATTAAGCATAAAATATCACTAACTATGACAGTACTGAATATTTGTAAAAAGATAATTATATATTATAAACATACATACATGTACTTTAAGAGGACAGTGGGTGGTCACGTAAGTGCAGGTAAAACGAGTGAAGGTAGTGCTGGACTGCATATATAAAAACTTATGAATGTGGATATCCAAATCTCTGAAAACTTTTCTACATGTCCCTTTGCAAATCGGAACTATTTCTAGCTGTAAGTACAGGTCGATTCCAGGCAACAGTACATTATAAAACATTTAAAGTATCCATAAATTTGATCAATAAGGTAAAGCTACACATACCAAAGGAAAATGACTGCCTGATGCGTTTTGTGCGAAATAAGCACTTGATAAGGAAAACCACTAGTTACACTTTTATACCATTTAATAACCAAATCCTGTGTTGCGCACATTTTTTGTTTACAATTAGCACACCCAATGCATTAAGTGGCACACAAAAACAAAGTTTCACTATTATATTTGCCTATTTGTTGTAGAAGCCGTCATGGTTTAGGGATATTTGCACAGGCATTTACACACCTGTTACAATTCTTTCATAAGCGATTGTGTGCGTTGTGGCTTGCATGCCCCTTATTTTGGGAATCTGACCATTTTTATTTTATAAACTCATATATAGCACGGATCGGAAATGACATTCCTGGCTCAGGTTCGTATTTTGGACTAAAACTTACTGTATGGTTCCTTGAGTGCTTCTGGAGGAGTTTGCTTCATTATATATTCCAGGACACAAAGCAATAGCTGCCAAGAGATCACCAAGTCATCATCCATCTGTAATACTCTTCCTGAAAACAAACAGGATTAATATTTTACATAATAATCATGTTCATTTAATTATATTAAGGACCAGCAACCAGTCATTGTGAAAAAGAACTTCCAATGAAATCAATGGGAGTATTTTGGTAACTGATTGACAGCTTAAGCAGCCAATCAGTGGCTGAAAGTGCTTTCACGGAAACCAATTGGAAGACTTTATATTTGCACACTGGGATCTAAACAGATCTACCCCAATTATATGTATTTATAGTGCATGATGGCTGGAGTTTTTGATTTTATGTGATTAAACCTTCAGAAGGATAGAATTAAATTACAGATCTGTTAAATTTTTGTAAAGCATATTAGACAAGTAATGTCTTGTCTGAGTGGAACAGCACCTTTAGCGTAATGTTTTATTTATTTTAACAAACTGGGTTATTTTCTCTCTTATTTGTGGCACATCAAAGTGAATTCTAGAAGAGGAGGAAGCATACAATTTTAGTACAAGCATTTTTACAGTGTCATTTTCCCTTCTTTTAATTGCCAAAAGTGACCCAGCTACATGGCGAGGAATACATACTCACACAATACACTGCCCAGCACAGAAAATTAGTCCAAAATGATTTGCCCTGCTGATTGAATTTCTAAAATACACTGCCCAGCCTAGTTAAGGGGTATTAACAAATATAAATATGAATTAGTGTATGTAAGAAAACAATGACACTGTTATACTTTGAACTCTGTTAATATAAACAATTATATATATATATATATATATAAATAAATAAATAATATATATAATATAAAGAAACACATCACGCACGCAGTAGAGGTAAATCCAGCATGGCACACGACACAATGTCGGAAGGAAAATGGAACATAGAAGATAGAATCTAGAACAACCCAAACAACAAAGGGGAGCTACGCACAGGTAAGAAACGTTACCTTTTGCTAAAATGAATGTTACCCAAGACGTTTTCAGAATGGAAGGAGTGTCTGTGTCAGCCCTGCGGAAGAGAAACAGTTACTAGAACAAGAACACTTTGTGCTTGGGGGAGATTAAGGTGTAGCGGGGGTCTAGACAAACTGTCCTAGCCATTTGTTACATACCGCCCTGAGCTCCTGGGGGGGGCACTTGAAATGTTTTTTTATTTAATTCACTGTATATTCTGCTTAACCCTTACCTGTTAAACCTACATACAAAATTAAGACACCACTCACCTATCACCAGGGGGTTCCACAAATATTAAGCCAAAAGTCCTGAAAAATACAGCAGATATAGGTTTAAATAAAGAAAATTAAATAGTTTTATTGATATGTAAAATCTGACAGCAAATACACATTTTCCTGATGTAAAGATTCACACCTGAATCAGTCCTTGGTCTCATGTCACATTCAGAATAGACATACATCACCTCATCTCATGCATTGTTTACATTCCCTTGCTGTATTAACCTCTACCACTTCTTCTGGGAGACTGTTCCACTTATCCTAACACCGAATCGACTGACCCTTTAGTTTTAGACAATGACCTTTTGTTCTAACAGTTGCTCCTTTGAAATATATTTTAACCCCTTCAATCCCAGGGGTTTTTGGTACCTCAAAGCCCGGAGCAATTTTGCCATTTTTGCGGTATGTCGGTTTAGCGATTATTCTCCTTTCCTGTGAATAGTGTACCCATGTAAACTATATATAAACTAAAAAATAAACTAATTTTTTTTTACATTTTCCCTCTGAATCCTCACAAAATTAGGTAAAGTGATGGAAAATCCCCTCCAAGTTTATCGATTCAGGTGTCCTGATTTCAGAAATACCTAATTTATATAGATTTTCCAGACTTTCCCAGCACCAGGGAGCATACTATAAGGTGTACAATTTTGTATAATTTTTATGCCTATGGCTTAACGGGTTTGGGGGTTGTGAACGGGGGCAGGAGGGTTATACTGGCTAGATGTTATGCTAGGGCAATGGGAAGTAAGGTTTTTTTAATAAAAATTTTTATATGTATTTTTGGTATTATTTATATTATTATTTTAATAATTTATTTAATATTTTTAAATGAATTAACTTTTTTTTTTTCAGCTTTTCTCTTTCAGGACAGGAGGGGGAGTGAGAGACATCTCCCTTTAAAATAATAAAACAAGCAAGAAAGATTGTTAGATTAGCAGGAACCCCTAATCATTTATGCCCTGCTTACTCGTTGTTCCGCTACAGACGTGTGTCGTGCTAACAGACAAGCATTTAAGAAGCTGGATTATAAGAAAGCAAACAGAAAACAGCTACTTTCAAATACTGAAATAGTCAGTGCAAGTTTCACCCAAAGAGATTTTTTTATTTTTTTTTTTAAATGTAGGTTACATTTAAAAAAAAAATGTGCCTTGTATTTGGTGAATGTTACAATGTTAATCATACTGCAGCCACATGGGGGCAGCACCACACAACAGTGATTACTACAAACGCTTTCCGCTCAAACCTCAAGACTAATGGCATTTATTGTTACGATTTCAAATATCATATACCCATTTACAAAGGAGCTGTCGTTTCCGCACAAAAGCAAAATAACTCGAAGAGCAGGGGGGGCAATATATTTTATATATGCAAAAGTAAAAAATGGCTTTATTTGTGCCCAAAACAGACTTTTTCTGCATTTTCACACGGTTTCCTTAACCATGATTCTCCTTTTTAATTTTTTGCGCATCCACATAAATGATAAATTGTTCGTTCCATGACAGATAGAGCTTTCTATTTTTCTTTGAAAACGGTCCCCCAAACCAGTTCAGTTAAACCAAAATGCATTCCAAAATGAATTCGGAGAAAAAGACATGCATAGGTTTTCTTTAGACGTTACAGGGTTAACAAAAAGGAACATCCCCATCCCTTTTTCTAAACTTAAATGCTCAAGTTTATTTTCTAAAAGGATACGTCTCATTTGGGACTATTGAGCAGCCCATCAGCTTAAAATAACCCAACCAAAGTATATATTTTGGTCGCCAATCTCTGGCAAAGGGAGGCATAACTTTTGTTGCTTTCACCCACCACAATGTATTCAGCTGCATCTGTAGATTACAGAAACAGTCCACATGCATAGATTTTAATGTTTTGTTTTTTTATATATATATTATCGGTAACTCTACAGGGCACACTACACTGTGCAACAGCACACAAAATAGGACAAGTTAGCCACACAAAAAATAAACTGTTAATATACCATACATAACAAGATACGTTTTCACAAGTATGCCGGCCTTTTGCTTTTCTCAGGCATCTGCTTTTGTAAAAAAAAAAAGTTGTAAAAAACTATAGATCAGCCTACAACTTGCTTAAATTGAAGGATTAAGCCGCATTAGTCCAGTAGACACAATGTCAAAAAATCAGAGTATCGCAGAGTATGCAGTGATTTTTTTACATTGTATATTTATATATATTATTATAATAATATTATATATTATTTATTTATTTTTACTTTATTGAGGCTCTCACTATTCATGAATGAATCCTTGCTTTTTTTGCGAAAGCAAGACATCCATCCACCCATCCAGTCTCACGCATTCAAGACTTCTGGCACTGGTAGGGTTAATGGCGGTTCCCAGTGACTGGCTCGGGGACGAGGTCACCCCCTGCGTCAGGAACTGCAGTTCACTGGCTGTTTTTGTTTTTTTTTCTAAATCGACCAATCAGCAGCACTCACTCCACAAGAATGGATCAAAAATGCATCAACTTATAAAATATTAACAAGTGTACTAGGATTCAACAGGACTTAAAATAGACGGGATGGAAACATCAGGAAAACATTTTTAATGTATTGACAAATTATTAGTTCTCCCACTACAGTCATGGCAGAAACAGGTTGAATTCGACATCTGGAAAGAACCATTTGGCCCATCTAGTGTGGCCATTTTGCCTGACTCAGAACTTAATAAGCCCGTGTCTTAGATTCAGGATAACTTTATGCCTATCCCATGCCCGTTTAAATTCCCTCGCTGTATTAGCCCCATGCACTTCTGATTGGAGGCTGTAAAACTTCCTTACACTGCAATGGAATGGAGAGAATACACATCCTCACCTAATAGCAAAGAGTTGCTAATGTACAACAAGCATAGAATAAACCGTGACATGTATCTTTGCCAATACATCATCATAAATCATTACCTTTGAAACTTCTGGTATAAGAGACACATTGTTTCATATTTTGTCTTCAACTTTGATACGGCATGGTCTACTTTAGTGCTGAGATTGTCCAAGTTGTCATCCATTTCTCTTAGCATTCGAAAACATTTATTAACGCTGTAAGGAAAATAATGAATTTAAACAAATAAATGATAAATATGATTTTAAGATCAGATTACAATTCACATTGTTTCTTGTTTTTACTTATTAATCATAAAAAAATTGTTTTATTAGCAAACATGGAGTATCAAAAGGCTTTCAGCTTTCAAACTAATGGTTTATATGTTTATAAAATACTAGGTTATCACCAGTGTGTCAGGAACTCTTGTAAAGCGACACAAAAAGCAGACAGTGATAGGTTGTTGCAATAGAAACAGAAATGGCTTCTTAACAGGTGTCTGTAAACTGTCATGTGATGAAATATCAATGGGGAAAAAAAAAGACAAATCTGCCATTTACTTGCTTATGACGTGCTATTACATCCTATAAATCAGGCCCTAGATGACCGAGGACGTAATAGTACATCATATGGTTCTTGCACCCCACTGGTACATAGTAGATCAGGATGTCTTTCGACAGCCTGGGGTTTCCTCTTCGCTAGCATCTTGCTGATCGATCCCGTGTAACATCACTCGTTCAGGCAATAAGTATTAAAAGTAACAGATTCCTTGGCCCCAATCCAAAACGTAAAAATAATTTACTATGTAAGGGAGCATCTTGCATTAAAAACCTATACATTTGTGCTATCATTCTACTCAGGGAATGTTGCTGGAAATAAACGGTATTTTTATCAGCAGCAGATAATTTGCATAAGACACGAAAAAAGTTTATTATTTGCCCCTTTTTGCGACATATTATTCACACTAAATAAAATACTACTAAAAAAGTGGTATAATTAGAAAAGCTGTCCAAAAAAAAATAAAATTATAAGATGACCCTGATTATAAGACGACCACCCAAAATTTGAATATTAATTTAGGGGAAAAAAATTAAAGGCCTGAATATAAGACTACCCTATAAGAAAAGTTTTACTAGTAAATATTAATTCATGTAAAATATTTTAGTTTTTATTTCCTTTTATTTGCCAACCTGCCCCCCCCATTATGCACATCTGCCCCCAGACTTGCTACTCTGCCCCCCAGATATGCCTAATTCACCCTTATATACATACAGCAGTGGAGGTTGTCTGTGCGCATCCCGCAAACGTTCACCGGCTGCGGGATGCGCACAGACAACCTCCGCTGCTGCCGCCACTTCCATCAGGGTGCACCAGAAGGTCATGTGATGCGGGCGCTCAGTCATAGAAGCACCTGGCGCATTTGCTCTGAAACAAACCTTGTCTTATAAATCGAGCAAATACGGTATATAGTTTGTGGGGTACACACCACAACAATGTTCTTCCTGCCTCATGAACAGTGAAATCCCATGCACAGAAGTGGCCCCTATGGGCTGCTGTTGGGTCTCCATTCAGTCCACTGATGGCAGCTGCAATCGGCGACAGTAGCACACGACATATTACATCCTCCATCCTTAAAGTATTAAAGGATGGCTCTGACCATTTCTATCAGTGCCCTGGTTCTAAGAAACAATTGCTTGTGAATGAAAAGTTTAATATGTACCAAAAAGTACAACCTATTAGAGTCCCTGTGTTCCACAGTCCTTTGGCACTGAATTTGCATTTGGGTGCTTAAAAAGAAAAAGCATGACAGTCACCAGTCGCCTGTTTCACCTACCTCATATTTATAGCCTTCAAGAGTTCTGTAAATGTAAATGTCATTTCATCACAATCGACTGAAGCAATGAAGAGACAGAGGCCAAACGATTCTATTTTCATTATGGAGTCCCGCTTAAAAAACAAATAAGAGTAAATAAAATTAAAAAATAGTCTGCTAGTTTTGTTTTTGTTTTGTAAATCAATCGGGAAAAGTCCTCTATGTAATTGCAAAGAATATTGTAACAAAAATAGTTTTTATATCAGTGCCTTTAAGGTTTTTTTCTATCTTCAGTGTAATGTGTTAAGCGCTTAAACACTACATATATTACAAATGACATTTGCTCACTTAAGGATCCACATACATTCCATGTTCGTTTTTAAGGGAAAGCACTATTTGTTGCAGAGGGCAAATCTGGTGCCAGCAGTAAACCCTCAACTCTAAGAGAGCGAGTCGAACCTAACCCTAAGAATAGCTTATCAAGCCACTCTGGTTCACAACAAAAGCAACTCCCCCCCCCCCCCCCCAAAAAAAAACCTGATGATCACAAGGACCAAAATCAGGATGGGATGAGGATCTTGTGAAGGCTCATACCCTCCTCTTCACTATTCTGGTACTAGCCAACTATCCCGCTACTTATAGCGCAGCAGCAGCTTCAACAGCACTACTACAATAAGAGGACAGTTACCATGATCAACATTGACAATAATAATGCTGAGCATACAGTAATGAGTGTGGGAGAAGTGGAGGGGTAAAGGCAGGACGAGGGGAAGGTCGGTTAGTATTTAGTAGTCTATTGTGTGAGGAAAGGACACACGTCAGTAGACATTTAGCTAGATGAAGGCATCAGACTTAAGTGAGCCACTTAACTTAATTCTCTCCTTCACCCTTTAAGTGCGACACTAAGGCAACAAGTTAGGCATGTTGGTTAGAACGAGTACGAGAGGTAATTTTGGATGGATCGAGAAAAGAGAATAACCAGAAGCTCAGTCTTGAAGATGTTGAATGGTTAGTAGGATGATATCCAAAATGCAATTTCAGAGAGACCGTTAACTAGACATGTTAGAAGAAAGGGTGAGAGGCCAGGGAATAGCGTGTTGTTGGCATAGATATGATACTGGGGTGGGTTGATAAAGAGGCCCCAAACACGAGTTCTGAGGCATATCAACAGAAAGTAGTAAGGGCGAGGAACAAGTACTAGAAAAGGAGACGCTAAAGATACAGTCAGACAGGATTTGGTTCTGGAGCAAGCCATGTCACATATGCCATAACAATAACATATTTGAAGGAGAAAGAGGTTCTCAACAACATCAAAGGCTGTATACCGTGTTTCCCCGAAAGTAAGACAGCGTCTTACTTTCTTTTTATCCCTAAAAGCCCCACTATGTCTTACTTTCGGGGTATGTCTTATATTGGGAAAAATTTTTCGAATTTAATGCTTTCCTACCTTTCCTTTCTTCTTTCAGCTTCTTTTCCTCCTCTTCGCCAGTTCTTGTCTCCTTCCGGGTCAGAGGGCACGGACAGCGGTGGGCGCGGCTTCAGTGTTGTGCGCCGGGATCTGACAAGAAACCCCGGCGCACAACAGCTGTTGCCGCGCAGATCACAAGGGAGCGGTATCGGAGGTCATTAACAGACCTCCGGCTCCCTTGAGTGATTTTAAGCCGGGTTGAACCCGGCTTAAAATCACTCAAGGGAGCCGGAGGTCTGTTAAAGACCTCCGATACCGCTCCCTTGCGAGCCTGCTCCTCCAGCGGCGGACATTACTGTCCGTCTCTGGAGGGGTGCCGGGTGCCGCAGGTTGGCACCCCCTGGAGTGTGGCGCCCTGTGCGGTCGCACACCCCAAAGGTCGGCCCTGCTCTAAGGGGCCGGCCTTAGGGGTCTGCGGCCGCACAGGGTTTAAATAAAAACATCGGGGTTTTTTTTCAACTTTATTTAACATCCTCCATGTTAAATAAAGTTAAAAAAACTTTATTTAACATCCTCCATGTTAAATAAAGTTTTTTTTAACTTTATTTAACATGGAGGATGTTAAATAAAGTTAAAAAAAAAACCCCGATGTTTTAATTTAAATCCTGTGCGGCCGCAGACACGTAAGGCCGGCCTTGGTGGGGACTTCCCGGCCCCTTAGAGTGGCGGACCCGGTCGCAGGTGCGGCGGGCCTAAGGGGCAGGCGCCCCTTATGCCCTGCGTTAATGCGGCCGTAGGCCGTAGGCAAATCCCCCGTGTTTCCCCGAAAGTAAGACATATGTCTTACTTTCGGGGTACGGCTTATATTAGCTGACCCCTCTGAAACTCCCGATACGTCTTACTATCGGGGGTGTCTTACTATCGGGGAAACACGGTATATGTCCAAGACATATTTTATTTTGGGATTGAGGAGAGTGTCTCAGTACAGAGTTATCGAATGGACCACATTACAGACTATCAAGGGGAGAAAATAGGCTACGAGACAGTAAAGTAAACATTCCAGTAGTTTGTTGGCCAGCAGGAGACGGGAGACATGATTGTAGTTAAACCTTCTGCATCCCACATCCCCATTTCTTTGAAAATCAGAGATGAGGGCATGTTTGAAAGAGGTGGGAACGCACTAGTGGAAAGAGAGGATGAGGTGGTATAAGGACATTGAAAAGAGAAAATGAAACGCAAGCGAATATAGCCGAGTGGCCAAGGAGTGACATTGGAGGGCATCAGAAAGACTATAAAGCAGTTGAAGGAGGCTGCTACAAAGAGACGGGGTTTGGGTACCATGTACAGTAAGCAGAGTCATGAAGCGGAATATTATCTCTGATGCAAACAGTTAACAAGGTCCTGGTCAGAAAAGTTGGAAAGGGAGGGAGATGACAAGGGATGTAGGAAGGTATTAAAATGTGAAAAACAGACCTATACAGTTGATAGAGAGGGAAGAGATTACTGAAAAAAGTTTTTTTTGGGAAGGTGGAGAGCAGAGCTATAGGAAGCATGAAGTAGTAGTGTATAAAGCCCTCGGGGAAACGATTTCCTCCACAGATGCTTTGGAGACTGGAGTTATAGGGTCTTTCAGTCCGCAAACACTAACCTCTTCACAGTAACACTTACCAACACACAGCCGGAGGCGAACAATTTCTCATACGTATGCCAGGCTCTTCTCTTCACATGATCAGATATTCTTAATTTCTCACACAAGGACACGAAATCGGCATCTTGAAATTCATGTCTGAGAACATATTAACACTCAATGAGAAATTTGAAAATAATGAAAATGTTAATCTCCTCATCATAAAAAGCAAGAGATAAAGTGGGCATCTGCAGGATTATAAACAACGGTGGAACAGAGCAAAGAATAGTATTACTGTAAAAATTACACATACAACAAATCATTCTTCTTTGACTTTTAAATACAGCATTGAAACAGTAACAGGTCTAGTTTTTCATTAGGTCAATTAACTGCAGATCTGTATGTATATCGCATACCATTGTATGCAGTCATGATATTCTGATCACATCCCAAACTAAAAACACACCGAGCGCATTCTTTACGGTAATGCCAATCAAGTCCCTTCTCCATAGACTTTGGTCAGAGGGTTCTCCTTAGGCAATTGAGATATTCTATTGTTTACCAGAAGTCAGTATGGTGGGAGCCCCGTAACAACAGTACTAATACGTCCAACAATAAGTGGGATGTAATATTCTATGAAAACCCAAAATGCTCCACAACCAAAAAACAAAAGTTGGCTAAACACTACATACCCCAGCAGTAATTTAAAGTTAAAACACAAAAACATTAAGAGATCACGTCAGCCATCCAGAACATTAGAAAACTATGCATGCGAGGTATTACCCTGTTTGGGGAAGGGAGCACATTTGTATGGGTAGGCTAATCATAATCTACCTTTCTAATGCTTAAACAAATATGCTCATAAACAAGATTACAAATATAGACCAAGGGATTGCGACAACTCTAGCTAGATGTGAACAACAGTATAAATAATCTCCAGCCAGGATGCGTCGACGCTGCCTGACCAAGAATTATTTGATTAATACTTCAACATGAGCCAGAGCTACAGGTCACCTACATCTATAGTCTTCATCTATTCTAAAGCCCACAGGAAAACAAGAAGTATAACACAGAAACAATGTATTGGGAGGTATGTGCCAGCAGGGATCTACAGGTAAAAGTAGTTCATGGTTAACTTTCTCTGCCATCCTTGGTGGCACCAACAGAGAGATTCACTAAAGAGGAGATAACGGAGGGAAGGCATGGAAATTAGGAACAGGCTGCTACCCGGCCGAGGCCTGGCAATAACAAAAAGATTTTTTTAAATAAATGGGGGTTCAAACGCAGAAAGTTTTAGTTGTTTGAGTAGGATGGTAGAAAATGTCATTTACATATGCAAAATTTTAGTGCTCAGTGATGTACGATATTCATACAGCAGAGTTGACATTGTGATTAAAAGAAAAAAAAACTCTTCTAATTGAGATTGAACCTTCATATTGGGCTTGTTTCGAAGCTAAGGAAGCATTGTTTTGATTTAAAATACTTTTATATTCAATATTGTTTTAACTTCCATATCACATGATGTGACCTTTGACCTTGCATATCTAAAAAAAAAATATAAAAAAAATGGGAAAAAAATATGTTTACAGTTAAATGTACCCTTTATTTGGCGTGTCATTTTGGGGTTGGGTGTAGATCATATTCAATGGAATACCTAAGCACTTGTTTATGGCAATTACAGTTAGGAAAACTTACAATCATAACAAGCTGGTGCCTTCCCCCGTGTAACGCTTCTAAGCGTTGGGTGTCCGCATCAGTCAATGTGTACGTTCGCCCGGTCGCTGTACATGTTTTGGGCTGCAATAACCATGAGATGCTTTGGAAATGTATGTTCAGCTTTTGAATTGTGTTATAAACAGTCTGAAATAAACTAGTTTGTACATGACAATGTCCCTGCTCGTGTCTCTCTGTAATAAATGGCAAATGGAGGAATTTAGGCTCAGGCATTATTCCACTGGATACCTGTCTTGATCAAGGTGTCTTGTTGTAGGAAAGAGTAATTTTCTCTAATCTCACAAATCTCTATATCATCTTTTCGGGTTTTTTTTTTGGTTTTTTTTTTTAAAATATGATTGCTGAACACCAATGAAAGAGTGCCTCCGAAGTTGCATTAACTCTCATGTGCACATATCTGATGTAATCCACGGTTTGGAGGTAACATTTTCAATGGAATTGCCTTTAAAGTAAATTTTCCGATATGTGCTTTATATTAGATCCTGCGCATTCACCACATTGTGGGAACAAAACACGCTACTTTATAATGGCCAGATTAGTGGCGGGAAGGGGATCGATAAACATATCCTGGTCTTCCATTGGTTTGTTTCATTTGCACCCTTCCATTAATCTCACATTCTAATTTAAAGTACAAACGCATACAGCGTGTGTAACACTTGCTCAAGAAGGCACATTTCGAAGAAAAAAATAAATCTTCACACTAGAATGTGAGCGTTTGAAGTAAATATACAATTCTGCAAGATTGTTTAAGACAATTTGTACCACCTGTTCTAACCATCGAAGCGGCCAGGCATAATTCTGCAGTAAACCATTCTTCACATTCTCAGCAATATCCGAGAGTCCAAGCTCCTTCCTGGTTTGGGACTTGGTGTAGAGATGTCACATTGCTGGGAATTTTAAAGCCATTGAAAAGAAAAAAAAAGTTTTTCCCTTTTTTTTTTTTACTGGGAAAAATTTAAATTTTTGGAAAATTGAAATAAAAAGGCAGAGTGGAGTACTTTTACAAATTGAAAATCATTTTGTCACACTGGGAACTCCCGGACTCTTAGCAATTGCTTAGCTTTGCATATCATGTAGTTACTTGCATGAGGAAATTCTCACTGATACTCCAGATTTTAGGTATAAGTGTCAAAATTGTAACCTTTTTTTCCCCCACTTTTTTTGTGGTTTCTTAAAATCTTTCTTTTTAGTTGTTGCACTACGGCATCATTAGAACCTCAATTATCAGGCAGAGTTTCTCCGGCTGGCATGTAGTATGTGGAGTATGTGCCTTCATTTACCGTATTTGCTCGATTATAAGACGAGGTATTTTTCTCAATCATAGCTTTTATTAAAAAAAAAAAAATAGTTTACATGAATTAACATTTACTGGTAAAACATTTTTCCTATAGGGTCGTCTTATATTAAGGCTCTTTTTTTTTCCTAAATTAATATTCAGATTTGGGGGGTCGTCTTATAATCGGGCAAATACGGTACTTCCTCTTAATAAGAGATTCCCCAACACTAGACTTTCTTTTAATGAATGTTTAGCGGATTCAGTCCTGCATGTGTCCACTGACTTAATTAAATGATGTGCCTGGTTCTTCCTCACTAATAGAATCCCTTTAAATTTGTTTTACAGTTGTCACACATCATTGATTCACTCTTCACATGTGGCAATTCTTCCATGACCCATGGCACCACTTTTCCTTAGTCTACTGCTGCCGCACCGTGCCTGTATGTACTTCATTCCATTGCCACACACTTTATCATACTATCACTGCTTACAGATGCACCCGTCCAGGTACACCGCACCAGTCCCTTGCACCACCTGGCCACGCCACAGAAGCTCTAGCAAGACTGAGAACTACAGAGGGAAAGACTATCAGACCCTTTTATTTTTAGTCATTTACGGCTCGCTGCCATTGTCATTCTAGCCTGCGCGAGTCGTTGCTATCCTCCACCGATGAGATCTAACAAAATCAAGGTGGAAGGCTGTGTCTCCTGCAATACTAACCCTGTGTCACGCTCAAGGCTATGCATATAAGAGCAGGCATTTTCAAATTAGGAAGATCATTAAACAGTGAGTAAGCAATCAAAGTGCCATACCTCGTCTCATTACCTCCAAGTCCCAGAACACATTGCCAGCTTTGTACTTTTATCAATTCAGAGCATTGGAGAGTTGTTAGACATGCCCATACCGGCAGAAGGGTGTTTTCTTATATATTTTTGCTATAAAGCTTTGGATCGTAGGCTTGCGAGCCGGGCCCACTATATCTCATGAAACAGTCCGTCTTATTCTGTCAGTTCTAGTTTTGTCGCAACGTTTGTGTGAAGTGTAGGATGCGCTGCTTAAATTGTTCGCAAGATTTAAGCTAATTGTATATAGTATTACATTTTAATCAAATCAACAACAGACATTGTGTCCAGACTTACTACACAGAAATACTTAACAGCTTGTTGGCCAAACTGTGTAAACACTGGCTTTTACTTTTCTCACTTTAATCAAAGGAGGAAGAGAGCAATTTTAGCTGCTCCAGCATGTTTATTATATTTTTTTCTGGAATCTTTGGGGGGGGGTACTGATAAGTTAGTTTAGCGGGTTGGAAGATTGAGCTGGGTAGTGTGGAGGGTTTTAGTGTTACAGAAGGAGGGGAAAAAATACAAACTTGAAAAAATTAAAAATGTAATTGGCCAAGTGACCGTTCACTGGAAAGCCTACGAAAAATGTTTAAGCACTAAATCTTGGTCCACCACCGTTGAAAGATCGCATCATTGGTCCTTGAAAACATGGGGGGGGGGGCACGCAACATAATTTGTGAGCTTACACTAAAGATTAAAAAAAGAGAATCATGTTTAACATACGGTTAGAAAAGTACAAAACAAGATATTCAGTGTGTAATGGGTTAAACAAAGCCTTGGCTTCAGGAGGCAGGAACTTTAGCCCGGTTACAGTAACACACCGATCAAGTCCTTTTAGCAATGTCCTCCCCAGGGCAGGA
This sequence comes from Spea hammondii, assembly GCA_029215755.1. Classification (NCBI taxonomy): domain Eukaryota; kingdom Metazoa; phylum Chordata; class Amphibia; order Anura; family Pelobatidae; genus Spea; species Spea hammondii. The sequence goes on from JARDYJ010000002.1 coordinate 35,940,471, forward strand.
AACAGATGAAAGGCCAGCTGCCCGGCACTTCCTGTCTGCTGCTAACAAAACAAATCTTCATATCTGCGCACTTAACTATTAACCCGCAGATATGTTTCAGTTTCACTCCTGGGGTTGTATATAGATTTTGGGGTAGGCTCTCCTCTCTTTGATTAGAGAGTTAAAGACCAGAATTATGGAAACAATCAAGATAGACAAAAACAATTATAAGTAATAACAATAATGGCCAACGCTTCAAGTAAATTAGAAGAATTGTCAAGCGTGGCAGTTGCAGTTTAATGGTCATAAGTATAAAGTATAAAATAATGCACTGCAAAAAAATCAAAGGCAATAATTTGGGGCACCGTCCTGCCAGAAACAAGAGAAGAGGAACTTGGGAGTAATTACTTTCAAGGCTTTTAAGGTGATCCGTCAATGCAACAAAGTGCCAGACAAAAACAAACCGGGAGGGGGCTTGTAGAGCTAGAGGCATTAATAGCAGAAAAAGGGAGTTGGTTCTACCACTTTACAGATCTCTGGTCAGGCCTCAGCTAGAGTATTGTGTCCAGTTCTGGAGACAAGTGGAACAGGCTCCCAGCAGAGGTGGTAGAGGTTAACACTGGAAGGAAAGCTACACATACATCGAATAGGCATATCGTGAAGACACGCAAAGGACTTGTATTTACATCACGTGCAGGCTAGATGGGCAGAATAGCTATCTTCCATCAAATTCTGTTTCTGATAATAAAAAATCTAAATGTTTAAAAAGGGATCCATCCCTGTGATGTCATCATGACTTCATTGGGGGTATCTGGTAATTACTAAGACCACAAAGGGATATCTAGTCATGCTGCCAACTTTGATAAAAAGTGCAAAAAAATAATAAAGTGGGGGAAAAAACCCACTTGTTTCAAGTTCACAAACACCCTATTACCCCACCCAGTAGACACAGAATTTAAAAAAACCAAAAAACTGTTGGCCACTAACCCCAAATAATAATAAAAAAAAACCATTTAACCTCTGGAGCATAAAAAAAAACTGGTGCACGTGGGGCGTTATTGTACTCGGGAGATCCTGCAGAACATAAACAGGCTTTTCAGCAGCTACACTTATCCAAGGGAGGAAATCTCAAGCAAAATCGCAGAACATGCGTAAAAACGTAGGTTTTTGGTTTTTTTATGTTGGCCTTATATTTTATCATTAATAAATAGCATTACATGCATGCATACAGTCCAAATAGCGTACATTGTACACTTATGTGTGGAATTTGATAGCGCATGAAAACATTGAGCCCATCTAGCGTGACAATATTTTCTTTCCTGCAGTAAAAAGAACTTGTCTTTGGTCTTGTCTCATATTCAGGACATCCATAGTTCTACATGTGCCTCTTTAAACTACTGTGTCGTACTAACCACATCTGCTTTTTAGGTAGTTCCCATTTCCAACCTCTAAGTGAAGTAAAAAGGGAGTATATTATGTTAAAACAAACATTGTAAAATTAAAAAAAAAACCTGATTTTTTGGCCACAGAATGCCATTAATCGTGATGAGTTAAAAGCCAACGGGCTGAATCAGGCAGAAGACAACCTGTAAGTCACAGCACATGTCTGTAGACCACCATCGCTTTTTCGTCAAGTACAAGGTAATTTACCCAGCAAAAGCCCACAGGTGACGCATTTGCTCAGGGCCGGACTAGTGACGGCCACCTGGCCCCGACACTCTATGGCGGCTGCAGTCTGATGGCATCACTGTGGCCGACAGCTGCATATGCTCCATAACTCTGTCATGACTGAAGTGGCCACATTTTAGGTCAATATATGTATTAACCTCTCTTGTTATTTTAAGGGCAGTTAGTGACAACTCACTAATGAAGAACACAATAACTGCTTTAATATTCATTCTTCAGTTGCCCTCCCCGCCTGTGGCCTGATGATTCCGGGAAGTATACGACCAGACATGTTCCGTCAAACGCATCTTCTGTGCAGATAACTGCTGGAAGCGACAGAGAGAAACACATACTGTAGGATTTCACAACCCCCTACCCTGCATGTGAAAGGGGGACACCACAAACCCTCAAAGCGATGCATTATAGCGCATGCAGTGGCTGGAGTGTCCCCTTAACAATACATGGTAGTTCATCCTCAGCATTTAACGCTGGGATGCATTAAACGATACATCGGTTATCATATGATAATCAAAAGGACCCTTTAATTCTATGACATGCTGAGGTCGGCTACTCTTACCAGATCCTAAGAAACCTACAGCCTGGACTCACGCCCCACAAGTACTTTTGGGGGAAACTATGTTAATGATTATCTTGTATTTATAGTATGTCGAAAAACCGGGGCGCATAGATATGTGGGGAAAAAAATAAAAAAAATATAGTGTAATAAGTCTCTGCACAAAAAATAAAATGTGATATTAATTGCACTCACAAGTGTGCTTGGAAGTGATCGCTCATCAATAATCCAGACTCTTTTCTGTCTTGGAATTTATTTTTTGTGCAGAGATTTATTACACTATATTTTTTTATATATTTTTTCCCCCACATATCTATGCGCCCCGGTTTTTCGACATACTGTTTCTAACTACACTTGTGAGGAGTGTTAATTTCGGGAGCAGCAAGATTTGTAGGGTAATTATATATATTTTTTACGATTCACCCATTTGTGGAGGTGTTCCCATTTCTTTCTATATTATCTTGTATTTATTACAGGCTAATAAATTACTCAGCACTGTACAATTACATTGGAGTAGCCAACACAATAAATATACATTAATACATACAGACACATCAGGAGTTGAGCACATTGCCCGTGATGGTACTTTATACAGGTTTCCCGACAGGAACGGTGGGCTTTTGAGGGCCCCGCTCGAGAGCTTACAATCTAATGGGTGAAACGATGAGCTGAATAGAGACTTACCCGCCCTGACTGACAGGTTCCTCCGTGGTGTGGTTGGACACTTTCCGCGGACTCTTCGGCAGCATGACTCGGAGACAGGGCGAGCGCAGCGCGGAGGAAGGGGCTAACATGCACCGGCTGACGTCACCAGCCAAGCACCCAAGCCCACCGACTAGCCGGATCCCCGTCTGGACAAAGTGCTTTGAGACCGATGCGCAGGAGTTCCCTGTGACCTTTACCCTCAGTGTGCCAGATAACGCGCGACGAATTAAAAGCAACGGAGAAAAGTCCGACTTCCCCTAACACAGCTGTTCGTCCTGCCTGACGCTTGCCGAAGATAACATTCACACACCAACCGCGGGAAAATGAATAAAAAAAACCAAATCACTTCCGCCAGAGCGTTACCCAGCAACCGCGATAGCATTGGGCGGAGATATGACTGGTGGTCTGACATGTGAACTGGTGGCGACGCTGCCGCCATATTTGTAAAGGGCAAGCATGACCATGAACTGCCCGAGTGATGTCTCTGTACCAATAAAGATATCTTTAAAGCGATACATGCGTAAATGAACTAATTACAACAATCCTCTGTTACATCACTTTTTCGATGTATACATCTTCTGCTATGATGTCATTGTTGTCTAGACTGGTGTCCCCACAGCTTCTACCTTGTTACCTTTTTCTATTCAGGCTTCCTGATGCATTGGCCCTCCATGGCATGCCTCCCAATTGTCCCTCTTTTGGCCCAGAATCCCCCAAACCCATGTACATCTTTTGTAATATCTGAACATGTTTGGTGCATGAGTGTATTCCATTGTTCAGGAGATGTATAAGAACAGCAGAAATGTGTTGATAAATTAAATAAAATATTCTTCTAAATTAGGTTACAAAGTCACATGAAAAGTCTTGGTTACGCCTTTTGGCCATTTTCGCCTTTTGGCCATTTGAAATGAGATACGCCTTGTTACGACGCCATCAAGGTAATTTTCTTTCCCTCTCTATCATACTGTTTATATTTTCTGTGATCCCTTTATCTCAGCTGACTTAACCCATGCTATGCAGCCTCACCCCCCCCCACCTTCAGCTCTTCCAGTATGAGGGGTAAGAAACACCATTTATAGCTGTCGATGTCAAGCTCAAATACCATCTCATGCCATTCGACAATGTGAATTGGCAGGAAAAGGAAAACATCCATGGTGTGCTACATGATGAAGTGCCATCACATTGAGAATTGGGTTCAGAGACTAGCACAGCCAGGGCTAGACGGGGATAACTTAGTGGCTCTGTTGCTTCAAGGACAGTGGCAGCCAAATGACGTACACCCAGCCGCCAGCTATATACGCTCAGCCACATGTTTTATGCTTTTGTAGCCCAACCCTAATCTACTGCTGGAGTTGAAGTATCAGTAATTTGTCCCTATAGGCTGTAGGGGATTTGCTTAGTATGCCAGATGGCCAGTCCAGACCTAATCTCACATGCAAGGAAGTTTGAGAAAGGACGACTAATTAATAGCCTGCCCTACTATGCATCTCTGCTCAGGAGGATCTCAAGGTTTAGCGTACTTGTGTTATTACAGAGGAAAAATCTCCATTGACATTTCAGTCCCATCCTGCCCACACAGACAGTCCAGAACCGAAATGTCCTCTGCACCAACAATCCCAGATGTACGTTTCGGCCTTCATGGAGCTCATCAGTGGAGTGTGGTTGGCATCCTTCTAGGCACAAGTGAACTCAGACTGAAGGCTGTGCCGCCTCTGGCACATAAACACTTGATTTACTCTCCCAGTGGATGCAAAATGTGTGTTTTAGGAGGAAGAAAGGTATACACGGTTGGCATTGCTAATAGTACACGATGAGTGCATATGCATAGAACCTTACTTGAGATATTATCACGTTTTGTTCTGTACATAAAACTAGGTCAATATAGAGTTATTTGCAGATTTTGACAGAGTTGCATCTAACATTGACTTGAAAGACAATTTTCAAACAGAAGAGATAAGGGGTATTAAACCATAAATATTTTCACAAAAGCATACAGCCAGTGCTCAAAAAGCTAACATTTTGGCAAGAGGAATTTCATCACATCTACTTCCAAATGTAGAATGGAGAAGAGTCCTTGCTTTTTTATGGCTAACCCATTGATTTGATTCATGATTCCATTAAACTGATTTCATCCAATGTTTTTCTCGCTTTAGACGCAGAGATATGTAGGGCCTTAAGCCCATCCTTATTGAGCTTTCATATTGCTTAAAGGTCACTTTACCAAATACACCACAGCTTATGCAGGGCCAGCTCCATTATACCTGGAATGGGCAGACTGGCTGATATTTGGGAGGCAACTAAACATGTGCCCTTCCAAATGATTATGGACAACATACATGCCCCACACTTAAATTATACAAACTTTTTTTCTCAACTGATCCCTATTTCATGGGGAAAAACTATTAAAAATGTCTTCTGATGTCAGTCAACAGTGTTGAGTTTTTGTGGCGTCCAACAGACTATACTTCACGTGTCTCTTTTGTTTGGATCAGTGACTGGGGGGCAGGGAGGTAGATGCTGCATTATGTGCAAATATGTTAGTTGAATCTGGATCTGCCTCTAGGCTTTGTTCTTTTCTTTTCCATGAACCCAGAGGGAGGCACCTACCTCCCAAGTGTCCTTCTTTGTTCCACAGCCCTAAAAGTTACAATATTGCAGTATACTAGCTGCAGAAAGTGACTCAATAAATAAAATTATGTAAATAAAAATCAGTATTCCTTTTCTAAATAGCTTGATTAGGAAACTAGTGATCAGTAAGTGACAACACTAGTTAAAAAAAAAAAACTTCATTAACTAAAACAAGCTTTTCTTTTGGCCCTTTGAAATGCAAGGGTGTTTTGGGATACCAATGTAGATGTGCAGGAATCCCTCAGGAACTGACTGTACACTTCTTTATGTAGCGGTAGCAAGTACAGATGGTTTGTCTTGTAAAGTATTCAGAATCGTCAAGCCCAAGATAATAAATATTTCTTGGACAGAACCATTTCAAAACCTAAAATATAGAAAATACTAATGCTTGAGTCATGGGAAAACATTACAGATGCTGAAGCCAAATGTGTCAATTCCTGCTTTGTGCAAACACCACAAAGTCTATCTTACACATCGGAGATCTGCCCTCTAATTGGCCCTTGGAGAAGAGGCCTGATTGCTCAATAAAGTGATCTAGAGGGTCTGCTGCCCCTGGACCATCTGTCCCTGGATGTAGATGACCTGTACCAGAATATACTACTTGACCACTGCTGTGAAATATGGCCTTAATGTGACCTTTAACTGCAAATCCTGTATGATTTATCTCACTGCCAGCAACAGATCAGAGGCAGCCACATAGAACCAGGACACCAGAGGGCAATATACAGATGCTCCTTTCCCTACTGCAGGGGTATAACTAGAAACCACAGGGAAAATTTCCCCGGGGCCCCCCAACTTAACACTCTTGCCCAAATATGTAAACACAAATTTACACATGCTAACACACACTCATACATAAACATTCATGCTCATACACACACAATCACGCTCACATATTCTCCGCAGTAGTAGAGACACTGGTGTAAAAGAGGCCCCCCAACACCAGCTCTGGCAAAGCCCCCACCCTCTCGGCATACCGCTAGGCTTGTGCTGCAGGCTGCGCTTCCTCAGACCCGCCTCACTATATGTCGTCATTTCCCAATGTGAAGACCTTGAGTGAGCGCAAGATATGACACTATACGGCTCTTAGAGCAATGTCGAAGTGTCCCAATAGGAGCTTTTGCTTTTAGGCAATAACTTCATACTTGTCCATGCTGCCCCCCCCTGGCTGTATGGAGTATGGGTTGTATTTATGATCCCCCTTTTTTTTTTTTTTTTTTTTCTTCTTTACGGTCTTCTGGTGAGGCACTGATGGTTATCGAGTTATAAACATTTGTAAGTGCTCCCCTATACCTTCAAGACACTGCAGTGAAACAAATTGTTTGTACCAAAGATGAAAACAAATAAAAAAACTTGTATAATGCATAGAAAACAATTGGCCTAGTGAAGTCAGTCTGTTGCTGTATGTGAGCGATTGTCCTCTCCCAAAGGTGGAAATCATTTTATTTTTTTTTATTCCTTTTTATTAAGCAAAAGGAGGAATACACAGATTTAGTTGTTTATAAAGGACACAGTTATGTACAGCTTGTAGATCCAGCAAGAAATCAGATATTTTTTAGAATTTCAAATTGCTTTTGTATCTTCTTTCAACCTAAATTACTATGTTATTATGACATTTAATAATAAAATTGTATACCTATGTTAGAATGAGAATGATTAAATGACTACAGCGTGAGACTCATTTCAGGAAGATTGTCGAGTATCATTTTCATGTATAAGCAACTATTAGCACACATGGCTTATAATGCTCCATTAGTGAATTAGAAAACGATAATGTTTCAAAAAGCAGCAAAACGGTGAGAAAATAACATGACACCAGTTAAATAGGTTGTGTTAGATTTATTCCTTTACAAGTACGATTATATACAAATTAGTAACACACGTTACCTTCTAATTTGTTTACTTTCCAATCCTGTTTTAAATATTGTTAAAACAGCATTAACACAAATCGGAAATTAAAAAAAAAGTAAAGCAAATTGCACTTTCTTTGCGTTTTAAACTATACAGATCAGTTCGAGCTAGAAGGCAGATCCAAATTTGATGGCATATTGGGTGTTGGTGTGTGTGTGTGTGTGTGTGTGTGTGTGTGTGTGTGTGTGTGTGTGTGTGTGTGTGTGTGTGTGTGTGTGTGTGTGTGTGTGTGTGTGTGTGTGTGTGTGTGTGTGTGTGTGTATATACATACTGTAACACACATACACACACCAGTAAGAACATGCACAGACACTCAAAACTGAGTTAAAAAAAAAAAGAAAAGGGGTGGACATCAGCTTCCCCCCCTCCCCAATACAGAGAACTGGATGACGATTTGCAAATTCTTCTACTTTATAAACAGCTTAAATTATGATCCTGTATGTTTGATGGTTTAATGAACGACAGAATATACTTTGAAAGAAATAAAACGTTACATGAAATACTGCCTGGAAGTGTTTATATCTGATGCCATCATAAAAAAAAAAAAGGTATGGAATAAACACTGAAGTGATTGGATTATGGGATCCAAAACTTTTCTATCGTCTTCCATGAAGCAATCCCTTTTGGAAAATATCACGTATATAATATTATAAAATGTATTTTATCTACGTCCCGCCACCAGGATTTGTTGGTTTTAAAAAGCAAACCCACTTTATCAAAATTTGGACGCTTTTAGCCTTTTGTTTACGGTGCAGTAACATGCATATAGACAGAATATCAGCGAAAACCTTGCATGTTTCTCATTAGCCTCAAACGTGGGATCTAGATCACATACATTTTGCAGATACAAATAATACAACTAAACCAGCCAAAAGCAATTACCAACAACTGCACGCGGACTTACTTCTATAATCACATACATCTACCGGACAAGCATTATCTAAAAGGTCAGAATATATTTTTCAATGGTACTTAATTAGTACCAAACTTTTCTGAAAGGTGTTTTTCTATAATTTTGTTGGTGAAAAGAAATAGAGCAGCACTTTAGGTCTTCCATATATTGGACATGCAATATTAAAAAGGTTTGTCGTGAAAATGTATACATAGTATGTTCGGCTAGTGTAAGCGGTGTCATTTGTAGTACTACATGCTGTTAAATAAAAGGCCGTTATAGTCCATGAGGCCTTTAAAAACTACCAGTATCCCTTATGCGGCAATCTTAAAAATATTACTATCTTTCTTATTCAATTACTAATTTCAGGTATTAAAAAATAGCACACTTTAGTAGAGATAAGGAAGAGGAAATTAAAGTGTTTCCTTGAAAACTAATGTTATCACATGAGGTGAAAGTTTGAAACTGGTTTAAAAAGTTTTGGTCACAAATAACAAAACTCTTCCTTAAAAAATTTACTGCACACAACAAAAGGGTGGGATATACTGTTTTTTTCCCCCTTTTTAAACAGTAGAAGACATGTTCACATTCAATGTTCACAAATGAGCGTCTCCACGGCAAACGTATTCTCAAAGTGAAGGATTTTGTGACAGTTCTTAGCTTCTCTCTTCTGGATTCCTGGGAGGAGAAAGGAAAAGGAAAAAGAAATTGGGATTACTTCCAAGCGTGATTAGGGACAGATTTAAACTACTTTAAAGAATGACAAAAACAAGCATGAGGCTAAAGTGTGTGCCTTTTATATTCTCTATTCATGTAAAAAACAAAACTCAAATTAGCAATTAACAGTAGCTAAGAGATGATTACTGGTATCACGAGAGTGACTCGATATTTGAAAATTAAAAATTCTGTTACAATACCTCTGACATTCTCTCTGTGCTGGAGTCTGTAGGTCTCCTTGTCACGACACAGACGATAGATAAAGGATCCTAACTGATAGACATTTTCAATGCGATCAGTCACCACCATCTGCTCATGTATCAGATAGGACTGGGGAAGGTATGTTCCAGCCTATAATGAGGACACAGAAAAATATGTTGGGTCGGCATTCTTCAACTTTTGACGGGTTCCATAGCTTTTTTTTTACCTGATACACAGTATAAAGACAGCCAACTCGACTTTGCTTCCATCCATAAACCGACGATAAACACACACACAAATTTACTTCGTTAAGGCCAAAGAATTTAGCGATATGTCACAATATTCCAGCAGTTAACATTAAAGGCTAAATCCCTGCCACGGCATGCGACTTCAGGTAGTCAATCAACAGTCAAAATTTTGACCCCAATCTGAGCAATCAGTGATCGAAGTGTTAGGAAGATCCCCTTTTCTGACAGAGACCAGAAGGGGTGTATAGAGAACCTGATCTGGTTACAATAGCTTGGAAAGAGTATGGAAAGAAGAGTACAAAGCTCTCAGTACTCTGGTGGCTGGGGACATTCCTTATAGTGATGACATTGTGATACCATCTCTAGTTATGAGGCAATTAAAAAAAAAAAAAATTTAGAAAACCATGTAAGTGCTCCCATAAAAATTAGAATCCCTACTTAAAACAAAATGCACTCATTCTAGCTTTTTTTTTTTTTTCTTCTTTCTCCAAAAAAACCTTGATAAAATTATGAATGTGGGGCATCGCTATATACAACTTATTTTCTTAGTTGCACACAAAAAAGTGGCTAAAAAAAATAAAAATAAAAAAAAGCAAACCTTTTCAAAATCTGTGTGAAAAACTTATTTTTGCTGCAATCTTTGGAAGAGATGTATACACAGAAATACAGTGTAGACATTGTTAATGTTGTAAAAGACTACTGTTGATTTTTAATGGCATATCTTCACAGGCCCTTTTATCAGCAACCATCCCTCCTGTGTTCCAATGGCTATTTGATCATATCAAAACCATTTTACAATTTTGTAAGCACAGTTAGAAATGCCCTTGTTTTCCACGAAAACAGCTAAGTAACCCCAAACTACATACATACGTACGTATACACACACAGACACATACATAATTTGTGTGGATACACTAAATTAGAAGGGGAAGTTACAGCTGAACAAGGACAGCATGAAACGTTAAAATGCTGTCATTCACAAGCATACAAATACCTTCATCCTTATGATGTTAAACAGAACAGAGGGCAACGATGAAGCTCACTTGCTATGTAGGTGAGATGTAAAGATTTATATCAGAAAATGCTGCTTAGCTGGTTAAACTGGCTTTACAGTTATAATCTGAGTTATTTCTGATGTGTATAAAAAACAATGAAAAAAATAATTACATTTAACAAACCGAACACGAGACAAAATTGTACCTTTATATTGGCCAGCAATTCCAGGAAACTCCTGGGCGGCATTACAATCGAAGTGTTCAGAGAAATGACATAGCACTTGTTCAGGTTGAGATCGAGGTAGGCAGTCAGTTTCTGAATGAGAAAAACAAGAGAGATTTCAGCCATTTCTATTGGGCAACAGCAGCACACAAGGAGTTGACCAACCCGTATTAAACTGGGTTCATTTTTCCAAAAGGGATACATCAGAACCTAACACCTGCAATTTTAAAAGGAACACTCAAGTGTTCCTCTAAGAATGAATTACTTCAGCGTGCGTATTCATAGATGATGTTGTAGCTCTCAATTAGGAACCTTACTGCAAAAATAAATATTCGCATAATGAAGACCCCACTGTGATTATAGTGCATCTTCAAGAATCAGACCATCTCTGGTCAGAATGTGTAGTCAATAGCACACATTTTTTATTTCATTCCTTTCATAATAATAAATATGAGGAAAAAAATAATCAGGTTTATGTTAAAGAAACACTTGATCATATTATAACATGTATATTTTTTATGTGTGAGGGATAGTATGTAATGGCAGACATGCAAGTGTAAGTATGAGTTTTTTATCTACCTAAAATGACAAAGTAAGAAATGTTGAATTTAGCTAAAAAAATTTAAATTATAAAAGAAAAAAAGACAAAAAACAGTCATAAAGAAAGCCATTTACTGAAACTACTTCTTACAAAGTAAAATTACCTCTACCATATTTTTCTACATTCCTCTGCCAATACACTGTCTCTCATTAATACATGCCTCTTGTAGTTTCTATCTCACCTTGATGATCCATTCCTTACCAACTCATGTTATACTCCACAATCCATTGTCTATTCACTCATATACTCCTTTGTCTTCATAATATTGTCACCCGTCATAACCTCTTGCCCCTACTACTTCTATTCCCAATCACCACAGCTTCCAATGTCCATAGCTCTGTAAGGGGCTATGTAAGGAGGTTTCTTTTAGCTATTTTACTAGACTCAGGGGAGAAAAAAAATTCATTAATTCTACAATCAACAGACATCAGACGAATGTAACTCACCCTATGAAAGTCATGAACAATATCAGCAGGATCACTGTCAGCAAACTCAGGGACTGGGACACTGATCAATTCAACATTCTCCTCTTCAAGGATCTGGATACTCTCTTGAAAAGAATGGTAGCGGACAGGGCCTTCTGAGTACTGATCCGAGAAAGCCAGGTCATCAGGGTATCTAACTCCACAGTAGTAAACACCACGCTGTGAAAGAAACAAGAGTCAGGGTGAGGATTATATGGCATTGCAGTAAACGAGTCTATACAATAAAACCACCAGCTTGTAGGTGGCTAATCACTCCAATTTTTTCATATACAAAATAAAAAAAACATAAGGAAATAAGGTGAATTTCTGTCCCATAATACACTGTATGGAGAGCATTGGGACACCAGACCATTACATTAGAGACTTTTATATCGCATTATAAATACATAGACATTAATATGTTGTAGTCCGAATGCATTATTGTAGTCAGAAGGCAACTAACCTGGACTCCAATAAATGAAAAGAAATTAGAAGTATTACTCAGAGCTGCACTGCCCTATTAAAGTTACTCACAACTCACTATTCACAAAGCAATGCCTGGAAAGCGTTACAAAATGATAGCTAAAAGCCTTGGTGATTATTAGTAAACAGTAAAAAAACTTCCTATAAATGGAAACAGGTAAACACAGCTGCTACTCTTTTTAGGAGTGTGCATCCTGCAGAGATGACTGCAATTGTCAAAGAGGTCAAAATCCAAACCGTAAAGCGTGGTGAGGAAGGTATCATGGTTTGGGGCCTTTTTGCTGTCTCAGCGCCGTGACAGCTTGTCATCAGACTTTAAAGTGAATTCTCAAAGTTCATGAAGCTGTGTTTTAGAATGCCAACTGTCCGCCAACAGAAGTCGGTTGATGCAACAGGACAATGAGCCAAAGCCTAGGAGTAACAGTAACAGAGTTACAGACCTCAAGAGAGCGATTTTGTAAAGAGAAATGGTCTGAAACTCCTCCCACCCGTGCAGGTCTGATCCACAACTTCAGGAAATGTTTGCTTCATGTTATTGCTGCCAGACGAGGACCGCTCAGCACACCTGGGAACTCTCCAGGTTTGGCCTGGAGAAATTTGGGAGAAGCGCCACTTTTCCTGACCCGCTTTCCACCCAGTGTCCTGCGAGGGTAGGCTAAAATTTAATGACCAATATTTTCAGAAATCCTGGTCATTTTTCACATTTTTTCCTGAAATCTTACATGTACTATTTATAATATATATATATATACACACACACACACACACTGTTGACAGAAACAATAACAATACAGAAGCTCATTGCCCATCTTCATATGATTAAGACAACAAACATCACAAAGTATGATGGGAAGCTACAATGATGTTTGTGATTAGTTAAGTGTTACAGGTTGAAGATCAGCCTTTAAAGAAAAAGAACATTAATTAAACAGATGAATAGAAGTGTGTTGACAGCAATCATTGGATGTTTTCACGTAGGCATTGATAGCATGTTAGTACTATTAATCACGTAGACATTGTTGTAGTACTTCAGAGAGAGAGAGAGAGAAGGAAAAAAGGAGGGATTAGAAAGAATTGCCAGTCTCTAACCTACCCGCATCTGAAGCAAACTCTATTTGAGTTGACATGAATGATAAAGGTTGTATAGAGGAATAAATATACACTAATGTTTATTTTGTTTTGTTTAAGGCAGTCAGAGTAAACTGCTTGTATTATGCTGGGACGCAGGACAACACCATTACTGCTTCCACCTGATCCAATGTAGCCAGAAGCCAGAACGCTTTATGCTTCATTCTTTTTCTCAGAACTTAATTGGCATTTAATTCACTCGCTCAGACTAAGTAGCGTTTCCTGGACAGATACTTCAAGGCCAATCATGACCTAATCACATTTGTTGAAGGCGGCTGATTTCATTGTCCATAAAGAAAGATATAGAAAACTTTTCGCATTGACATTTTAACGTCTACTGCTAAACTGCTTTGTTGCGTTTCATGCAATGAAAATACATGGAAAAATCTTGTTTTCAAGTTCGCTGAAACTAGTGTAAAACAAACTTTAGACAGCAGATTTCCGAGTCAAGGTGCTTGATCAAACACAATCTGGTAAGTAGCAACTTTTTTCTGGAGCCAACAATCCAAGATCTTATTAACATGTTTATAAGAAGGTAGAGGTTACAAAGTAATCCAGAATACTTTTATCTGGACCTACTTCAGACTACAGATTCTTCCACATTGTAAACACTATCACGATTTAAGAATAGCAAACTTTTTACAGGCGTCATACTGTACTCATTTGTAATACAGCAAATGTTACTTCTGCGTCATTACATGGAACGTGTCCTGGATACCAAACCAACGTTTCAAAATTCACCCTTGTGGATGAAAACTTGCTATATAAATCCCAAAAATGTTTTTTTTACCATAATCAGCGCCAATGATGAGATGAGTGTTGGGGCCAATTGCGGGACTTACAGGCAGTCTTTAATGGCAATATTTTCAATGTTAAATGATCGCCATCAAGTTTGGGTAACTGGGTAAAAAGAGTGGCTTTTTTGTCCAAGAAAAAAATTCCATTACTGAGGCAAAAAAAAAAACAAAAACAAAAAAAAAACAGCACCCCGTGGAAGATTCTGGTCACAATATATTCTGCAGTGCAGAGAAGAATATGCTTATGTTCGACGCCTCTAGATAGGATTTTGTCTCCTTGGACTGGCTGCACTTACACATGAAGATCACCAATAACTCGAAACCAATCTGTATGGAGATTATGTGGATGAATCCTGTGGCCATGAGATCACCTAGTCGCCTACAACTAACTCAACTGCAGCCTCTTCAGCCATTGCAATGGTCCTTGGAAGTGGTGCTCTTGGAAGGATATCCAAAACATTGATATCAAAAAGAGATTGTGGAGGACAAAAAGACACAGGTACTATCTAGCATGTTACGTGGTCTCTGGAAGCCACAAAAGAGGCCGTTTCATTTTCTAAATAATACCTATTAGTGTGCAGCTCAATCAGAGGGAGAAGGATCATAAGAGAAGAGCGACTGATCAGTTAATAGCAGACAAGTTTGGATCTTCAACATCTCTGCACATACCTCGGCTAAATCTTCCTCTCCCACATTTAATAGGTGAGTGAATGCATTGCCAGATGAATCAAGCTGAAAAAAGCCAAGACAGAGGCACAATCCAAAATTAAGGGACAATGGTCAACTTCTGTGGAATTCTGTGGAACTCCCAACGTGTCTATTCCATTCCATTTATTATCTATAGCATAATGTTTCTTCCATAAGAATTTTGGCAAAAAACCTGAGTGGCATTTAGCAGCACTGTGTAGGTAAAGAATAAAATTTGTATCTTGTAGGTTTATGCAAAAAAATAAAAAAACGAGTAATTGGTCTGATATTTGTATAATTCCACTTGCTAGCACAGTAGCGCATGATATTCACATCTGAAACCAAAAGGCTGTTAAGTTTTGAAAGCAGGGGGGGGGAAATAAAAATCAGATATCAACTAAGAATTAGATGGAAGTAGACTTCCTTTAAAATCGCCCTATAACCACAGCTTTCAATAGGTCTCCATCTGCCACGGACCATAGCCCAGCGACACAATTTATATGGAAAAAATGTCTGTTTCTTCTGTCCCATGTTCTCCTGGGTCTCCGCTATGTCCTTAATGCTTTCCTTTAGTAGGCCCACACCAGGATATGTCCATTTTTGTCAGATGTAGTTTCATGTACTGAAATTTTATGTTAAATTACATTTTTGGAAAATGCATTAAACCTTGCGTAGAAGGTTGTAGTAACATTTGATACCCTGTCTAATTATTCAGTTTTGGCTGCTAAGACTCTTCAACCCCTTTCGTCTCACTTAGGACATCATGGAATCCCTAGGCAAGAAGTCCATTAAGACACAGATGTATGTTCTGACATTGTTGTAGCGGCATCCTGGACCCTCCCGAAAACTGCTAAAATGTATTCCTATGATTTTAAAAGAAGGCCCGACTTCTCCTCAACAGAGTCGTGTATTATTTTATTGAGTATTGAAAAGGGTAATAATGGTTCAATAAAAACATATGGTAAAAATGACAAAAATATTTTGGTCCTTAGGTTATGAAAAATCCCGGGGCCTGGGGAGGTTAATATAACTCCTGTTATTATCACTGGAGCCAGGACTAAGCACTGCTTTTATGTTACGGGGAGTTATTCATTTTGTGAATTAAAGAAAATCAGAAACAGTAAATGTGCTAAATTGTGACATTTGTATATTTCATGTAATGTCCGATAAAATTATACATAATGTTCAACATTTTAAAGCTTAATAAATGAGCCACTTACCTGTTGAACAAAATATTTATAGAGATATGCACCACCCAGCACTATTCCAGCCAGCATGAAAGCTAAACCAAAGCACATACACCAGCACCAAGCTCGCCTCTGGCCCACTGGCACCAAATCTTCAGGCTCCTGCAAATTAAATAGAAACAAAGCACGTTACCAACTTGTAAGAAAACCAGAGCACAAATAAACGTAAAATTATTTTTTAGCTGGAAATTACACTCTGGTAAGTCTTGGGGGCAGAGGTAAAATGCATCGTGCGGACGTTCACCGGCTGTGGCGATGCACGTAAACAACCTCCGCTGCTGGCACGTCTGCAAGGTGTGCTTTAACAATCTCCCTTGCCGGGAATTCCCACGAGGGCAGCAGAGGTTGTTTACCCGCATCGCCACAGCCGGTGAACGTCCGCACGATGCATTTTACCTCTGCCCCCAAGACTTACCAGAGTAGACTCCCGGGTGTCTTGCGGGGCACATCTACGCAATACGCGTATTGCATAGATGTCCCCCTCCGGCCCCACAAGACACCCGGGAGTCTACTCTGGTAAGTCGGGGGGGGAGGGGCAGAGTGGCAGCATATCTCGAGGGGGGGAGGACAGAGCGGCAGCATATCGGGGGGAGGCAGAGTGGCAGCATATCTCGAGGGGGGGGGGGACAGAGTGGCAGCATATCTATTACAAAACTTTTTCTTTAAAAAAGCACCAAACTTTTAGGGCGAGGCCTACATCCGAGCCAACACGGTATATGTTTGCAAAGCAGGCACATAACTGCAATTACTACAATTTGAACCCAATGTGTGGTCTTAGCTCCCAAAAGCCTCCAGGTATCATAGGCTTAGGTCAATGATGTACCCAGGAAACAGGCTTATAAAAACTACTAGTGATGGTCTGGCGGCAGATAACCATTTGGCCCATCTAGTCTTCCCATTTTTCCCAATATAGAGTCTAAAATTGCAATCAGTTCTTGATGTTGTCCTAGCTTAATGCCTATCCCATGCATTGTATTAGACTCCCCTTCCAATATTATCTACCAGCCACTAGGAAAAGCAAAACTTCCTTAGATTACATCTAAGCCTTTGACCCTCTAGTTTTAGACGATGACCTTTAGTTCTAACATTTCTCCTCCTTTGAAATCAACTTCCCTCTTGTGTTAAATCCATTTCATGGCATATAAAAAGATACATGACTTATTTCACCCTGAGTTTCCGGTGTACAAACATTACAGCATTATAGGTCAACTGAAATATCAAATTCAGGGAGAGGGTAAAAGTTTTCCATCTGAAAAACTTTTAAACATAAATCCAAACTACCAAAAACCATTAAAAAAAAATCCATAAAATGTATCTGAAAAACTTGGCATAATTATTTCCTTCCTGACTGAGCTTCATAAAGATTAACTAACTAAAGGTCAAAATCTCCCCGGTGCACAACGAGCATTACTAGATAAATTCAAGCTATAGCGCCAGGAGTACTTAGCAAGATAGTGACAACATGATAATATGCTGCTCGCTCGGATATTTTTAGCATTTGATTCCACGTTTAAATGTGCAATCACTTTAGTTCATGATAGCAATACTTTACGAATAATTATACCAACCACATTTTCATTATTGTAGTTAAAATGCCATGGAACTGAATGACTTTTCTGAACATTCTGCTTCTGACTCGCCCCTTGGATCTACCACCCGACCAGAATTTTTATTATTCAAAAAGGTAGTACTAGTAACAACCGATGTCCATTAAAATAAACGTAGTCGTTAATGAAGATAAGCCAGGTATATCATGATTAGATATCAGTCGTCATGTTTTTTGATCAGACCAGCGTGGGCCAAACACGTCAGGAGTTTTTCAGGACCTATTTGTGGATATTTTGACGGCTCCTTATGGACTTTTAATCGTTTGGGGAAAAAGGTTATATTTTATACTACGACCTTGTGCAACATGACTTACTACCTGGTCGTTCCTGCTGTACAGGTTTTTGTTGTTTCTTATGATCAGACCTCAGCCTCTTCAGCTAGACATTATTGCCATTGCAGCAGATATGGACATAAAAGGAAGGGCCCAGACATGGCTTCTGATGCCGAGCTCCACGTTTCTGAATGCCTCAACATTGAGGCATTACAGCAACACCGTTTGGGTGCAGGAAGCGATCATAGATTGCTTTCTACACCAGTTTAAAGTCATGACGTGCCAGGCATGTCAACCGTCATTATGTGACTGTTTTTGCATGACATGCCAGGACCGTCAATTGTTGTTAGGTTGTCAACTAAAAAACAAGTCACAAGGAGTAACGTATCTGCTGCACTACAACCTTAAATTGCTTAACTGGGAAAGCCAAGTAAACATGCGACAGACTTAATTAAAAAGAGGAATGCTGGTATTAAATTGGCTACACACAAGGAACAGCCAAGGTTAACAGGTTACGTATAATAAAAGTGTAATTTTATTATTCACTGTGCTAAAAGCATGCTTTCATTTCACCTCTGCCATAGAAAATTGGGTGGGGTCTGTATAGATGGTGATATGGTCTTGAAATAGTCACTTCTGAAAACAAAGCAACTCCCCAGTATTGATTCAGGCACTGACTCATCTAAATTCTGATCACACCCTATCTGATGATAAATTCCATAGGTGAGCTCAAGGTGTGATATCAGCGGGCCCAGGTAGAAACTCAAGAAATCTCAGATACTGTTTTTTGCAGTTACTACAATTATTATGTTATATATAGCCAGCACTTTTCCCAGCTGTGGTGTTAAGTACATTGGCGCCTGTTCCTTATGGAGCGCATAGTGTCTCTCAAACTTTGAAAGATGATGTTCCAGCTAATGCCTTTGTGTCTCTTGTTCAGCTTGTGTTGCCTGGAACTGGAGAATCAACTTCAGCATCAAGATTTGCATCTACAGGCCAAGGCAAGCCTGCTGATAAGAGACTGATCTTACATGGGTGTACATATGTTTCTGTAATATTTGCAGCACTTTAATTCAGTTCCTCTCTGTGTATCTTCCATAACAGCACCGATCAAGGAAGGAACTGTTGCTTTTCCCCCAAGAAGGATATAATTATTTGATGCAGCAAGTCTAAAACTTCCTTAGACTATGTCCGATGTCTTTACATTGACATAGTATGTGCGGATTTCCGGATGTTAAAGTCCCTGTACAAAAGCAAACTCAAAAAATAAAATTCCAAGTTCCTTAGAGATTTACACCTTTTATAGGATAATTAATTGTCTCCAGGAGGCCGTCTGACTATAGCTCAGTGTCATGTGGAAGTGAGGAGTCCACGCAGTTTATAACATCTGTGACAGTGTAAACCCCAGGGAGATGCTTAGTGTGGCATTTGGGTATAGGTGCTATCCAGATCATAAATATGGGTCCCTGGGGTGGGGCAATTGGAGAGCAGGGTGGGCGCCAATGCTCCGTTTACCCATGCTGTGGAAATTCCATGCCGGGTTTTCCAGGAGGCAAGAAATCTGTAGGATCCGTTCCGGGATTCCTATGGGGCCGGCATCAGGCACAGGTGCTGGACATTAAAAACCCCTGGAGCTTGATACTCGGAGAGACTGTTGGGGGAAGAGGAAGTTCCCTGTGCTCCCAGGGCAAGGAGAGGCCCTGAAAAAGACAATCCCTGAGCCAAGTGAGGCAATACCTGCCTGGACATTTTGTGTGCTGTCTGGGGGAGGTTTTCCAGAGCCTGGCGTAGCTGGGAGGTTGAGGTAGTGGGTGATTAGGCTGGTCAGTCTGGACCAGCATAGTTCAGTTAGAGAGGGCTCCAATTGGGAGCTAGGTTTTCTTTTTATGATTTGGTTTTTGGGGTTTAAGCGGTTACAATAAAGTGCTGTTTTGTTCAAAGCTGCTGTTCCTGACTCTGATTGCCCTAGAGGACTGTGCTTAGGACCCCTAAAAGGGACAGGTATGGCCCTCATGCTATAGGGTTTGTCACACATCCTTAAGGATCTAGGTCATAAGCACTTTCACCAGACCTTGCCTCAAATTATATTACATGGAATATGGTAAATGTACAGCTTATTAAATAATATTACAGTACCTCATACCTTATTACATTTGGGTTTCTGTTAAATAAAGATTCCAAACATCATCTAAACAATTGCCGCCATATTTCCTGTCATTACACAGTCAGCCCATAGAACATGTCCATGTTTGTGCCTAGTCATAGTCATTTTGACATTCCAACTGGAAATCTGACAGCCCCCGGTTGTGCGACAGAGGGGTTACTGATGGATATGGATGATCCAAATATTCGACACATAAAACAAAATATTTTTGTAATTAACACCAAAAATTCCTATCGTGTTCAGCACTTGGAATCACTAACAGCAATTCTAAACGTTCCAAAACCAAAAACCACATTCATATGTACAAAACTTGGAACATAATATTTGTTGTGTGCACAAAGAGAATACATATGTGAAGGTTGGTGAAGGTTGAACTTAACAAAAAACAATTATACAAAAAAATGCTTTGGCGTTCTTCAAGCGTGAAGGACACATTTACATTTCAACGGATAAAGCAGTTTTTCCCAGACAGGTTTTATAGATCCAGGTGAAGGGAAATGCCAGGATGCCTTTCACTTGCATCAGTAAACAGGTTCGGTCACATCGGCAGTATGAACTATGTTTAATATGTGTATTTAGCTCTATGCTAGTGATCTTCACAAACAGTCCTAAGAAGCACTATATGGTTCCTTCCATTATTCACCTTTTGTTCTGTGCAGGTTGTATGATAACATTAGAAAAGTTCTAAAGCAAAACTTAATGACTGATGTGGTCAAGCTACAACACATGAACTCGCCATAGAGGATAGTTATTCTTCACAATATTTTCCCAATAGTGAGGCAGATGTTTAGGTGTAATTCAAGTACGTTTTACCTTAGTGAGGGTTGTAAGTATAAGGAACATATTGCCATCAGAAGTAGTAGAGGCCAATACAGTGAGGGAATTTCAACACGCGTGGGATAGACATAAAACCATCCTGAATGCAAGACAAGACCAAGCACTGATTAAGGTTGGAGTCTTTACACCAGCAAAAATGGGCAGACTAGATGGGCCGAATGGTTCTTATCTGCGATCAGATTCAATGCTTCTATGTACGCAGGAGACATCTCAGAAACAAGGATACTGTAGTTTGGGGTAGCCGTATTAGTCCAGTGTATAAGAATGCAAGAAACAAGGATAAAAATGCTATTGCTGGAGTCTTGCCTTTTAAAAATGATTTAGGAAAACTCAATTTGTATCAGTTTGTAAACAAAATGTGAAAAGCAAGAGAGGCAGAAAATAAAGCATAAGGACCCAGGGCCGCCAAACAACTGGCTATAATGCCCCATGTGAAGGACTAAATTAAACATTCGCTTTAGCATAAGAAAACTTCTTAGTGTGATTCAGGCAGGATTTTATACGATTCCAATTGCTGTAGCAGCCAGGCATCGTATCTGTATGTACATATCGCACAATGTCACCTACTACCCGTCTATCAAGGACAAACTATAAAGACGGTCTCACCCCCCAAAAAAATTCTTACCATTCTAACTTGACATTTCCTGGCTTTGCTTTCAGAAACATGGTCTACCCGCCAGTTATATAACTGGTCACCCTGTCTGTTCTAATTTCTAAAAACACAATGTTAGATGTAAGCCCACCTTTTAATCACTCCCGGTTTACTTAATACGCCAACAAGTCATGTTTCCTCCTTTTACCTGTGAATCCTCTTCTACTTACTATCACTATTGGTGGTTTCATACAGCATCATCATATTCCGTAGCACATGAACTAGCGTCTTCATAGCTCATCTGAATAAATAGGGTTTTTACACACATTATATATTATCTTTAACATAACCAGTTATTACAGTAGAGTCATTAGTCAGGTAGACCCACTGGATTCACGAGTCCTCTTCATTACATATGGAAGTAGGCTTGGATGGAAGGAATGGGAAGTGATTGACAGAAAAGGGCAGGAGCAGGTCTTTAGGGAAGGCCTTTATGGACATTAGGAAACCAACAGCAGGTTAACACTGACCTACCAAAAAGAATCCCAATATTATTTTATTAAGTGTGCACGTACAATCTTAAGGAACAATGCTCATTGCATTCGAAAATATGGGGGTCCTTACAGTTTGGGCGGACGTCTTCATCAAATCAAGTGGACTGGTAACATAGTATTTACATTCTGTATTTCTCTTTCTTCTGCATCTGGTTCAATAGTTCCAAAAATGCCACATTCTGAGTACCTGCTTAGGGACTCATTACACGAAAGACACGGGTTGTGTAACTAACCACCCGCAGCTCCGAAAGACATCAGTTAACGTTGCATAAGTCACGCTTCAACTAGGAAGCAAGGATTGTTCAGTTAAATCCTTATTTTACCATGAAAAACAAGCAACTGGTGGATTGTACCTTCCTTACATGTTTTTAGAAATACTTATATCACAAGGCTATGAGACCCAACGTTCAAATGTTACATGCGTCATATAACACACATCCATTCAATTGTACTTTGCTTTGAGTTGGAGCACGCTACTCCCTAGGCTCTGTTATCTTGCTGAAAAGAACACTCGTGAAACATGTAAGCATAAATTTAGGCCAGCGAGTGGGTTTTAAACTATATAGTAGGTTGCATTAGTCATCTCTAAACTGCTGTCTTCCATTGAAAAGGCCACCACTATGTAATTATGCTTCAAAGCTTGCTAAAAAGGTTCAGGGCAGAAAAAGTAACCTAGATTTTCTTTTCTTGTGTGTCAATTAACAAAATACAGTGTTCAGGCGAAGAACCACATCTCACGGACAATGGTAGGGGGTAATAATATGTACGGCTCTGGTGAAGTTGGCTAAAGCCACAGTCTGTAGCAATTTTCTTATGTATTTCAGATTTTTACCAGCAAACTTTAGTTCCTGGCTCCCTGCTTTGTCTTGACATCGGCAGGGAAAATCCTATTATAGAGGCTGGGGAAAAAAATAATAGGTTGCCAGCTAGGTTTAAAGCTGAACAATTACCATACTCTCTAAAACTTACAGAATCAGCACAAAAATATTTCACAGTCACACTAAATGGATACTAACACCACATTGTTTCGATGTTCAAAGCAGCTATGAACATTCGACGTAACTAGACAGTATTAGGTCCCAGACACTGTTCCATGCGAGTTCTTTACATAGGCATTCTTCCAAATGCTGCGCTCCTCTTCTATGGTGGGGCTATTATTGCCTCCTATTGGAGGCTTGAAGCAGTCATTCAGTGGCAGCACTGTCCACAGATGCCCACTGGGGTCTGAACAGACTCCCACCCATAGCGCTTCCTAAGCCAGGGATGGAGCCGACTAGAAGAGAGTATATCGCATGCCGAACACATTTCCTGCATGGCAGGGAAAGGGGGCAAAATCATTTGGGGAGACTCGGCAGAATCCCCCATGCATTTGCAAAACAGACCACAAAATTTAAAAGGGACCATGAAGTTATCTGCATTAAAGTAATGCAGGAGTGTCCCCGACAGGCTATTCCGGGTACTAATACGGCTATTTTTGGTAATTATCATGACTGTCCACGTGCGTTCTCATATAAAGATAATCACAGCCTTATGATAATGCTATACATTACTAAAAAAAACTCTAAAACTATGAATGTAGGTAGAGGCAGTAAGCCACATTTTGGATTTGAAGAGACATTATGATTTGTTTATTTTAATCTGTTCTCAGAGATGTTAATTGAACCGATTAATTCAGTGAGTTAATATTACTTGTGCAAAGCATAACTTCCCGGATTTACTTTAGATCTCAAGTTGTTTTATATAGAGATCCCGCACTGAAATGTCTGAGCAGGAAAGCTTAAACCAGATATTTAAAATATGCGAGGTTTCAAAGCAATGGGGATTTCCATTACAAATGACCACAAGAACAACATATAGTTACTGTACCAAAAGGTTGCGTTTCTGGAAAGTAATAAGGTAATCACAATTTATCTAGAAAGTATAGAACGGAATAGGAGTTCTTTATTTCTGCAAACCGATTCCTTGACAAATCCAGTGATCCAGAGTAAATGCCCAATTGTTATACTGGGAATCTGCCCCCCAAAACACACTAGTCTCTGATGAACGGATGTTATAGCTGGGATTCATTAGGCTTTGGGACGCCACATGCCAATGTAATAGCTACATAGTGTACAGTGCGCTACATGACAGGTCATACTTACACCCAATTAAACAAATATATTATGTGCGTGTTGGTCTAGCAGCAATTATTTAGTAATTTAATGGCCTTTGGTAGGTCAAGATTAGTTGCCAAATTTAAAAGAAATTCTTCCCAGAAACAACTGGGACATGCAATGGTGTTTATATGTACACCATTCCTTTTACATTATTGTATCAATGATTTAAATAAAGAAATCTGTGAATGATACCAAACTCACTCAATACCATTATGAAGATTAAGGGGTAGACAAAAGGAGTACGGGCAAGCAAACAAGAGCCATTATAGACCAAAAAACATGTGATAAGCTGCAGAAAAGTTATCTGGGTTTTCTTTTTTTGGAGCTCAGAGATCATCCAATGATATTTAAGGGTTAATATTAAAAAAAAAAAAAGCGAGACATGAAGAATCATCACTAGAAAATTACCATTGCTGCCTTCAATGGTATCTATACTCAGATAAAACGTGAGATGACAGGATACCAATTAAAAAGAGAAGGAAGATGTGAAACTTTTATGTAAAAGGGATTTTACAAAGTACAGGAGGGAGCTTTGTTTCAAATGAAGAGAAATGTTAGAACCATAAGGGGATCTTAAGGCATAGAATTTACTACCTAATCAGATCACAAAGCAGACAGAATACACAAAGAATAAACGCTACTATAGCATAAGCGGGATTCAAGTGGATTACTGGTCTAAAATAAGAAAAGCTTAGGTCATTTTTTTTAAAAAAAAGAAAAAAAGAAACATTCTTAAGAACTCTAAAGATATTTAAGACAATAGTTGTCATTAACTAAACATATAATCTCCCTGGCATGTTAATATTCTTTATTGTTGTATATAGTGCCAACCTATTCCAGAGCACTGTACAATTCGACTTACAGAAACAAGGGGTAAGGAGGGCCCTTTGAGCTAACAATCTAGAATCTACATTGAATTGAAATATAACTAGCATGAAAAGTATGATATTTTCCCCTAGAACTCTTAGGAACCGGCTTCACAAGCACAGCTGCAGAAAATCTACATTTTATACAAGCTACTCCAAGTGTATTTGAAGACCTTAATGGGATTTAGTCACTAAAGGGAGAGTTGACTTCACTATTCATTATGAACAACCACCAGTGGCAGGTTCCTCCTGTATAAAGAAGTGAGCTAACTCCACATAATGTATAATTCAATGGGAGACAAGAATCAGGGAATCTCAGTGATTTAACAAAACTCACTCCATAATATAGAATATTCATAATATATACAGTGAAGTCAAAGGGTCAAAACCACAAGCCTCCTGCCAACCCATCCTGTGAATGGAGCCCAATATGTTACAACTTTGTCTTTTCTCGACACAGTATTCGAGGATATATAGCACTGTGATAAAGAAATTATATATATTATATATACATGCGCACACACACACACACACACAAAGCCTTAGTTTTTCCTTACTCTTCTTTTAGTTGATGATTTAGATACTGTTTTAATCAATAAGGTAAATAATATTGTCATAGATAAATATTTGTTAGGAGATTGGTCAACCCCACTGGAGAGTACCTTCTCGCTCTATAAAGTGCCCCAGTTGTTTTTCCATTTCCGGTGCTCTTTAGTCTTAGATGTATGACCATATAATGAAACGAATGACATCACTGTGTATCTTACAAGTTTGCCCCGTCAGATGATACAGTGTATAAAGCTCTCCCGAGTAGAAGCCATCAGAACATCAGGCGGCTTAGCTTCAACTAACATCTGTTTAATAAAAAGGTCACTTAAGCGTCAGGCATGCCAGAAA
The DNA here is from genome assembly GCA_029215755.1 of Spea hammondii. Classification (NCBI taxonomy): domain Eukaryota; kingdom Metazoa; phylum Chordata; class Amphibia; order Anura; family Pelobatidae; genus Spea; species Spea hammondii. The sequence goes on from JARDYJ010000002.1 coordinate 35,966,561, forward strand.
GATTTATTTTCTTAAGAATGTATGATTTTGATTTATAAAACTAGTCTGTAAACGATGGCTAAGACTTACATACAAAGATGTCTGAAGAATAATTAATAGATATTCATTTGAGTGAAACTAGAAAGGCGCTGTGGGTTGATATGTGTGGCAGAAGCCAAATTACTAAGGCTTTACTAGGAACCGCCAACTATCTGTGATATAAAGGAAGCCAAGCTCCCAGCGCAAATTAAATCACATTAAGTCCTGCCAGACGGGAGGCCACGTGAGATCAAAAAAGGATGCCCATGCGCCATTACAATATTATTTAAACAGCCAACTCTATGAAACCACAGAAAAACAAGAGAGAGACCATTATCTGCATGAAGCAAAGCATCCTCTATACAATAAAACATGTTTACTGCTATCAACTCTAGAAGAAAAAAATCAATTTAAGCGACAGCCTTATTGCCAAACACAGTATAGCTTTCATTCACAATAAATAATCAAAGCAGATGACAGCATCTTGAATCCAAGATTCACCTTGAGCTCAAGAAGTTACTTTAGTCATTTAGTCTTCTTCTAAGGGATAGCTTAAGATGGCAGGGCCGTGACTTCCATGGGGCAAGAGCAGCATCTTCTCCAGGTGAAGGATGTACTTAAGCCCCCGTGCCTTATTGTATACCGGAAGTGGATGTAGCATCAGCACAAGGCATGACCTATGACCTTATCCCAGGAGCCAAGACCCCCTAGTTACAGGCCATGCAGAGAATGTTGTGTCACATGTACCGAAAACATAAATAACCTGGTTTTAAGAAAAAACGACGCTTAGACTCCACCTACTAAATACCAAGATACATCCCCATATTAATTATGAATAAGTAATTGTAAACAGACTCCTCAACATTAACGGCACAACTGGAGTAATATATGAAAAGGGATTTAAAAAAAAAAATGGTCTTGTTACCGTAGCAACTGACAACAACGTTCCTTCCGATTGGTTCATGTTTTAGCATTTTGTAATAAAGTTCCCAAGTATGTTTTCAATAAAAAGGATACGTTTTACTTAATGACATTTCTATAAACAATGACATAAGATCATTCAGATCCTTTATAACAACCAGGCTCTGGGACGCTGTCCACGTTCCACGCAGCTCTTATCGTGAGCAGAACAAGCACAGCTTGCGCGGTTTTAAACACCGGGCAGATATGTTTTCTACGTGTCGTGTAAATTATATTGGCAAGAAAGAGAAGAAGCAAATCATGAGAAATGGAGCTTGAGCTGCTACCCCTGCTCCCTAGTCAGCCATCTTAGAGCTCATCTCATTGCTGCTGCTGTCTCCTGTGAGCACAGCCTCCTCCATTTTAATCCGCTTCTCTTTCAGCGTTCGTGTACCTGCCTCCTGACGGCAATTATTACCGAATTCAACCAAAGCGACGTGGCGTTCGGGTCCAAGGGGTGATCTGGAGTTAGGTTACCAATTAAACCCATAAGGCGCACCGATGCACTAGAACACTAGGCGCTATAGCTATATGGAACTATTAACTAATCCACAGAGACTGTGCGTCGGTTGCCATGGTGATTGCTCCAGTGAGAACTGCGCTTTTATAAATCTAGCTATGTCAGCCAGCAGCTTAAGGAAACCGCTCAGAAAATGAAAGCGATTCGTGTGCTCGTTGATGACACTGCATTTTTTGACTGCTGAAGCGTCTGACTGCTTTGCCCTCCCATGTCCCACCCGCCTGTATGGGGAAAAAAGCCCCAGAGCCTATTAGGGAGGGGCCACAGGCATGGTATTCACCCCCAGGCTGCATTAATCCAGGTGCATGCATTCCCAAGTGTACGTGGAGCCAAAATAACCTGCGCAGCCCACACTGCTGGGAAATGCACGGGGTTTCCTGATATAACGAAACCACGGACTATACCCCGGCTCCTCTGATCAGCCGAGACTGATCAGAGCAGATACGAGGAAGTAGCCCCTTTGCTTTATGTCAGATGATCAGACACTCTCAATGGGTAATTAATCGCACTGCGCCATCGTACACGTGTATTTAACATGCATGCTTATGCCCTCCTTTTTTCTTGTATGGGGGCAAATACCCCCCTCCCCCCAGACATTTACCCGTGTCTCCTAGGAGCGACCGGCTCTCACCTTGCTCTCGGGAATAATCAGCACCTCGCTGTTTTCCTCCTCTTTCTTGGCCTCCTTCTGGGCCAAAGCCGAATTAAAGGCCAATTTGACCATGTCTGCACGGTCTCCACACGGAGCGAGGCTGCAACAAACGGTACGTGCGCTCCCTAAACCCCTGTCTTTGTTGTCTGTAGGCAGAACTGCAAGTATCCGGGGAAAGGAGGAGGAGCAGAGGCGGGGCCTGAGGGTGACGCACAACAACAATAACAAAAAAAAATGCAGCTCCGCCCAGAGAGCTCTTAACCCCTTCACGTTAGAGGGGTTTGCCATTTTTAGCATACCACCCATGACTCCCCTTTTCCATGTTTAGTGCACACACGGAGAATTATTTGTTGATTTTTTCAAGGACATATAGAGTTTTCTCTTGCTACCACTTTTTTTGTATTGTCTGTTATTTATTATAAATAATATGTCAAAAACCAACAAAAACATTTTTTGCAATTTTACTTAGAATGTAAAGCGAGGCTCTATTGACTTATTTTCGAAAGAAAACCAAATTTTGAAACCCAGAGAGATCGCTATTGTACGTACAGAGGCCCTTTATCAGCAATCATCACTCCCGTGTTCCAATGGGACATTGTGTTAGCTAGTCCAAGTTTAAGTTGAAAAGGCAAATTAATCATTACAAAAAAAAAACCAGCTAAACGTTTCCTTGTTTTCCATTAAAAACAGCTAAATGACCCGGAAATTTTTAACAGTAGTGTATAATAATAAATGTATTTTTGTAAAACAAATTTAAAATAGGTGCCCAAACACCTTGTTTCCCCACAAAAAGAAATATACATTTTAAATAAGCCTTTCTTGCCCTCAATCCAAAATTCAAAAACAAGAAAAATAGTGTAGAAGGAGCATTTTACTTCATGAATGTAAGGTATTATATTGTACTCGGGGATGTTGTTGAAAATAAATTACATGGCAACACAGAAACATTGAGACAAAGCCTTTTCCGTTTCTATGGTAATAACCTATCAGTGCCTGCTTTAGCGTCACTTGGTAATTAAGTGTTCCCAACAAAAAGTAAGTGCTTGGGGAGTGCTAGAGTTTTAAGTAAACTGGTAAACATCAGCACTTTGGAGACCTCAGCCCCCCAGCTGTAACATATGACAGGCTCCCTCACACTGCACGTTCTGCTGAAGTTTGCTGAATCAATGCCACGACAGTCAATGCCAGTAATTAGATTTCCTGTTATTCCCCGGTTTTCATGCTTCCGCAGATTGTTTTTGGTTTTGATTTCTTTTTGTATACTTGCTATGTGAATGCTTCTCATTTGTTTTTTTTTTTTACCATATGCATCTTCACACACACACACACCCACACACATATACACCTCATCACACTTCCCTTCGTACCTCTCAGGAGTACATTTTGCTTCAAACAAGTTCATGAGTTCTTCACACACACATCATATGTACACTCTGGGCTGGCCCTGAATTATACCTTGTTGATTTTTGGGTTTGCCATACCCACTGCCATTTATTATTATTTTTATTTTTTTTTTATATAGCGCCATCAACTTTATTCCACCTGCTTTGGAAAGGTCACTGTATCTGGTGATATAGCGTGAAGCCAGAAAGCCAGTAAGTCCAAGTGGCTAGGGGGGAGGGCTTTACCAAGTTTACCAGCCAGTTGGCTGCAACAGCACCCTGCCTGAATCCTGACAGCCCTCCCCAAAAATCATTTTCAATAAATCTCTGCTTCTTAACTATACATAAAACATATGCTAATCGAATTCTTGACAATCTTAGTGAGTTGGAAATACTTGAACTTACTGCAATTCATCTAACAAAAACAATTTTAGTAGTAGATCCCTTTCAATACTTGAATCTACAGTTAACCAACAAAACATACAGTATTTAAGACCTTGTCATACCAGTATTTCATAGCATATCAACGGAGTACTTGTTTTTCAGTATGAACTGGGCACGAGAGAGCCTAGGATTAGTGGCGTCTCTGTGCAGTATATCTACGGTGCCCTCTCAGTAACTAAAACACATACAAATACTAACATGCAAACCTGCTGTAACACACACACTCATTCTAACACCATATACTTACACATTCATGCATTCAATCTCCCTAGGCTCACCCCTGATACTCTAACACAATATGCTGACATAACCACTCACGTTAACAACACACACACATGCTAACACCAAATACTAACACACTCATGCTATCAGCATACACACTCATACTAACACCCATCCACATATGCACGCTAACATCCAATACTAAGCCACACATTTGTACTCACACTACAAGTACAGACTATAACACCATATGCCAACACACACTCTCACTAATCCACAAATTCTAACATAAAGTTGCACTTTCAGGATAATCATTTCATATCATCCTGGCTTTAAATTCTTGCCTTTTCTTAACACACCATATTGCTACCGTTACGTCCTTTCTAATCAATGCTAGCTATTATTTTGGTGATTTTCTAGCAATGGCAGAGCAATATTAGAAATAGCAGCACACAAGTAATTTACGACGACATGCATTAACATTGGACTATTGTTACACTACAACTCCTACTGAACAAGTTCTAAAATATTAACCTAAAACCATTCACTATATTATGTCTTAGATATGATGTCATACTTAACAACACTATATACAGTATGTGCACCAACCACTCCACCTAGCATTCAAAGGGTTGGCACACCATCGAAGGTCATATAACACAGTAATAAATAAATGATAATGGAGCAGTAACAGGGTGCTGTTAGATTCCAGTTAAGATCGTACCAACAACAGGATACAGAGTCTTTATGCCAATAACATTTCATTGGCAGTGATTGTGCGTCATCTGCTCTAAAACCTTTCGTAATGAGGCCATCCTGTTCCTTGTGAAAGAAGAACAACTACAATCATTTATATTAATAGGGAGTCCTCTGTTCTTTTTTCCTCTTTTGATTTTTGTTTAAATACATCAGTAATGTGTTCTTGGTAGCTGTTCTAGAACCAAATTATATTATACAATATTGAGACAGTGGGATTTCATCTTTAACCGAACCTTAAAACAGAAAAGTGTAATATAACTAAGGGGCAGTAACCCACCTTCTAGCCACTAGATGTTATAATAAAGCATCAAATCCTTCAGTATAAAAAGGAGACTTAATTGAGTTGGTATTCTATTAAATATTGAATTGTAGATGAGTTACAGCGAAAACATTTTAATGGCCTGTATTAATAGTACAGTTTATCCTGTGAGAATAATATGAGTTATACCAGACAGGTAAGGCAAATTGGGGCCTATTCACTAAAGAACAAGTTTGTGGAAGAGTCGACCTCCCTGATAGCGGTATACTTAATAAAGGCCAACCCTGAGTTTCTCCTGTGTGAAGGAATGAGTTAGCCCTGTATAATGTATAGTAAAATCATTAAGGACGGTTTTAGGAAATGTGCCACAGCACTAAACACTATTAGTAACTAGGACCCCTAATAATTTTACATCAACTAACACAGAAATAATTGCGTGTGTGTGGATTCTGTACCAAATGTACTATTTATTTAGGTTGTACATTGTATTTTGTTTGAATGCACTCATTGACCACCATAGATGAACACAGATACAGTGATGGCGGAACTATATACTATACACGGTTGGCATACTATATATATGCCAACCGTGTTTGTTTGAAGCACAAAGAGGAATAGGTTAACTATATGTTCCTTGGTGATGGGTATTGCTGGTTTGGTGGCTACACGTTAACTCTAATGGCAGTGCGTTTTTCCAGCAAGAAATTTGACGAGGGATGTGCATAGTTTTGTTTCACATAACTTAATAATTTCTATGTTTAGTGCTAGTCCTCTATGGGAAACTTTACTGATTTATTATTTGCTGAGTACTTGTAACTGGCTGTCCTTGCTTTGACAGCTCTCACAGAAAAACACAACACTGCATTCTGTTGGAATCTCCCTCGGCTGTGAATTATTTATGTGCAAGCGTCCAAACCCAGACCCCAGGTTCTTTTTTGCAATGCGGATTGTGGTCTTCTCCCTTTGGATGATATTATCCAGGTTTCTGTGTGCTTCCCCTTCAGCAACCAACAGGGGGCACTGCCCCTCCCTGACTGCCTGCATTGAAGAGATCTTTATCACCAATAACGCAGTCCACTTCCATTTTTCCTAGATAATCCAGATTATTAAAATATTATTATATAAAATATTACCCCTACATTTTTTGTTGGGTAAAATTGGCAGTGTCTAGGTGACTGAAGGGAGGAATTTCTAATTTGTTAAAAAGTCTGGTTAAGGAAAGAATCGCTCTGAAATTGCAATTTGTAAAAACTGAACAGACAGGTGTCATTAAAAGGATGCATTAATGAGGGTCTTAGATCTGGAGGAAAGAACGTTTAGTATTAAAATCTATTTTTAATGGGCCCTCATTACCATACTCGTTTTATAACTCACACTTTTCCCCTAAATCAAACATTAAAAAGCTTGTAGTTTTCACTCCGACGCCTTCTATCTAAATTGTTAATAGCTAAAAGCAGCCACAGTTGGCTACTGAACGTTGTAGGGTCTGATGGCCTGATGCCAACAGGGTAGTTGAAAAACAAAGCGTTAAAGAATGCAAGAAAAAAACAAAATTATAAACTGATTCAATGTCAAACTTGTTCATGCAAGGGAAAGTGGAACTTGCACCACCCTGCTCAATATTTTGAAACACAAAATAATTATGTAAGTAATGCTTTATCTTACTCCCCTGCACTTGATCCTCTAGCACCCTGCAACCTTGGTCCACAAGACCTGCAATCAGTGTTCCTTCTAAGCTGTGCGTGCGCACATAGCATTTTTAGAGAGCGCACATGTCCAAAAATTGTGCGCACAACAGTTTTTCCCAAAAAAAGAAAAAAATTATATATTTTTTGAAACTTTATGCGGTGCGGATATTTTGCGCACAAAATTTTTGCTCTGTTAAACTTTTTGCACAAGAGAAATTTTCTGCGCACGCCAACTAAGAAAAATTAGATGGAACATTGCCTGCAATCCTTGTGGAGATCTGAAAATTGCAGGAACGTGGAACGTAACCACATAAATACTGAGGATGCAAACAATGGCTGGGTCCCCATACCCATATTTTGTGACACATATTGTCACATAAAGGCCGCAAGATGCAGCTTTATTTTTGGCAACACAAGGATTCGCATATAAGCAGTTGGACTGCCTGGTTGTTGACCTCTATTGGACCCTCAAATGTAGGGTATATCTCAATATACACCATCAACAATGCCTGGAATAAAGGTGAATCGTACGTGCCTTCTGGCAACAGGTCTCAAATCTGTCTCTGAAAATGCATGGGATGGAATGATAACCAAGGTGACACAGATAGAGGAACAGGCATACAGACATAAAGTGTCCTTCAGAAGAAGTTTTTTGACATGGGTATTTTGGACTATTGAGGACTAGAGAAAGAGATTTGTGTTGTTGTGTTTTCCTCTTTCTTTTATACGGTCTATTATATGTAAATTTGGTGAGGGGCCTATGGAGACGACAGCGTGATTTTACACAAGCAATTTGTAGTTTGTGTTTAATCCTCTTACTTGACTTGATGTTTGGTTTGTTCTACAGTTTGACTGTGGACCACCCCACTAAAAAGAAATGTGTATGTGAGTAAACTTAAAGGCATATAATGGCTGGAGTGTCCCTTTAACCCCTTAAGGACCAGGCTGTGTTTTACCTATTGTACCATTGGGACCGAGGCTGTTTTAATACTTTTGCGGTGTTCGTGTTTAGATGTAATTTTCTCTTCACTCATTTAGTGAACCCACACAAATTATATGTTGTTTTTTTCAGGACAAGAAGGGCTTTCTTCAGATACCATTGTTTTAATCATATTATCTAATTTCCCATAAAAAAAATAATAAAATATGATGAAAAATGTAAAAAAACCCCACATTTTCTGACTTTTACCCCAAAAATCTTTTACTCATCCAAAAAAGCTAATGAAAAAACCTACTAAATATATTCTACTATTTGTCCTGAGTTTAGAAATACCCAATGTTTTTATGTTTTTTTGCTTTTTTCTGCACGTTATGGAGCATTAAGTACAGGTAGCGTTTTGCTATTTCAAAACCATTTTTTCCAAATCTGGTAATTCTTCCCCCCATGTGCCATTTCGGGTATCTTTGAAGCCGGCCAATGCAATTTACCCCATCAAATAATATATTTTTGAAAACTAGACACCCCAAGGTATTTCAAATGTTAGTATTTTAACCCTTTCCATGCATAAGATTCTACCACCAGCCTTTGCCACACTTTGTGTTAGTATTTTTTTGGTATTTTTTTTTACACAAATTGTACTTTGGGTATACATTTATAGCTCCAGGTATACGTCACTATCAAACAACACCCTAATATGTGTTCAATAACATCTCTCGAGTACAGTGATACCACCCATGCATGGGTTTGACTGCTGTTTGGGGTTAAAAGGCCACATTTGGGAAGTGCGCTTTTTTCCCCCTATTTTGGTCAGTCTGTGCCTATGCCCTATCTTTGAGCCTGGCCACTACAATTTACCTCATAAAACCATATATTTTTGAAAACTAGACACCCCAAGGTACTTAAAATGGTAGTATTTAACCCTTTCCATGCATCAGATTCTACCACCAGCCTTTGCCACACTTTGTGGTAGTATTTTTTTTTATTTTTTTTTATATTTTTTTTCACACAAATTGTACTTTGGGTATAAATTTATAGCTCCAGGTATACGTCACTATCAAACAACACCCTAATATGTGTTCAGGAACATCTCCCGAGTTCATTCATACCCCACATGTATGGGTTTGTCTGGTGTTTGAGATTAAAATGCCACATTTTGGAAGTGCGCTTTTTTTTCCCCCCATTTCGGTCAGTCTGTGCCTATGCCCTATCTTTGAGCCCGGCCACTCCAATTTACCCCATCAAACCATTCATTTTTTTAAATTAGACACCCCTTGGGTATTTGAAATGCTTTTATTTAAATTTTTCCACGTCAGGATTTTTGGGAAGATACAGCGCTAATTTTAGCACTTGCTCATAATAATAAACTTTATTTTTTTATTTTATTTATTTTACTCTTTTTGGACTTTTTTTTTACATTTTGCTGGAACTGGATAGTTCCTCTAAAGCATAATAATTTTTAAATGTATATGTTTTTTTAAGCTTTTTCATTTTTTCTTTTTTCTTTTTTTTCTTTTTTTTTTAAATATTTTACTAATCACATAGTGATTAGAAAGCTGGCCTCCATTGACTTGTATGGTTGAATGCAGTACCTGTATTCAACCAGCAAGTGGAGCCAGAGTTCTCTAGAAGGTCAGGAGACTGTCTAGCGAACTTTTTCAACTTTATTATTTTTTTCCCGGACCGCCGCCATCTTGCGGATGGTGAAGACTGCGTGCAGCTGCGGCTGTGACCGCTCTCCGGAGCGGTCACAGTCCATCAAGAGGTAAGTGTTTGGTGTCGCTGGATGCCTCCTGATCGAGGCATTCCAGCGACACCATTGAAGTTTAGGAGGTGATCGTTGATCGCCTCCTAAACGCTTTTAAAACGGGCGTCCGCCGCCATACAATGTATGGCGGCTGTTGACGCCCCGGGGAGGGGCCAGACATGGCCCATCATGCCGATCTCGGTGTTGCTGAATGCCTCGACATCGAGGCATTACAGCAACACCGTTTAAGCTTAGAAAGTGATCATTGATCACTTTCTAAGCTTGTTTAAGTCTGATGACGTGTCAGGCACGTCATAGGTCGTTAAGTGACCGTTTTGCATGACGTGCCTGACCCGGCAATGGACGTTAAGGGGTTAAAGGAAAGACATGATGAAAGATGTAGCTTTAGTGGGGAGGGGGGGGGATCTAAAACAAGAGATCATAGTCTGAAATTCAACGATCAGAGACTGGGATCTAACGTTGCCCTTGTAGAAGCCCTGTCTTTGTACTTTGAGTTTTGATAAACTCAAATACTGACTGAAAAAAAAATCATAAACAATAGAAATATGAGCTCTGCTAGATTCCATCTCTATGATAGAATCATACAATGGTGATGGGTTAAGATATGTGGTTGATAGGTGAAGGATTACAATGACTAGACCTTTCTAGTCAGAACACCTAAAGCTATACGTTATCATGCAGAGACTTGATAAAATGTTGAAATATGTCTGCCACTGCTGCTCTGTGATATGGATATAGACATCTGCTTGTGAGACAAGATAAGGCATATGGCGCATTGCCCACATAAATGCATCACTAGATGCGTAACATATTAATCATGCATATTACGCAACATTAGCAATCGCTATTGTTCATTACCTTCACAGTTATTTGTATTGACATAAAACAAGATACAACTGTGACGCATATTATTAAAATGTTCCAACCTAGGAAGATTTAACTAAAAGTATAGAATTTGCCTGGAGATAAGAACCATTTGGGCCATCTTAATGCCTATCCCATGCATGTTTAAATTCTCACTGTAATAGCCTCTACCACTTCTAATGGGCACACACAGGAAATTTCTGGCCCTGGTTAGCCGGAGCCCTCCCCTGTGGGATGCGGGTAGGAGGTCCCCCCGACGTTAGTGGGTGGTCCTGCTGTCGTCGTGGGCAGTCCTGCCGCCATCAGTTGGCGACCCTGCTGACGGGACACACGCTGTTGTTAATGAGAAAGTGGACAAGAAGTAGGGTGTGCCACAACACTGCTTTGGCATCCCTGTTTCCTCATAGTGACTTGGAAACCCTGAGAAGCGGTGCTTTCCCCGGAGTCTCCCTGGTATACTAATGGAAAGGTTATTCCAGCTATCTACCACAATCTCTGTAAAGTAAAACATTCTTACATTACTTTAAAACCTGTCTTTCTATCTTAAGACTACAATCACCTGTTGTAACATTTCTCCTTTGAGTGGTTAGCATACTGTAGTGTAATGCTGGCAACCTAACATAATTGGGCCTGTTCGCTAAAAGGAGAATTGGCAGGAGTTTGCAAGAGAGTTTGGTTTCAACTCCCTTTGTCCATTATTAAGGGCCAATGCTGGTAGGTTTCTTCATCAATAAGAGCCGAGCTAACTGATTTGTGCATCATTTAATGTCTGATCAAACTGTGAAAATTCTCACTGATTTAATTCTGCATTTTACAAGACCAAAAATCTTCTTTCTGAGGAAACTCACTTGCATTGGCCCTTCATAACGTATAGTGAAGGGAGAGAGTTAAAACCACAACTTTCCTGTCAACGCTAACTTTATATACTTTTCTTTTGTAAATGAGCGCATTAACGGGACTCTCCAGCATACCTGGGAACCTGGGCTCCGGCTACCCGGAGCCTTTCCTTGTGGGACGTGGCCAGGACTGGCCACTGATGTCAGTGGGTGGTCCCGCTGACGCCGGGGGGCGTTCCCGCTGACGCCGGGGGGTTCCCGGCGTGTCAAGACACTGCTCCCGTGACCTGGAAGATTGGGGTCTTGACCCGGAGAGTTCCCAGGTATGCTCTCCAGTCATCACGTGAACCTTGCTTCCAGTGGCGTCGCTACAGGGGGGCAATTGCCCCCCCAGGATATTCCTTGCCCCCCCTGTTGCCCCCCGCCGAATTTGGAGTCACCCAGGACAGTCCCGCAATGGGACTTTAACCCCTTGACTGCTAACGACGGCATGGTGCCGTCGCTAGCAGTCCCAGTCAGGTGCTAACGACGGCACCATGCCGTCACTAGCACTACCCTACCTTGATGGAGGTCTGTGGACCTCCATCACCACCTACCCCGGCGATCTGCCCCTCAAACTGAAGGGCATCACCGGGGCCACCCGATCCGCCCGGTGACGTCTCGCGCAATGACGCGATGACGTCACCGCGCAACTTTATTAACAACTGACAATTGTCAGTTAAATGGGAGTTCCCCCTGACGCCAATGGGACGTCCCGCTGACATCGGGGCAGTCCCGCTGGCGTCGGGGACGGTCCCGCTGCTGGAAAGGGAAATGAGCGGGGAGCGGGGCGTGTCAATACCCCGAGACCCAGAGAACCGGTGCTTCACCCAGCAATCTCCGGGTCAAACCCAGAGCATTCCCAGGTATGCTGATACACGTCAATGCCACTCATCTATTCTTGAATTTCTTTAAATTGCAACATCATGTCCTGCCTTTTTAGCCTACTTTGCTTTGCAAGACAGGCTCTATTTAATTAATGTTTAGATTCAACAGGGCCGGCAGTAATCATGCCTGGGTGTGTCTACTATCAACTAAATTTGGTTAATTGGTTGATTTAGTAAACTAAACTAAAACATTAGTTGGATGATCTGAAACATTTAAGTTCTTGCAAAAAATAGAAGGAATTGAGAAAGGGGCAATTATTTTTTCACAGCACTGTATACTAAAACATACTCAATCACACAGCATCACCTCTTGCGTCTCTCATATGTATCACAATGTACTTCTCGCACATCTCTCACAACTAACCTCATTCCCTTACCTTGCCTGGAGCTCTTCCTTATATCTGCTTCCACATGCTGTCTGATAATTTGCGTGGCGTTACGTAAAAACGCAGTGCTCCTGCTGGTTGAAGTCCAAGAATTTTGGACCAGCTCAAGGGGCAATTGCTCCCCCTCCCCCAGAGCTAGCCCACCCCTGCTTACAGCCCTAATACATTTTGTGTTATGTGTATAAGTTCAAAAGAAAGCACTATCTGTCATGGGAAGAATAATGTATTATTTGTCTGGGTAATGTAAATTAAAGTCTTCATATTTGAAGACTCTCAGACTCTCTTATAAAGTTCCCAGACATGACTACTTACTTTTACTATAAAGGGGTTTATTTGTCCTTTTAAGACTTAAGCTCAAGGTTTTGCGATGTATTGCTTGCACATCCCACCGCTAGGTGGCGCTATTCTGTAGCGCGCCGCTCTATTTAGCCTTGTTGTTTCCTCTTAACCGGAGGCCTATGCCGCTCTTTACTCTGTGTTTCCCTTACTGGGCAATGGCGGCCTCCGACAAGAGTACCAAGCAGAGGCTTCTCTCCGCGCTGGATGATCTGGAAGTGCTGTCCCGGTAAGGGGTTAATGCAGCGAAGTGATGTATTAACAATATAATAAGTGTTTATCGAGCTGGGGATGAAGCGGTTGGGTCCTTCGTATGCATCCGGGTGTTTGGGGACAGCGCACGTCTGTGTGTTCGGTGGAAAATGTTAATGTTGAAGGTGTAGCCGTTAGGTGCGATTCAGCTGGATGGATGCCTCTTTATGAAGGATGTTGCTTTAGTTCAATGAATTCCTCTATACATATTTCTCATTAGTGTTAGAAATGCATCAGGTTGATTTAATCTACCCCTCAGTCCTGATTGTTTCATAAGTATATTTAATATGTAAATAAAGAGGCATGTTTGTTACAATTCTAGTCGATCATGCTAGGTGTGATTACCTTTTCTGAGACTTGTCGAGAGGGATTGTGCCAGCCGGTGATCTATAAAGTGTCATTCCGTATGGTTTTCTGGTACAGGGTAGACTGAGATCTTAATTTTGATGCGGTTGTCGATTGCCATTCTTCTTATATCGAGCAGTAATCGTAGATGAGAAAAGTCACCGATGCCCTTTGTCTCATAGCGATATGTTCTATACATACCCCATGTATACAAATATTTCCCTTATGGCCACTGTCAGAAAATAAATGTACTGGGTTTTATATGTTTACAAACATACAATTTAAGGGAGAATTAGTATTTCTTTATTCCAATAATAGTGGTTTTATACACTTCTATTACTCTGTAGTCTAACTTTGTAGATTGTGTTATAGAACTGCAAAGAAAACCAGTGGTCCCCGGAGCTCCATAAGAGAGATGCTGCTTTGTTACTTAAATTACGCACAATAAATTGCCCCTTGTGTTTAGCTGTGTGACCTGAGCGGTCTTTGGTCTTCTTAGCCGTGTATTAAGTCATAAGGCCATTGTGATGTTGTATTCGTCAGCTTCTCGTACTATGACTTCTGATGCTTCTGTGGAATGGTGTTATAACCCATGTACTAATTTTTGTAATTTCTTTTTTCCCCCCCAGGGAACTCATTGAAATGTTGGCACTTTCTAGAAACCAGAAGCTCAACCAGCCCGGGGAAGAGAATCAGGTGAATACAAAGAAGGCTCATGGGCGACATTAGCGTTAGAGACCAGATTGTGACTATACGGCTTTACTGTAAAAAAAATAAAAAAATAAATAAAATTTAAACCGGGTTCAAAAGGCACACCGGTGCCCCATGCAGCCTCCTAGCAAAATTAGCCCCTTCGTGACAAAGGCTGATTTTACTTTTTGTACCCTTCGTGACAATGGCCTTTTTAACATTTCTGCGCTGCTTGTGTTTAGCTGTAATTTTCTTCTTTCCCGTTTACTGAACCCACACACATTAGATATTGTTTTTTTCAGGACAAGAAGGGCTTTCTTTAGATGATATTGTTTTGATTGTATCATATTATTTACTACTAAAAAAAGTATAAAATATGGTGAAAAATTTAGAAAAAAATGACTGTTTCTAACTTTTAGTTGAAAAATCTTTTACTCATCTATAAAAGGTAATGAAAAAACCTGCTAAATGGATTCTACTATTTGTCCTGAGTTTAGAAATACCCAATGTTTTTATGTTTTTTTGCTTTTTTCTACCCATTATGGGGCAATAAGTACAGGTAGCGTTTTGCTATTTCAAAGCCATTTTTTTCCAAATCTGGTAATTCTTCCCCCCATGTGCCATTTCGGGTATCTTTGAACCCGGCCAATGCAATTTACCCCATCAAATCATATATTTTTGAAAACTAGACAGCCCAGGGTATTCCAAATGCTAGTATTTTAACTCTTTCCATGCACCATATCTACCACCAGTTTTTGTCAAACTTTGTGGTAGTCATTTTTTTGCATTTGTTTTGTCACACATTTTACTTCAGGTATGAATTAAAAGGTTCTCGTTTATGTCACTATCACAAAACACCCCAATATGTGTTCATCAACATCTCCTGAGTACAGCGATACCTCACATGAATGATTTTGCCTGGCTGTTTGGGGGCAAAAGGGCCACATTTGGGGAATGCGCATTTTTCAATGTTGAACTTTGGCATTTGGGGATCCACTGCCTATGCCCTATTTGGTACATCTTTGAGCCGGGCCATTTCAGTGTGCCCAACAAAACCATATATTTTTCAAAACTAGACACCACAGGGTATTTTAAATGCTGGTATTTTAACTCTTTGCATGCACACATTTTACCACCAGCATGTTTTCAAAGTTTGCAGTAGTATTTTTGTGTGTGTATTTTTCCCACACACACCTACTTTATGTATGAATTTACAGCTCCTGGTATATGCCGCTGTCACACGACACCCCATAATGTGTTCAGCAACATCTCCTGAGTACAGTGATACCCCACATGCATGGGTTTGTCATTTTTGTGGGAACTAAAAGGCCACATTTGGTACGTGTGCATTTTTCTAATTGGAAATTAGGTGTGTGGCCATCCTTCCCCCGGTGTTAATTGGGACGTTGTTGAACCTGGCCAATTCAATTTACCCCATCAAATCATACCTTTTTTAAAAGTAGACACCCCACGGGCATTTAATATGCCAGTATTTTAACTCTTTCCATGCGAGAATTGTTTTAAGCTAATATGCTAATTTTAGGACTTGCTCACAAAAATATATTTTTTATATATATATATATATTTTTTGCCTTTTTTTTTTTAATTTTTTTAATTTTTTTTCAACTTGAAGGTTCCCCTGATAGTGACATCAGTGGGAAATTATTTTTACATTTTACTGTTTTTTTACTATTTTTTTTCTAATTATTATTAATTTTATTTTATTTTTAATTTATTTTTTCTAATCACACTGTGATTAGAAAGCTGAGCTCCATTGACTTGCATGGTGAATGCAGTACCTGTATTCAACCTGCAAGTGGAGCCAAAGTTCTCTAGATGGTCTGGACCATCTAGCGAACTTTTAAAATTTGTTGGTTCCTGTTACAGGGCAGCGGCCATCTTGCTTGATGGCGAAGATCATCGGCAGCTGCGGCTGTGACCGCTCTCCGGAGCGGTCACAGCCCATCGAAAGGTAAGTGTTTGGTGTCGCTGGATGCCTCCTGATCGAGGCATTTCAGCGACACCATTTAAGTTTAGGAGGCGATCATCGATCGCCTCCTAAACGCTTTTAAAACGGGCGTCCGCCGCCATACAAAGTATGGCGGATGTTGACGCCCCGTGGAGGGGCCAGAGATGGCCCCTTCGTTCCGATCGCGGCGTTGCTGAATGCCTCGAGGTCGAGGCATTCAGCAACGTTTTTTGGGTGCAGAAAGCGAAAACAGATCGCTTTCTGCACCCGTTTAAAGACGTGCCGGTCCTGGCACGTCAATTGTCGTAAAGCACATGCTTTTCCGTGTCGTGCCAGGACCGGCAATTGTCGTTAAGGGGTTAGGGGAGGGTAAGTGAAGAGTTCTTGGTTTGTTTACTGCAGCTTATATATAATTATTTTAACATATCTTTATAGATTTTGGATTTGCTAATTCAGAGGGATGGGGAATTCCAGGAGCTTATAAAGCTGGCGTTCAGTCAAGGCAAAATTCACCAAGAAATGCAGCTGTTACAAAAGGAGGTTGAGAAGCGAGACAGTGATATTCAACAGCTGCAAAAACAACTCAAAGAAGCTGAACACATACTGGTGAGTGTGCATGAATTGCTGAAGGGAATGAGGCATAGTCCAGAGCAGACCTGGGCAAAGCACGGCCCGCGGGCCACGTCCGGCCCGCTGAATAGCTCGGACCGGCCCGCAAAGAGTGTCCTGGTGACTCACCAATGAGTCCGGTGTCCCCCCCCGCCCCGGTCACTTACCTTAAACTCCTGTGTTGGAAGCGTTTGTCTCGGGTGCCGGCGCTTTACGCGGGGCGCCGGCATATGACGTCAGACGCCGGCGATCAGCAGTGAAGCGCCGGCACCCGAGACAAACGCCTCACGCTTCCAACACAGGAGTTTAAGGTAAGTGACCGGGGCGGGGGGGGAGATCCTGAGAAGGGGGGGTTAGGGAGTTAGAGGGGAGATACTGAGAAGGGGGGGTTAGGGAGTTAGAGGGGAGATACTGAGAAGGGGGGTTAGGGAGGGAGGTCTTACTGTGTGTGTGTGTCTTACTGTGTTTGTGTGTGTGTGTATCTTACTGTGTCTGTGTGTGTCTCACTGTGTCTGTGTGTGTCTCACTGTGTCTTACTGTGTCTGTGTGTGTCTCACTGTGTCTGTGTGTCTCACTGTGTCTGTGTGTGTCTTACTGTGTCTGTCTTACTGTGTCTGTGTGTGTCTCACTGTGTCTGTGTGTGTCTTACTGTGTCTGTCTTACTGTGTCTGTGTGTGTCTTACTGTGTCTGTGTGTGTCACTGTGTCTGTGTGTGTCACTGTGTCTGTGTGTGTCTTACTGTGTCTGTGTGTGTCTTACTGTGTCTGTGTGTGTCTCACTGTGTCTGTGTGTGTCTCACTGTGTCTGTGTGTGTCTCACTGTGTCTGTGTGTGTCTCACTGTGTCTGTGTGTGTCTCACTGTGTCTGTGTGTGTCTCACTGTGTCTGTCTTACTGTGTCTGTGTGTGTCTCACTGTGTCTGTGTGTGTCTTACTGTGTCTGTGTGTGTCTTACTGTGTCTGTGTGTGTCACTGTGTCTGTGTGTGTCTCACTGTGTCTGTGTGTGTCTCACTGTGTCTGTGTGTGTCTCACTGTGTCTGTGTGTGTCTCACTGTGTCTGTGTGTGTCTTACTGTGTCTGTGTGTGTCTTTGTCTGTGTGTGTCTCACTGTCTGTGTGTGTCTTACTGTGTCTGTGTGTGTCTTACTGCGTGTGTCTTACTGTGTTCATAGCTTATTCAGTTATTGTAATAAATATTTTAGCCCATTTTTTAGCTCAAAATATTTTTTCCTTTTTTTTCTCCTCTAAAATCTAGGTGCGTCTTATCAGCAGGTGCGTCTTATAGAGCGAAAAATACGGTATGCACTCCGAAGCCTTGTTCATTTTGTTCACTTCTGTGCTGTGCTAATAGTTATTCAGGCCTTACTTATTCAAGCACCTCTACCAATGACGTAGGCTTGAATAACTTTATTAAACAGCACATAAGTTAACAAAATGGACAAGGCTTCGGAGTTTGTAGTTTGTAGAGGTCTGGCCCTCTAAAACCATTCCAATTTCTCATGTGGCCCCATGGGAAAATTAATTGCCCACCCCTGGTCCAGAGCAACCTTTTGTAGCCTAATCTTGGCATTTACAACTCCTTAATTTCTTCTACCTCCAATCGCATATTATATCTCTTATATATGTGTAGAAAATCACAAAACTATAAATATGCATTTAGTTGTTCTGCTATTTTATTGCATAATCTTTGAATCTGGGAGCTGGGATCCAAACGTATATTTATGTAGTGAGGCACTTAATTCCAACCAGCTACAGTGATAGTTTGCATGAGGCTTCCAGAGCGCATACTGTATGCGTTCAGTCATCCAGCTGATTTCAATGGGAGCATTTCTCTGCTTTGCAGCTGCATGGTTTTCATAAGGTGCATGAATGATATAAAGGTGCACTGTAGAGTACTTAATGAACACATTCATCGTTTGGTGCAGTTTTTTTAAGGAAAGTGTCTTTCAACAGCCTGGACTCTTCCCCTGTTGGCAGGTGCCAGTACACTTATCATTCAAGGAATGCTCAATCACACGATCTGACGTTGACTTCCGGTAGATGTTACTGCTGACACCCACAAGAAGTTCACTTGAGGGCAGGAGAGGCTCAGCAGGGTTTTTCTAGACCCTGGTGTGCTCTCCCATTGCTCCCCTTGATGACTGATTGAAATTATTGCAATCTGCAATGCATGGCTATGAAACCCTGCTTGCTGATCAGATTTTAATCAGCACAGACAGATCAGGAGGAGGAGGAGAAAATAAAACAATTTAATATAAATTGATTGGGTGCCCAGTGATGACATGGCATAAAAATTAGAGCCCCCCCCACCCCAAAGGAATCTAGTCATACTGCACTGGAAACACAAAGTAAGCATTATATATATCTTTTTACCACCAAACCCTTTAAGTCAAAAGTACTTTTGCAATCTTAAGTTTTCTTCTATACTGTATGTATATAGAAGAAAACTTAAGATTGCAAAAAAAATTCTGTTTTAGTATAGGCCTTTATCTATTATCACTAATTATGTTTTACTTGTGTACATTTTAAAGTTCCTACTTCTGGACAAAATGATGTATAATTTGTGTGGGTTTAACAAACATGGTAAAAATGACAAATATTTTGGTTCTTTGGTTATGAAAACCTCCAGGACTGAAGAGGTTAAGAAGCTATGTTTTTTTCTGTCTCTTTTTACAATACAAGATTGCATTGATTGTACAGGGTGCACAAATTTTTACATATTTTTCTTTTCTTTAAATTTAAGGCAACTGCTGTTTACCAAGCTAAGGAAAAACTTAAGTCAATAGAGAAGGCAAGAAAAGGTAAGTTCGTAAAATTGGGGAAAATATACCAGTAATTCTCTTATATGGGATTGATTAGAAATTTTAGGGCACTGGCTGAATCCACGCCGTATGAATTTATTAGTACAATGTGTGACCATTAGCTGTATTTTTGCAGATCAGAACCTGTTGCTAATAATCAATGTGCATATGCATCAAGAAGCAAAACCAGCACAAATAATGTATGTGACATGTCAGAGGAGAAAACTCCATCTTATCCACACAGACCCAAGTTTTTAGTTGAAAAAGCTGTAACGGGCAATCTTGTACAAACAAATGTCGTTTTATTCACAGAACAAAGTCCTATTTCTGAACTAATTTACAGTACTGTTTGCTGTACAGGATTATATGCAAATATCTCCCCCTCTTCAATGACGGTGTCCCTATGAACATGATTGCCACCCCGGTAAATAACACTAATTTAATTTGGCCATGGATAGTCTCTGCATTTCTCTTTAATAAATCACCGAGCATGTGTATTTTCAGATATGTAAAATAGGCTATTGGTTTCTATGAGCTAAACTGATTTTTGTTTAATTTTATTTTTTACGAAGGTTCCATTTCCTCTGAAGAACTTATTAAATATGCCCATCGGATTAGTGCAAGCAATGCTGTGTGTGCTCCTTTGACTTGGGTGCCAGGTAATCTAATTTAGATTTTTAATGTCTTCAGTTGATGGATGATAAAATTATCTGGTAGCTAATAATGTTGATGGCAGACAATTTACTCTTCTAAATATAAGTGTGTGTGTATGTATATAAAGATATTATAGTGAGTTGTAATGCATTAACACAAAATAGGCTGAAAAGATTTTGCTAGTTAAATCTTTGTTCAGAAAACATTTTAAACCTGATTGGTACCCGATGCTTTGTAATGTTCTCTTGGGAAAAAAAACATGATTATATGTAAACCTTTTTTTTTTTTTTCCTCTCAACACAAAATTAAGCAATTTTTCTTTCCTTTAAATGCCAGGTGATCCACGGCGGCCGTACCCTACAGATTTGGAAATGAGAAGTGGCCTGCTTGGTCAGATGAGCAATCTGCCCACTAATGGCGTCAATGGGCATTTACCAGGGGATGCGCTTGCCGCAGGAAGGCTACCAGGTAAAATGAATAGTATTATGGCATGTAGTGTGTGGACGTACGCCAATGATATGCATTGTTTTTTACATAACCCTATTATTGGACTGGGCATGTGCACTGGCTAACAGGAGATGTGTTCTTGCGCACTTACACAAGCCAAGAAGTTGGGTTGGGGATGCAGGGAAACAGTACAAATACACAGGGAATATTGTGATGAATCTGTCCATTGTGTTTGCATTGAGGAGGAAAAAAAGTTAATTCAAAGGTGGCGCTTCGCTATCATATGCATAGAATTATTTGCTTGAGTGTGCCCAAAGTCCGAATCCAAGGGTTATTTTTATTTTTTTTAGCAGCAATCCAAAGTATACACTGATCTAGGAGACCAAAGAACTAGTTTAATATCCTCTTGATGTCAAGTCATACTTTGGTCAGTTAGATACCATGTGTGTTTGAAAAGTACCGTATTGGCTCGGATATAGGCCGCCCCCGTGTATAGGCCTCACCCTAAAAGTTTGGTATTTTTTTAATAGACATGCTGCCACTGTCCTCCCCCCCCCCCCCCGACTTACCAGAGCAGACTCCCGGGTGTCTTGCGGGGCCGGCGGGGGACATCTACGCAATACGCGTATACAACTTCCGGTGCCGGGACTCCGCAGATGTGCGGCCCCGCAAGACACCCGGGAGTCTGCTCTGGTAAGTCTTGGGGGCAGAGGTAAAACGCATCGTGCGGACGTCACCGCAGCCGGTCTGAACGTCTGCACGATGCGCTTAGACAATCTCCCATGCCAGCGCCCCCCCCCCCCCCCCCCGTGGAAAGGGAGGCTGTCTGAGCGTATCAGAGAGTAGGATACGGGTCCCCTGCACCGCTGCGGGGGATCTGTATCCTAACCCTGCTGCCTGCCCGGCGCTAGACCCCGAATATAGGCCGCACCCCCACTTTAAAGACTTAAAATGGGGGGGGGGGGGAAGTGTGGCCTATATTCGAGCCAATATGGTAATTTTGCTAGTAATTTTAATTTTACTTGTTTTTTCTTTTTTTTTTTTTTTTTTTTTAGACGTCTTGGCTCCACAATACCCATGGCAATCGAGTGATATATCCATGAACATGCTGCCACCAAACCACAGCAATGAATTTTTAATGGAATCTCTGGGGCCAAATAAAGAGAATGAAGATGACGTTGAAGTCATGTCAACAGATTCCTCCAGCAGCAGCAGTGACTCTGATTAACTTTCAGTGGAAAGAAAGGCCGCTTTGAGAGCACGAACGTAAAATTATTTTGTGCGGGACATATTGGCAACCTTGCAGAATTTGTTTTGCATTAATGCCAGGGTAAAAAAAAAATGTACTGATTTTGTTAACGGATGACAGTTTTGTAAAAATATATATTTTTTTTTTCTGACATGCTTGCTAAATGTAATGTTACTAGAGAATGCATTTTTGTGTCATTTGGTTAAGAGTTTTTCTAATGCCGAAGACCTACCTAAGTGTTAAAAAGCCAGATAATATAAAAGGATATACTTTAAACTTAGTGGGGTTTTTTTCCTGCTCTTTACTTCAGACCCTTTAATTGTAAATGTATATTTGTTATAGGTGTGATACATCTATATTTTATTACTTTAATACTTTCCCTGAAAGTAACCGTACAACCACTGTTGTATATACAGCCTGTTTATTGCCTTGTTTTTATAAATGTATTTAAATTTCATGTTTTTGCCTGTACATGTATCCTCACATGGACTTCAGCCCTTTTTTCTGGTGCTTTTTATATATTTTTATCAGAATCTTTTGATAAATGTAAAAGCTGGGGCATGTCTAGCTTTTGGAATAAAGAAATAAAATAGGTTAATAGGCCTGTGCAAACTGCGGCCCTTAATGTACTGCATTTAAAGTCCTCTCAGTACAATAAACACCGTTTTCACTAAAGCGCTCTCAGAAAGCCACGGAAAAGTGTCAGTCGCTAGACATTAATGGAAGTTTTAACTACTTTCAGGGCTAGTGTATCATGAAACACATCCATTTTTTATTTTTGTGTCTTGGTAAGCTTGAATGTTACTGGAAATAGAAAACGATAACTTAAAGGTTAAAAAAATATTAGCTATACTATGTGCATCAGATTGAGATACAGATTTGTGTCTGCTGGGTAAATGTTAACCATTTGTTTTAATTTATATGTGATACCCCCTACTCTATCAAATTTTAAGCAATTGTACTATTAACCCCTTAAGGACAATGGGCGGTCCCAAAACCAATTGAAAACAATGCAGCTTGAGCCCGTACATTGACGGACTTTGTCCTTAACCCCTTCAATCCCAGGGGTTTTTGGTACCTCAAAGCCCAGAGCAATTTTGCCTATTTTGGGGTATGTCGGTTTAGCGATGATTCTCTTTTCCTGTGAATAGTGTACCCATGTAAACTATATATTGTTTTTTCAAGGAGAGATAGAGCTTTCGTTTGATACCATAGTTGGATGATTAGCTGAAAATTTAGAATGAGTAATTTAGTACAAACTAGCGAAGATTAGAAAAATAAACTATTTTTTTTTACATTTTCCCTCTGAATCCTCACAAAATTAGGTAAAGTGATGGAAAATCCCCTCCAAGTTTATCAATTCAGGTGTCCTGATTTCAGAAATACCTAATTTATATAGATTTTCCAGACTTTCCCAGCACCAGGGAGCGTTCTATTAGGTGTACAATTTTGTATAATTTTTATGCCTATGGCTTAACGGGTTTGGGGGTTTGTGAACGGGGGCAGGAGGGTTATACTGGCTAGATGTTATGCTAGGGCAATGGGAAGTAAGGTTTTTTTAATCTTTTTTATATATATTTTTTTAATTTTAAGTTTTTTACATTTTTTTTTATTTTTTATATATTTTTACACAGTAATGGTTAGAGGTCCCCCTAGGGACCTCCTGAACATACCAGTGATGTCACAATGACATCACAGCCCACATAATTTTTTTTTGTATTTATATTAATATTTTAATGATTTATTTAATATTAAATAAATTTAATTTAATAACAAACTTTTGCCATTGGACTTCTGCTGGAGCATTAAGTGTTAGCAGTGTATTGGTGCTCTTGCCCAGTGCCATTACGTTGTTTGTGTCGAGTTACAGCAATGGAATTACGCAGAGAGGAGACTGTGCTGCCATCAGACAATCCAATCTTTTGCAGGTCAGAGCATCGAATCATAGAAGAGAGGTCTTTCACGCCCTCCTTGTTGTATGACCATTGTTTCAAGAATTATATGGGACATGCTTTATCAAACACTAAATTAACTCTAAAAAACCCCAAACTTATTTAAGCTTCCACTGCCATTCATGTTACTATCATTGTATATGTCATGTGCCTGTGTGTAGCAAGATTTTTGTGCCCATCAATCCAGGGGACTTAATTTGGGAAGAGGCAAATATATATATATATATATTTTTAGACCTTTTCTTTTTAGTATATAGCCATTCTTAATAACTTAATATTGTAACATTACACATTTATTACACAGGACTTCAGCTATTTGAAATTGGGGGTTCATTGTCTTTTTGACTTGAATAACTATAACAGTAATGATTTCCCAGCCATATTTCTTTCAGGTGTGTTAATATGTACATAAATAATCTACCTTTTAAAACATAACTAATTACATAACTGTTTCACCAGATCTAAGTCCGCTCCACCCATTCCCACTCCTCATATTCTAGTCCATTACATGTTTTTAAACATGTACAATCCAAAGCTTCATTAATTGCTGTGGATGCTGTGTGGGTCCTACAGATTATTTTCTGTATGAGGCTGGAGATGATTAAAATCTTCACTGAAGGGATTGTAGCCTTGCTGTCTCAAACCACACAAAGCCCAGAAGAGCTGCTCATTTGGAGGAAATTCTTCCCATTGAATCCATTTCCAGCCTGTAAAAAACACAATCACATTCATTTTGAAACCGTGAAGATCTTCAGTTAATGCTACGGGATGAACAAATGTAATAGATGCCTCAGCAGTTACCTAACAAAGTTTAGTTAATGTGAGACTCGAAAAGTTATTACATTTGGTGGTTAAATACAGGGTGTCACGGATGCGAGGCTACAATCTGCCGGGCATGAAAGGGTTAAATGAAAATCTGATTTAGCCAAAAGTGTATTCATGTCCAGTTTTTTTTTTTATAAATGGGAATGTGTTACAAGCGGTTATCAATGAAAGCTATAAGTTCAAGTACAAACGCAGAACTGTTATGTTGCTTAAACAAAACAATGGACAGGAAAACGGTATGAAAATAAACAAGCAGTAAACACAGAAAATGTACACTATACCAAAGTAAAGTAATCATTGGGAATCTCCGGATGTTAAAGGCTCTTGGCAAAAGAAATTCAAGTTAATTCAAACCGTTTCCCTTCCGTGTCTCTATTTGACCATCCATTTGGTGTCAGGTGGGAGGGGAGCGTGCAAACCCAGGCAATTTACGGCACTGAATGAGTTAGATCAAAACACCCGACAGCGAATTCTCGCCTGATATTTGAAAATGTCATGTTTGGTTGTTATGGTAACCTGTATATTAAGTCTGGGTTGATGATGTCCCCCCCATCTTATTACAACTGTATAGGTAACAAATATCCCTTGTCTACTTGTCAGTGAAATTACACTTTCTTATTGTTCTGGCCCCATTTAACCCCCTCCTGCCCTGTTCACCATCAGTCAGGATGTCACGCTTTCACTGTACAGTACATCTTCATGTTACGACTACCACGAGAACCTATTTCTGCCTAACATGATGCTAAGTGCTGTGTCCCCAGTGCCTGGTTCCTGTAAGTCTGATCTACCCAATCCAGACTTCTACAGACTAACCCCCTATGAGGGTTGTTAGAAGACTGTCCCTGCTGGCGCCAGCTAAAATTGTGGAATGCCGCAACTTACCCCCAACCGGAGGACAGCAAGATTCCCCTGGAACTCTCTATGGATCGCGAATCAGCCTCGGTCTGCTAAAACCTTGAGCGGTTGTCTCTCCCCAATAAAGCCTCCTATCAGTAAGATATTTGGGGACAAGTGAAGCAAAGGTGGGAGGCATCAGGGGATATATGGGGTTTGGGGGTCACCCCATTAGGGGGACCCTGTTTTCTGTACACTGGGACTGTTCCGAGCAGAGTGCCAGGGAAAAGGGCACCTGGCAGACAGCCAGAATGTTTATTATAGATATTATATTTCAACGAGGTCTGTGTGTATAAATGTGTCTCCTGTAATTCAATGAAAAGTATTTCTTTCCACCCTTCACCAAGTTTTGACTGATTGTTTGGGTGGGGAGCTTTATATCACTTAACACTATGGGCAAAAGGGAGAGATTCTGGTGGAGATCCTTGGAGCTCCGTCACATCTACTGGCTAACCCTCCATCCCTTTAGCCTCCCTACTTGTCAAAAGTTTCAATTACCAAATACAATTTATTTAAGGAAGAAAAGATTACATTATAAGCTACCGTTATTACCCAACTTCAAAAAGCCCAGGAGTAAGGGTGCAACTTCTCCAAAGCTTACCCTGTTGCTTAACATGTTTAAGCTTCCAATAAAGTACCAATCTGTCTTATTAAGTAAGTTCTAGAAATGTTTCACAATGACCGTTTGAAACATGTTACTGGGAGGAATTACTCAAACTGGCTACGCTTCAGTGGAAGCGAACATACCTTCGTTTTTTTCAGGCTCTCTGTTTACTGGTTCTGATGGGTAACTTGTATCTAGTTGGCCTTTCATGATAATTGTGATGTAATGATAGTTATCCTTCAGACTGACAGAGTTCACCACCGATGCAAAGTGGACATTAGTGAGGTGAAGTCCCGCTTCTTCCAAGGTCTCCCGTTTGGCACAAGACTCCCAGGTTTCCCTAAAGAAACAAAGAATGCCAGTGGTTTATTATCATCGATAGGGAGATGAGGCAACATTTTCATAAACTCAAGCTTTGTATCATTTATAATCACACGATGGGAGATGCGATTATTTTATTACTGAGCCGAATCCAATACTTTACAACTAAATGCAGCATTAAAGCATCACATTTCTAGTGCTGCTCAATGCCCAAACCCTTCCTAGAAATAATTATTTAATCAAGAAAAAGTTTGATCATTTTTGCTGGGAATGCTTGTCTTCTGCTGCAAAAGCAGGCACTGATAGGCTGTTGCCATAAAAACTGAAAAACCTTTGGTGTCATTGTTGTGTAGTATTTGGTGGTCTACTACGAAAAGTTAGGCAATAATCAAACGACTTGTGTTTCATGAACCTGCATAATGTGCCCTATGAGTAAGTATGCATTCTGCAGGATTATTAAACACAGCATTGGCTGTCATGGTGCTTTGTGATCACTACAAGTCACAATCACAAGGTGGCAAAAGCAAATAAAAAAGGGTAAGGGAGGGCCACGTTCAGACACAGCCCCACAACAATGCGATTTCCAATGTTGGGAATGAGGTGTGCTTTGTACGCACATGCAGCAGCCATGTTCCCGGAGACATAACTCCCCATAAATGGTCTCCGGGAATATGGCTGCAACATCCGGCTAACTTGTCACGCTGCTGTCAATACAAACATTACGGTCACACAGTGTACGCAAAACGAGTGCGTCGTTACTCCGGCAACAGCATGAAGTCGGATCAGACAACACATACCCGAATTCCAAATGCCCCCCGGGAAGTTGGTACATGCCGGCTCCGGGCGATTTCTTCCTCTTTCCAAGCAACACACAACCGGGGTGTAGAGGGCTAGTGATAACCACCCCGACACCGACCCCAGGCCTGGGAGAAGCAACCGGTCTGTTCATTTTCCACCTTACAAAGATTCCCGCGCCGCTATGAGTGTCAGGGGCCGAGTAGTGCCGGTACGGGAAGGTCTCTGATTGGCTGAGAAGAACCTTAGTGTTTGGGGAGGGGGGTTGGGATGTGAGTCTCCCCGGTACAATACAGAGCATGATTCTACTATTATTAGACTGCTACATTGTACTTTTTCTGGACGGTCAAAGCACATTAGGACAGCAGTAGGCAATCGTATATGTGCAAAAAAGGCTCTTTTCTTTGGTACATTCTCTGGACTTTTGCAACACAATTAGTAAAAAACACTTCTGTTAACCTCTAGTTGTACTTGCATACCTCCTAAGTTTCCCTGTTTAGGGACAATGGGAGGGCAGGCATCTTCTAGCCCATTGGGCAGGTAAAGCCGAGTAGCCCCTTGACCCCCCATAACTAACATACACATACACTAACATAGGCACTAATACACTCTCATGCTAACACACACACCCTTAAACACACTTATGCATACACGTTTACACACACATAGATATTCATACTAACACTCACTCCCCCTTATACATACTTACACATACACATTCGCTCTAATGTAAATACATATGCCCTCCCTAACCCTCTTTGGAGTCTTCTCTCCATTGTGTTTGTGGGAGGGTGGTTGATGACATCTCGCTACCTGACCCTGCTGTGGTCCTACTTCTGCCAAGTTGGACCTGCACTTTCTGAAGTATTTTGGACCAGTCCGGAAGGGCTTTTGGCCCCTCACCCATAGGCCAGCCCGCATCTGTTTAGTAACCAGTAATGTGTATAGACCCATCCGAACATTGGCTTATATATTAAAAAAATTTACGAAAATAAATTTTTCTCCTAAGAAGTGCCTTGGTTACATAAAACACTGTAGATAATCACAAAGTAACATAAAAAGTCTACATAAAGCACAATGCACCTTTTACCGAACCCCTGGAACAAGAATGTCACTCTTTGGCCATTTGAAATATTTTGAGAGGAACTGCACTTGAGGAAAAGACTAGAGCTGATGCTTTCACAGTATTTTCGTTCAACAGTAGATGAACGCATGATCACTTGTAGTTAAGGATAAAATTATTAATAGACAAACGTAATAACTGATATTACCGGGCCTCTAGTTTAGGAATGGTCTTTATAAATAATGGGGTATACTAATAAAAATGTGTATCAATGTATTTAATAAATAAAAAATATGGGATGAAATGAAAATTGAACCCAAGAATAGAAGAATTACAAACCATATTTCACCCAGATACTCAACAGAAATCCAGTGTCTGGTAAACAATAGAATGTCTCAATCTTAATCTCCCAGAAGGAGCCTCTTACGAATAAAGGAGAAAGCAAAGGGCCTTATTAGCACAATAAGGACTTCATTAGCATTGCTATAAAGAATCAGCTCAGTGTGGTGTCTGAGTTTGGAATGTGACCAAAATATCTCATGACAGACAACAATGGTGACTCCCAGATCTGAAGGTAAATGTATATTATATAATAATACATTATTGGATCAATGTGACGCAAACCGTTAAAAGAACAACTGAAACTACAAATATAAATAAATCCAGGCTTTACACAACTCTCTCAATCAGATGGAGGACTTGAAAATCCCTCTGTGGACAGTACCTTCCTGTACAATAGAGTTCTTAGGTACAGAAGAGACAAACTGCCCCTTGTCTACAGGTCAGCTGCCTGTTTCAATTCCTTTAAGGTTTTTCTTATACCCGAGTTACTGTTTGCACACATTATAATAAAGCTGTCACCTGCCAAATGTATGGTGACACATTTCTTATTTACTTTATGGTGCCAAGGCCCAGAGTCCAATCATTATCAGATTCACAGCCAAAGGTTCTCGAAGAACCTAGAACTAAATCATGAAGTCACTAGCAGAGGTCAGAGGAATGGAAAGTAGAATAACTGGAAATGTTCCTGTAGCAAAATGAATACTAGGGTTCAAATGCAATGGAACCGACTTATAATGACACTTCATAATGAACCGTTAAAGACTCCTAGACATTTTGTAATTAAACAATAAATCAAACACATGCATTAGTAATTGTATATTTTATTTCTCCAGGTACAAAATTCCATCTGGTTTACATCACTTTATACCGTTAAATGCATTTGTGTTGCCTTTTGATATTTTATTTTGAATTATTAGGGATATAGTGATTTTAAATGCCTATTTACCACAATTATTGAAAAGTGTAAATTATTTCTCACAATTTTGACCATGAACACTTGTGACGCAAAATGTTGTTAAAACTTTCTGTTATTTTTATATGACTAAACATTCAAAGTAAAGAGTAACAGGTCAGATCTGCTAAGGTTTATTTGCTTATTGTGCTATGAATCCCAGTGAAATCAGGATAGATGGTCTGACTATGGATTTATAAGTCCCATTCCAGTAAGAAACACGTTGTATGTGTTATCACTATACTCAACATTACAAACATCAAAATACTACTGCTCCACACCACCACAGCAGGTGGAGATAACCATAGAGTGCGCCCTTCTACCTACTTCGGGTCCTAGCGCGTCCACGCAAAGCGCAGCTCTCTTTCGCCCTCTAGCGGCCGTCTATGTTTCTCTTTGAGCTGTGTGAGAGACTGCGCCGGCGTCGTCAGTAGAACGTTGAGGTGTGTCTGACACAGACAACATGGCGGCCTCCATAATGTACAGCCGGCTGTCAGCGGGACTGAGGAGCCGGACTTCCCGAGCAGCTCTCAGTGGTGCTGCACAGGTAAATAATTTCAGTAAGGAGGTAGACGGTGACGTGTGGGACACACTGCGTAAAGGTGGCGCAACGAACTACAGCTGACATGTCTAGTCCCCCAGACAGCGGAGGCCGCGGACCTCAAAAGTCACCTCCGCAGGGGAGGTGGAGGGAAATATAGAGGGCATTGCAACGTATGTGCGCGTTAGGCATTTATATACCTATATCGGGTTTGCATGTTCACAATAAACACTAACTGCGTTGCGGATCGAGCCGCCTCGGCGCTCAACTGGTTATGTCTGCTTCTGTCAGCGTTAGCGAAGTAGGAATGCGCCCTGGCTTCAGCTGTCAGGACATGTAATCCTTAATAGCTCTTAATAACATTTGCACCGTGATTTGAAACGGTAACGGGCAACCGTTGGGGCTCTCACCTCCTCTTTCTTTTTATGTGCAAATAAAAGTAATTGTTATAACCTTGCCGATCCTTTGTGTGGGTATGCGGTATATCGTTCAGTAGTTGCAGTCCTAACAGCTGCGGAGACTACAGGTCATGCGAGGAGATGCGGTTTGGGAGGGGGAGGGGGAGCGCCTCAATGTTATGTTGCTGGGAAGGAGGTGGATGTCCTTGTACTGACATCTAAGGTTTGTTCTGTAGCTAACGGATCTACATGACCTTTCCTCCTCTATCTTCATTTTAGTCCCATGGTGTTGGTACAGCCTGTACACAGCCAATTGTATAGTGTGCCGGGATCATTCATAAACGCTGCAGGACTTCTATTCCAGTATATGCCATAATACCACTTTATTCGTGTGTGTGTGTTTTTATATATATATATATATATATATATATATATATATATATATATTATAAGTGTGTGTAAGTAATTTCCACTTACAAATTAGTAGACTGTCCTAAATGAAAAGTCGCATACGTTTTAAGGAAAAAAACTCCTGCTGTGTTTTTTCTGTATGTTGTAGATTTATTCTAGACTGTAAACTCGGTTGAGCATGGCCCTCGTCACCTGTTTCTGTAAATCAAATTATGTTACATACTACTTATGTCTGGTTTACCCATTGTACAGCGCTACAGAATATGATGACGCTGAATTAATAATAATAATAATAATAATATTCTGTCCGAATAGTACCTAGCAATGTGTGCTAAGGTTTTTGTTACTTGAAGCAGAAAAGCAGGAAAACTTTAGCAACTTTTCGCATGACCAGTGTTCACAATTGTATGTAGCCTTTCCTAGAGTTAACCCCTTCCTTACTAAGGGTGTGTTGGATTGAAAGCTCGTTTGAGCAGGGCCCTCCTGACCTGTTGTCTCTGTTAGTCAATTTATGTTACATACTGCTTGTTATGCCCTGTCTACCCATTGAACATCACTACGGAATTTGATGGCGCTATATAAAACAAGAAATAATAAAACCATTTTTTCAGTACTTTTACACTTTCCTTAAGCATGATTCTCCTTTTTAATTTCTCTTCCACCCACACAAGTTTATATATATATATATTTTTTTTCTTATGACAGAGCTTTCTATTGATATAATTCTTTTTAGATGTATAGTCCCAAACCAGTTCGGTTAACTAAAATACTGCAAATATATTAATAACATGCATAGTTTTTTGGAAGTTACAGGGCAGAAAGTGGAACGTTCCCATACCCTTTTCCAAACTTGAAATGTATCTTGTTTTCATTGCTTTTTTTTCATTAAACTTTTCAGGTTTTTTTGGGAATATTTTCTACAAGAAAATACAGCATAATGGCATGTTTATTAAGATGCTTAGTAAAGATGCATTTAAGATGCATTCCATATAAGTACATAATAATCTAAAAAAAAAAAAACAAGGAATGGTGAAGGAAAAACTTCTACCTGGAACAGCACCTTTAACCAGGTAGCAGTGATCTGTTTCTGTTTTAGGACATATCACTAATTCGCTGGCTTGTGATCCTTGGGCAGCTCACACAGAGTCTGTGAGGGAATCAATATATCAACTAGTATATCAGCCGAAAAGGGCCAAAAACTGACGGAAATAATTGTCCGCAGGGGCCCTGCTGCTTACCTGCGTGTTACTCGTACAGTGGGCAGCGTCTCTTGTACCGGCCAGGGTAAGAAGGAACCCAGCTGAGTTACGTGAATTTATCTCACATGACCCTGCTCCATTCATGCTTCCCCTGGGTGGGGATCTTGCCCAGGCAACCAGTACATGCTGTATCCTGGGCATGATAGGAGTCTGATTGCTGTTTGCAATCACACTCCTCTCATGCCAAGTCAGCCAGTACATGCTGGAATATGGGCATGATAGGAGTATGATTGCTGTAAACAATCATATATTAATATTATTGATTTTTTTATTGTCTAATTTTGGTGTGTTTCCCACACTTTTATTAAAAGTAAGTAACACCAAAATTGGACAGAAAAATTCAACAGTATTAATGTATACCATATATCATTGTTAACAGCAACCACACTCCTGTCATGCCCAAGCAACTCAAACCTGGGCATGATAGGAGTGTGATTGCTGTTAACAATTATATATATATATATATATATATATATATATAATATATTGATATTGTATAAAATATTCATATACATGGTGTCATTCACTCACATTGACTACTGTCATGCCCAGGCAGCCATCTCATGCTGGAATCGCTCAGATATAATATGTTGATATTGTATAAAATATTTCATATACATGGTGTCATTCACTCACATTGACTACTGTCATGCCCAGGCAGCCATCACATGCTGGAATCGCTCAGATTCCAGCATGTACTTGGCTGCCTGGCTATTATAGGAGTTTAATTGCAGGTATCAATCATATATATATATATATATATATATATATATATATATATATATATATATATATATATATATATATATATATATATATATATATATATATATTACACATGGTGTGATAGAAGTATGATTGCTGAATGTTAGCAATTACACTCCTATCATGCCCAGGCAGCCAGTACATGTTGGAAGCTGGGCATGATAGGAGGGTGATCCTATCCCAAAGCCATCCAGAACTTTCAATAAAGGTTCATGTTCATGAAC